>VDFB02358134.1:63942304-64258065 GCA_007258455.2 Sequoia sempervirens
TCATTTTTGAAGTATTATTTTCTAACTTGGTTATTATGATGTGAAATTGAGTAAATGTTTTAAGTATAGAAATATCCTCTAGGTAGTTATTAATGTTGTAATAAATTTGTGTTAATTATTTCAATTCTAGTGGAGTGATAAGGATTTGAAATTAAAGTGACTGCTACAATAAATACAAGTAGTACTGGAGATTTCAAATAAATGAAAAATAAATTTTCTTATGTCAACATTGCCGCCAACTTTGTGAACCATGCTGCAAAGTACAAGGTGATGCGTGTGAAATATCTACAAGGAATGAGGAGAAATTAATGCCCAATGTCTTGACATGACGTGCATTGTTGAAAAGTGATTGCATTTGGTGAAAGAGACACTTATACTTCATTTCATTTAAACAGTCTGCATCCACCATTTTTTTCCTGTTAAAATTACAGAAGTAAAAATGGGGAACAAAAAGAATGCAGAGCCTGAGAATTTAAGTTTAGACCCTAAGATAGAGAGACTACTCAAAGAAGCTAGGTGGCTTGATTTTATCCAAATGTATGAAGGTTTTGAGCTTGAATTAGTTGAGGAATTTGTTAGGAATTTTCATGTCAATGTCACAAGGGTTAAAGGTGAAGTGATTGAAGTTAGCCTTGCTATCATAAGTGAACTATTTGGAATTCCAGATAAAGGAGAACCTATCAATAAAGGGAATGTTAATTTTGAGGAGTTGGTGTCAAAATTTCACCAGGAATTTCAACAATAACCTAAAATTTTGTGGCATAAAGAAAGTCATAGAGGAATTTCTCGTAATAGCCTGGAGGAGCCTTGGAAAGTAGTTGTGATGTGGTTGATGAAATTCTTCACCTATGAGGGGAAATACAACACAATATTAGGGTCAGTAATGTGAATGCTAACACATTTGAGGTATGGAAACACCAGACCCTCCACAAAAATTAACCTACCTACCTTTCTATTCTCTCAAATTTCCTCTATGATATCTAGGGTAAAATCTAGGGGTGTGTCATCCATAAGATATCATAGTTTAATACATTTGATAATCAAGCTCCATTTTATGAGAAATGAGTCTAGTAGGGAAGGATGGTTGGATTTTTTTTTGTTCCCACTAAACATGGAAGAAAACCTAAGAAGTGGCCTCTGACAAAAAGGATAAAAATGGAAAAAGGAGAATATTCTAAAAAAGGCCTAAATGAAAAAGAGGAAACCACAGGAATCCATTAGAGAAACCCGGTAAAAAAAGAAAAGCATGAGTCAAGAGATGAAAAACATAGGAGCCATAAAATTTTTAGACTCTCGCTTAGTCTCCTAAACATGTCGAAGTCCTAAGATGAAGTTTCCCCTTTCAACTCCTAAAAGAACCCTTTGTATTTGAAGCCCATAGCTCACCTCATGTCGTTCAATTTTCTTATGTTTCAATAAGAGATAGCTTTGTTGAAAAATTTGATCATCAAACAAAGGAAAAGGAAGCTCCTGAGAAATTTGAAGATGAGGAGGCCAAGTCTTCTTCTCCACATTTGTTGGTTTTTAAGAGAATAAAAGGTAAAGAGCCAATGGTCGAACAAGAAAAATCTAATCAAATGTAAGAATGAGAGGAAATGGTAGTAGTATAAGAAGAAGAGATAGCTAAGGAAATGGAAATTTCAAGAATACAAGTAGAATTAGAAGAGGAGAAAAGAAGAATTCAATTTCTTGAAGAGAAACTAAAAAGGAAAGAAGAGGAATTGCAATAATCTATAAATAAAGTAGAGTAAATGGAAAAAGAAATGGTAGAAAAATAAAGTGTTTTGCAAGGAAAATTGAACCAAATAGAAAAACCCTTACAACAAGCTAATGCACAAGCATTATCCCCAGTAGAGGAGATGGCAAGGTTTAGTGCAGTGGAAATAGGAAGACTGAAGGAAGAATTACAACAAAAAGAAGAATAGTTGAAACAACAATCAAGTAGATTACATTCCCATGAGGCTTCCACCTCATCTACTCTAAGGAGATACATCTATCTGACGACACTAAAGCTTGAACATGATAATAATCAGTTGAGAAGCCAAAATCAATAATTAGAGAAGGAAAGAGATGAAGCAAATGAGAGATTTCAGCAAGTGGTAGAACTGTCCTCAACGATGTTTTCAATGAGAAAACCTTTAGAGTTATATGCATTGTTTTTTAGAGAAAGATTTCTACACTGGAAATCAATCAACTAGTTCTATAAAGAAAAAATGATTATAATTATGACAATGAATTTCTCAGGGATTTTTACTGTAGTCATCCTACTATTTAGAACCAAATGTGTGAATATTTCTAGCATGGTTTTCTCCTTGGTGATTTTCCACAATATTTTATAAATGTTTTTATAGGAGAGTTACAAATCAAATCTTTTGTATCAATGTTGCATAACCAAGTTGAATGGGAAAATAGGATAGCTCAGTACAAGGAAGCACAGATGAAATTGGGCATGCCTATGAGGGATGAAACTCCCTGGTCAATGGTTTTCATAGCCGCATTCAGGTACTTTGCACTAGGAGAGAATGTAGCACCAATTTATAGGTTCATTTTTTTCTGAAAGCATTCAAGTTTTCATAAATATTCAAGATCACGTTCCACATAGAGCTTTGACTGCAACAAGAGATAGGTACCACAATATTCCAGTATCATTGAGAAGAAGAGAACCAATCTCTCCACGAAACACTACTTGGAGTCTCACAAGAGTGAGATCTTTGATAGAGGTCATAAAAGAGCAGAATGCCAATTGGGTTGGAATGAGATTCAGACCACCCTTACTCATAGAACTCCCAGCTACATTGAATGCACCTCCACAGTTTGTAGGAGAAAATTTGAGAGATTGGTTGAGAAGAATTGAAGAACTAAATGGGTTTACTCATCATAGAACATTCCTAAAATATATGCAACAATGTGGTGATCTAGTTATCAGAAATAGAAATTTTCTAGACTCTCAACCATGAGGACATGGTTGACAATAGGAGGGGGAGAAATGATGAGTACTCAAAATGATAATTTAATTGATCATTTTATGTTTTCAAAGAATTTATTATGTTGTTAATTAACTATACTGGCGGTAGATTATATACTTATATGTTTTTTTGTTTTATCTTATATTTAACTAATTTGAGGATATATTAGAAATGATATTTTGCATTAAATGTGTTGCTTTTTAATGATGATTAATGATGGAATGATTATGCAATTTGAAATCTTTGTTGTTATAATAGCATCCCATCTTTGAGGATTTGGTTCGGTTGATTAAATGCTTACTTCATGAGGTGGACATGTTAAACTCTCTATTTAACAAACTTGAAATCTATCGTGCTCCTGATTGCTTGAGCTAGATCTTGACTTATCAATTTTGAATTAACTTCTTCAGTCGGTTTGGGAACTTCCTATTCAACTATTATGTGGCAGATTTATTTATGATACTTTCAGTTCTATTTAGTTTTAGTTTTGTTGCTTTGTATCTTGGTGGGAAACACCATGATTTTGTATTCAAATAAATGGATATCCCTATAAATATCCATTCTTAGATTTATTTTGCAGTTAGTTAATCTTTTTCTTAAGCATTGTAATGTTTGCAATACACACTTTTTTTCTACTTGCCTATTTGGGCCAATTGGAATGCAAATAAGGAGTTAATTTGAATCTCGGTGTTTAAGGTCCCACCAAAGGAAGAGTAGGGTCTACTCAATCGAAGGAGGTGACGTTGTGTTATGTTGTTTGATTCAGTTAATTTCTATTTAAATTGTATCATTTGAAAAGTTAGGAATGTTGATCTCTGTTTAATCATTGTTAGCAACTACAATTATTTATATTCTTAAATTAGGTTCCTTGTTTCTCAAGGTAGTTCATTACACTTTTCTGTAGATTAATATTCATTCATTTTCTATTCATAGGAATTAGATTCAATAGTTATTTTCAAATGCATGTGGTTTTAATGGGAAAGATAACGATGACTTATGGGAAGACAAAAATGAAGCTTGTTTGGAATTCATTCATGGAATTTAGTGTTTTTTTTCTAGATTAATATTTATTTTCTTGCAAACATAAATAGATTCTCTTTTCAAGTAAATTTCAATTTTGAATTTTAGATTAAGAGTAAATTATCTTTTTGGCTTAATCCTTCCATGAATCAATTACAAATAAGTTAGGTGAAGTCTAAACTAAGTTATTAGAGTCTAAATAATCATTAGCTAAGAAATAAGTTAGGATTAATCCCTTAGAATTAGCTAGAAATTAGTTGTTAAGATCCACTCCTGAGAGCTCCTGAAAGCTCCTGAAGAAGCTAAACCAAAAAAAAAATTCTTGTTTAAAATGCAAAACCCCCCCAATTCGTGGAAACATCCTTATCACATATAGTTCTTAGACACACCTGGTTTGATAATTGAAATATTAAATGATGCAAAAGGTGACATCAACGAGCTTGTCCATCAATTATGCCCCTTGATGATGTTGCTAAATTCATTGTACATGAACCTTGGATCAGTTTTGTCCCCATATTACTCCCTGAATAACCTCTCGAACTCTTCCCAAGAGCCAATGCTTTCCACTGGTAAACTTTTGTACCAGTCTTTAGCATTCTAAATTAATGACTGCATAAAAAGTTTCATCATAACATCTTCATGTTCCACCTAAAAATCATCCATCATATTATTGAATGATTTGAAGTGGTCTTCTCCACTAATTTCATTTTTACTAGAAAGCCTTACCAATACATTCCATATATCTTTTAGGAGAGGATTAGAATAACCAGGTATCCAAAGGAAACACAACTAGTTGTATCTATCCAATTCCATTGGTCTCCTAGTAAATAGATCTCTTCCACCACCTTGAATAGAATGTGAACCACCACCACCATGTCCTCCACCACCTTGATCTCCTCCACCACCACCACCAATATTTCAATTTCTAGAGTAGGTGTTCTTTCCTCCACCACCACCTCTAGAACCTCTGCCTCCACTCCCTTGATCACCACCTCCATTCCCACTAGGAATGTTTCCATTAGACTGATTATTGTGTAGCTGGGAAATAGGGATTGAATGACTAGATGTCAAAGTGGTATTAATACCAGTAGTTTATGTTGAAGAATGGGGTTGATTTTGAGAGCTAGATCCATGGGGATAAGGAATTGATGACTTTAGGAAAGAGATTTTCCTTTCCATTATGCATTTGTAGCTAGAATTTGTATTTTGTCCCACTCCCTCTACAACTATTCATTGGCTAATTTCAACTTCAAAGTTGCAGGGTCTGGTATTGTGTTAGTAGGAATTACAGTGGATGCAATATTCGTATTAGTAGTAGTGGTTGTAGCTTTGGGTTGATCTACAAGTTTTTTCCCATGATCTAGAGGCTGGGACTTCTTGGTATTCTTTGGAGGATCTAAAACTTTGGTATTCATTATATAACTTCTATAGGTACTTGTGACTATTGTACCAACATAGACATTCACTTTAAGATGATCCATATTTTGGGTCATAATAGGTTGGTAAGTGGTTGTTGGAGTGGGTTCTTCATGGACCATTTCCACTAGTTTCTCCACTCTTTTCCTTAAATCATCTCTTTTGCACATGGTAGTTAATATATTTTCTTTCCTCTCTTTAAGGCATCAAACATTAATGCTTCCTCTCTAAGTGATGTAATATCTCTAATTATATCCTCTGCATCTTCTAGAGTGACCTCTGATTTAGAGGATTCATGGGTATAATTTGTCAAATTCAACCCTTCCCTTTGTTTGGAAGCTTTGGGGGTTCTATTTCTAGATTTTCCTGTTGGATTAAAATCCTTATGAATGGTACAATCCCTAGTATTCCCTCTTTTATTAGCAAAAACCTATCCCAAAAATGACAAGGTTGAGACTCTTTTGAGCCCCTTAGACTAGATCTTGGCCTACTAAGAGTAGCAAGCTGATCTGTGGTATTAGCTTCTTTTATAATGTGATCTTCATCATCATCAGGAGTCACATCATATTTATAAAAAATATTTTACAAAACATTATTAGAATTCAAGGGTGTTGTCATAGAAGGATCTACATAATTACTTGTGCACTTTTAGATTTCTAGGAAGGCTTTAGACAACGCTATAGTTCCTCTAGATTCTTCTCAAGGTGTTTCTTCATGTTTCTTTTGGTTCCTTTCATTATTTGAAATGCTTCTCACAACTCTCTCTTTCTCTTTTCTTGAAAATAAAATACACTGTCACAAAAGACTTTTAGAGTTTCCACCCACTTAGTGGGAATTGGAAATATTATGATAAATTCTTGAGAGAATTTATAAATATTGAAAAAAATTGAACACAACCTAATAGGAAATTGAAAAGGAACTTAGATCCTGGACTTTAGAAGGCATACTTAGCTTATGATGAAAGTTTGATGAAATTTTTTCTTCATACAACAAAGAACCATGCAATAATTGACTTTGATTGTGTTATATCTAGAACTAGAGATGCATAGAAAAGAATTGCCCCTAATAGAGTCACAAATCTATTGTCATTTTTAAAAAACCAAGCTAATCTCACAATTACCTATGAATTTTCCAAATTCAATAATTATTAATCTGGAGGTATTGGCTAACTTGATAGGTGAAAGTCTTCAAGACTTTCCTTCTACACTTGGGCTCTGCAAGACCCGCAAGTTTAATCCCTCACAATGTTCTCAAGCTCTCCTATTCCATTTTACCTATGAACATTGTAACAATAGATACATTCTCCTAATTTTTTGTTTAATAGATGAAAACCTAAAAGATCTGGTGGAACTTACAACATTTATGAATCTAGAACATGAGAATATTATGAAACATAATTTAGGACATACATTCCAACTGAAAGTAAAAATTTAAATTGATTATGAATGTAATTTTTTTGAATGACCAATATATTATAGCATAGAAATAGCTTATGGATTAGTGCCTTATCTCAGGGCATGGAGTCTTAAATCATTCAACTAAAAGAATACAACAACATTATAACTATCACAATAGAGCTATTAGATGATGCATTACACCATCTAACTCAAAATTCCAAGCCAATATTACTTAATTATACTAGAATACATTCATATAAACCTTCAAAGAAAATTAAGTTATTCATTGAACAAGAGCATCAATAATGAACAAACATTGAATGGGAGTACAACAAAGATGAATGGAAAGATCCTTGATCCATTTCATTCATGATTTATATGAAGTATACAATGGAGAACAAAGGCTCTGGAAATATTCCATTTTCATTTAGAAGTAATAGTAATGCTATACAATGCTAATAATCAAAGAATCAAAAATCCAAAACCTAGACAAAACTCAGATTAAATTGTATATGCATTCTCTTTTACAATTTCTCTTTTCAATCACTCAAAAACAACCCATGTAATTGGCCTTGAATTACCCATTATAGAAATAAGGGAGGAAAAAAACCTTCAAGCCAATATACACTTGTCACATTTTTATTTTAAAACTATAATTCACTTCAAAATACAGTTATATTTGCAAACCGTGAATGGGAATATCCTAGAGGGGATAAAAGTTATTTTCATTTACTAATACAAATATTTCTGCCTTCCAAAAGAAACTTTAGTTGATGTAGATACTTGTTCCATGAGCAATACCATTTTTTCCACATGCTTCCAAAATTATAGGACATAAAACATTAAAGTAGAGAAAATGTAAAAAAGGAACCCATGTCAACACCAACCATCAACAACTTTGAATTGAGAAGGAAAAAATATTTAAAGATTGATATAACATAGTCTTAATCTATAAACTTGTTAAGCCATGCATTGTATTCCTCCTCAGTAGGACATTCAACATCCAATAATCTTTATACACATCCTTATTGAAAACCTTTTATCTACTGTAGGATCAAAATTTACTGCTACCCTTACCTCAAAAGCAACTCACAAGTTAGGAATATAAACATAATTCCTCTTCCAAAGTTCAAACTCATCATCATATGACCATGTATTTGCAATAAAGTTATCGAGCTTGGTTCTGTATGGGCCATACTTGATGACTGTTTGAGTTTCTTCTTTATAAAAACCCTCAAGGAAAACACTTGTGAAAGCCAACTTGTCCATACTATCATTCAACATATCAATATCCACACTTTCACAAATCAATTTTTCTTGAGTGGCAACCCAACTGTTCATCTAATTTCTATATTGTTTGAGGGGCTTAACATTACTAGAATCATTTAAAATATCAGGTAGCAAATCAAAGTCACTTTCATCAAATTTTTTTACTAGCTCCCTAATCTTCTTTTCCATGGGATCCATCAATCCCTAACATCACACAATTCCCTTCACAATTTTATGAGTTGAGGCAATGTTAAGTGGTTTATTTGGATCATGAATGGATCCAATAACCAAATGCTTTGATGTCTCCAACCTAGGAATCCACTTATTCATCAATGGGATAGAAAGTTCCCAATCCTAGTCAAATTTCTTTATTGCATCAAACATTGTAGAATAGTTTGAATGGACATTAAGAATTTTTCTTATTCAAATGCTCTAGCACCATAGTTATAATCTTCTTATTATTCGTATATATTGTCCTATCCACATACTCAAGAAATTCATCATAAAAATTTAGTTTCTTCATTAACTCCCTTCTACTAGCTCTTTGCGTTATTTGAGGTGTAGTTGATGTACTGGGGGTGAGATATACAATGGTCACATCATCTAGATTATATACAATTTATTTTGTAGAAATGGAAGGAGGATGGTGAACTGGAGAAGGTGGGGACTGCTCTAGAGGAGATGAAACTATAGGAGTAACTTTTTACATTGGCCCCTAAGTTTTCATTTCCTACAACATTTCCTTAATTATGCAACTCCCAACTACAAATTTGCAATTTACTGCTACCCCTTGTTGTACTCAATTACAACATCATTATATTTCTTCTTTATTTGATCTCTCTCCTTTATCAAGGACTGAACAATGGCCTTAGTAAACTTAGAAACATTTATAGATAATGTTGTTTCTTCAAATTTTTAGGTGTCAGATACTCTCTTGATAATCAATCCTCCTCTCAAGTTAGTTATTGTCTCTACTACTTTTGGCTTGCTTATATTTGGGGCTATTGCCCAAATGGCCAAAGTGTCCCACTATGGACTAAAATTTGATACTTGCAATGCAATTGTAGCCTCTTCCTCATTAGTAAAATAAAGGGTGTTGTTCCTCATCATAGTGTCAAATGCTATGACTAATGCCATATCCCATTCAGGAAACAAGAGTACACCACTTTGCTTCACCAATTTATTTCCTTCTAGAGGTGTTTTTTTTTGTATTTCTCCTTCATTTCCCTGAGAAAAATTCTCTCAATTACCTTGCTTGGAAGCTCAGGGCTATTAATCATTTCTAATTTAATCTTTCCATCATATTCTTCTCTTTTGTCCCTATATAAAACCTCATGAAACACATCTATTTTAACAAAGGAATCACCATTCATGAATTCATTGCATGCCTTTTCACTTACATCATCAACATTTTTGGTGCTTGTCAAATCTTCCTTACTGAATCTTAGCCTTTGAATTGGAAAACTTGATCCTCTTGAAGGTGAAGGAATTCCCTGCATCATATCCTTTGTAGTAACAACAACGTCATTATCAAAGTCCATTGGATAATCAACAAGTCTTGGTGATGGATCACTCCTTGGTTGTTGAATATTTATTCTCTTTGGTGTTGATTCCCTTGGAGGTGAATACAACTCAATTATCTCTAGTACAAAATATGTTGAGGGTGGGGACAATGGCACTTGATGAATTGAAGAAGAATCCCTATACCCCTTAGATTGAGTAGGAGTTGGAAGAGTTTTCTCCTTTCCTACAATGCTTTTGTTTCAATGTAAAAATATATTTCTTGGTGGTTGGTTGGTGTGTAGGTCCTTCCTCTAACATAGGAGCTTTTCCTTTATCTTGCACCTCCCTTTCATCCTTTAGTTTTCCCACCACTTTATCAATTTTTTGTAAAATTGTTTCAACTTTTAGAATTGGATCAATGATATCAAAGAATTTCCTCTTAAAAGTATGTTTTCTATCTTGTTTTTCCTTATCCAATTTTAAAATATCCAACCACTTGCCCTTTCTATCATCTTGTAGATGAAATTAAAAAATGTTCTTGATCACATCCTCGAGAAAATAGAAATTGTACCAATATTTTCCACCTTTAATTTAGTCCATTAACCATACAATGAAACCATCAAGATCATAGTTTCTTGTTCTGCTATCTTCCTCCATCTATCCTTTATTATTACAAAATTTGAAAACACTATGTAAGCTAGGAAGAAATTTCCCTTCTTCATATTAAGCAAGTAATTGTCTTCCATATTTTCTAGCTACCACATAACCTCAAGAAAACCTAACCTCAAGGGTATATCCCTTGGAAAAGTGTGAGGTGTAACATTTGTACCATATACTCAGATAATAGTGTAATCATGGTAATGGATAATAATCCCCAATTGTGTGTAATTCCTATCTTAGGACTTCTTTCCTTGGGTCTCAAAAAGCCATGCAATTCCATTGGAATACTTGGTTGATAAATCACCAAAAATATCTTTAGCCTTGAGCCAAATACATTTGAGAACACCACAAAACTGGAATCTTGATCATCCTTGTCTAAAATAGGAGTCCATGCTTTGACACGAAGATCATCACCATTGTCATCTTTCACATTCAATTTTATATCCCTCCCAAAAATATCAGCTCCCTTATACAAAAACATGTAAATGATCAAGGAAAACCACCAACAACTTACACTAGTCTTTCCCTCTTTAATAGCCACCAACACCTTATGAATCTCATCAATAGATATGTAGCGAAACCATATAACCTATTAACCATAACATGTTGAATGTTTGCAGCCATATACATGTATGCCACTAGCATCCACTTAGGAGGATCCATCCCAAAAATCCTACATAAACTATAAAATGTTGTTTGAAAATATAATTCAAAATTATTAATAGGGAAAGGTTCTATGTCAGATGGATAAATATTAATTTTGATTTTGTTTGGGCCCCTACCCATGAAATTTTCCAAGTGCAAAACTCTAAAAGTCACCCTCACATTTTCATATTATTATTTTAGGACCTTTAGGTTAATTGGCTCCTTCATGTCAGTAGGATCCAACTTAAAACCATCACTTATCCATGCTTTAGTGAGGTTTATCATTTCTACTCTAGCATGTGTTCTCACACTATGAAAAATTGGGTCATACCTAGCTATAATGGCTTTTGATATGTTGACATCAAAGAAAACATTTGGGACAATCCATGGGTTAAAAATAGGGATTCTTGATTTCCTATTCCCAAACCAATATGTGAAAATGTTCCATCCACTAATTGGCAATGTAACATCCTTGACAACAAAATACCTATCCACAATGCCATCTTCATGTCTAGGTCCTTGAAACAAAGGTTTACCCCTATTCTTATCACTTGTATAATTAGGTAATTGGGATGAAAAATCATCGACTAAGGGTCATTTTGTAGGTTTAGAAATAGAACTAGAAGGCTAAGATTTCAGGGATACAATTTAAAATGATAATTGGCTCAGACTAGGATTTAGCAGGTTGAAACTAGGGCTTAAGCTTGATGCAAAGTATCAAAGAACTTTTAAAACAATTAAAAGGAGGTTAAAAAAGATAAAACCTTAAAGATTCCCTAATAGATGACCTAATTCACAAAACTAACAATTCCATAGAGTTCATGAGAAAAAAAAAGTTTAGAGAAGGTAATTTTGACTTACAAGTTTGTATGCACTAAAAACCCTAATTATGGATGCCCAAAGCTTGAAAATATACTACAACAAGTTGTCATATTCTTTTAAGTGTTCTAATGATTTTCACATTTCTTGAATTCCTACTTTATAGTGAAAAATCCACTCAATTGGCCTTGTGGTGTCATATCCACCATTATTTCTCCCTCACACGAACCAGAATGACTCCATCTACCTGATGATTAAATTTTTAATGTTTCCCATCAATATCCCATCCAACTGGACTGATGAACGACTTAGATGGAGTCATGAACACTTGAAATGTTGACTTATGCTGACCCCCATGTCAAACCAATAAATTTATACCATGTGGTAACCCTCCCTGCCAACTAGTAGGCTCCACCATTCTTGACAGTCCTTGATAACATCCACATGTCATTAGCCTACCAGCCTGCATGAGATCATTGGGTCTTGATCAATGACTGTGGGCTAGTGGGGAACATTCTAGATTGAGTCCATACACTACAATGTGCCCACCCTTTATGTCACCAAGTCATGCACTCAAGTGCTTAATAATTTTACATGATGGATGGTTGAGATTAAAAAATATTTCCCATCATTTAACCATGTGCACCTTAAAATATTTAATTACTCATGCTTTAATACCTTCTAAAGTCCTACAAAAATATTTTAAGAAATATTTCCTTATTGTAATAGTCCTTTGAATTCTACAAATCATCCCACATGGTAGCCTCCCACTACTCGCGCACCAAATCTGAGTCCCCCTATGTGTCCCCCGTGGGCTAGTAGGGAACGACCAAGATTTGATCTTCTTATTGCATTAGGACTATTGGATCTTCAACAATTACTCACCATTTCCCTTTGAACCTTGTAGGTCCCATCATTTGATTTTTCCATGCAACACATGCTCACTTCCCCACATCACCTTTTAACACAATATTTTAATCATGCGAGTTGGCAAGGAGCCAATGGAATGCGAGATGTGGGGCATCTAGACCATGACTAAGGATTTTTAATGAGCACATGCGGTAAGTGATGACTTAAAGGGGACATTTCTTAGGTCAACATGAGACATAAGACTTAGGCATTTGAAGAAAAAATTTGGCCTTAAGATAAAGTATAAAGGAATGAAAAATTGTACTTGCCAAGATCTAAGACCTTAGGCTTGATATTTTAAAACAACACACAACCACATATTGCACTAGGAAGGAAGGGACCACTTGATAAAAAAAATTTAATTGCACAATTCATGGCCTAAATGATTAGGAAAAAGTTAGACAAGGTCAATGACAAAATAAAAGAATGTTAGGGATTTTTACAAATTAAGGGTTTTAACCCTAAGATTGAACCCTAGCAATAGGAAAAGAAAAACCCGATACTCAAGATGACCAAAACTTTGAAATGGAAGCCTATGAACAATTTTTTTTTTTAAAGTTCCACCAGATACTATTATCATGAAGGTTTAATTTTAAAAATGGTATTATTTGTGAAGAAGAATATAGGTTTTTACCAAAGAAAACCAAAAAACCCTAATTGAAGTTATAGCCTTCTATGAAAAGATATTCATTATTATGGGATTATTGAATATATTATCAATATACTAGATTATGACCAAGAAGGTCGAGTTGAATTAGTTTTGTCATCAAGTTTTATTAAAATTCCTAAAATAGAAGAGTAGTTACTCTCAAAGTAAGGACTCAAACAAGTGGTCATAGCCAAGACCTAGGATTTTACAAAAAGATAACATGGGTGTTCAAAATTAAAGATAACCATCTATCCCTTCTAATTTTTGACTTAGTGAGTCATCATGTTTTGAGTAAATTCTATAATAAGTCAATCATTGGTAAAACAATAAGTTTAAGTTAACCTTAGGTTAGTTAAGGTTTCCAAGTTGAGTTAGAAGTAGGTGAATGTATGAATCCACTTATAAGGAAGTGGTTGAATTTAATTCAAACATTGGCCAATGTAAGTGTAAAAGTCTTTGCTTGCACTTGTCAGCTCATTGTGTTCCAAAGTTGCATAACCAGTTAGTAGTGTCTAGTGCAGGAGCACCTTGTTGCATTCAAGCCTCCATGAGGAAAATATGTAAAATAATGTTTAAAGAGTGCTTAGGGGTCATTCAATAAGGTCTTTCAAGACCATATTAATGTATTTGAGTCATTTGATAGGTTTTTGTCTAATTTGCAAAAAGTGCCAAATGTTGTTAAATGGCACATGAAGAGTCAAGTGTCAAATTAGTAATAAGATTCAAGGTATTTAGATGTTGTAGGGTCCATTGGGACTATCTAATAGCATTTGAATTTTTTGGAGGGTCTTTGGAGTCAAAAATGCAAAAAATTGCATATTTTACTATAAAAAGTTGTTATATTGTAAAAATGCAAAAAAAGTGCAAATGGTGGAGTCAAGTAGTTACAAGGTTGGTTTGGGTCAGTTAGATGGGTTGGTTTTGATATTAAAGGTTTATAAAGAATGTGTATGGTCGAATTCAAGAGTTAGTTAAAAATTTTGGTGAAAGGAAGCAAATGAAATTTCCATTTTTCTGTGTTTTTCAATGAAATTTGTTGTTCCAGAGAGTTGTACGACCTTGTACGGTTTAGTACAGCCCTAGAACTTACATAGATGGAAAGATAATTCAATTTCTAAAGTTTTTTGTTGTTACCAGCAATTTTGAAAAGGTCATTTAAGTGGTCTAATGGTCGAATCTTCCCAGCAGCCCTGTTTAGAAATTAAGGTTCTAGTTTTGAAGAAAAATTCATATCTTAAGTTTCCACCATTGAAAAGTCTTGAAAATTGGTTTGGTCTGTTTTAACATGTTCTTAGAGATTCTAAAGTTTTAGGGGTGTATTTTAATGTTTGATAAGGTTTCAAGGAGGCCCTAGGTTGGAAAAGAGTGATTTTGTGTGAATTTTGCATAAAAATGGTGGTTAAAAGTTAGGGTTTGATAAAATACTGTTGTTAAAGGTTAGAAAATGGATTTATAAGCATGTGCAGACCCAATTCAAGGTGTTTGAAGAAAAAACCAGGTGCTTAGAGGTCTGGAATGTATATTTTCAATAAACCCTCATTGGTTACAAGCCTTTTTGGCACAAAAATTGAATTTTGAGCATTTGATGACTTTGTACTTGATAACATTTGCTAATATTGTGTAATTTGTCATTTGGGAACATACCTAAACTATTGGTGTTGAGTTTTGTGTTCAAGAAGGTCATTTTTTGGGCGAACCTTTGTAAAATAGGCCTAATTGGCCTAGGTGCACAATCAGAGGAGTCCATTTTTGAAGGGTTCGATCCAAAGGAACCTACACTGATTTTTTGATATGTTATAAAACATGAAAATGAGTATCTAAAAATGTTCTTACAATCCTGATATGATTCTTTTGTCAAAAGTTATAACCATTGTCCCACTTGGAAATTCTATTAGGTTAGAGGCTAGCATAGGTGAGTTGGACTTAAATCATTGTTGTTTGATCTTTGGATGGTTGGAATGAGTTTTTGGGATGAATATAAGCATGTTGAAATCATTTACCAAGTCTGATAGAGATTGGAGTCCATTTGTGTAAGTTGGAGCCCATGTTGCTCAAGGTTAATGGATTGAGATTGCCTCGAGAATGAAGAATTTCAGTTGTGTACCTGATTATTTCCAAGAACATAGAAAGTTGATGGTGTGAACCCTTCTTGATCTGCATCAATTTCATACATATTTAGAAGGATTCTATAGTTTTATGGCCATATTAGTTCTATAGGACAGAATACTAGAAACTCAGATGGTAATACTAGAGGGTCCTTTACTATACTCTTTATTGAAGAGTAGGGCCACTTCCAGTTAGAAGGTGTGCAGACAACTATCAGTTTGTGGTTAGAGGTAAAGAGCTTGGGTGATGCTCTCCCTCTTGTAGATAGCATGCCATGTCTTGTGAAACAAAGAATTAATTCAGATATGGAAATCCTAACCTTCAAATCAATAGTTATTTGTTAGTTCTTTACTTAATCATAATTATATGTGGAATTGAAAGTGGAAAGTTGTATCTCCTTTTCAAGTTGAAAAACAATATTATTTCATTATGAAACATTTTATGTTTTCACATATGAAAAGTGCAAAATATGATGTTTAAAGATAACTTTTTTTACTTAACTATTTTTATGGGAATCATTTATTTATTGCAATGTTATAACCTAAGTATTTACTATGTTGTATGGGTAGAGATGTAACATATGGTATCAAAGCTATGGGGTTCAATACATGGACCAATGATCTCACTACATAAAATTTTATTCCACTATTTGTAGCAATGTTTGGATGTTCTTTTGCTAGAGTTTGGTAAGAACTACATTTTGAACATCCAAAATACTGAGAGGGTGGGTGAATCAGTATTCCAATAAACCATTCACATAAAATCCATCCAAACAATATTGAAGTAGCAATAGAAAGCATGAAAACAAGATAATTCACTATCACACATGAATACCAACATTTTTATGTGACAAACCCAAAATTTGAAAAACCATGGTCAAGGTTAGCTCACAATATAATATATCCATATATAGAATATTACAATGGCTCACCACCAGGACTCACTATCTTTAAAGGATCATAGCCTGAAATAATTTACAAGATGAGGAATGGCTCACTGTCAAGTGATGAATGAAGATAAAATGCACCTTCCTTGTGTTGGAGTTCAGTTCTAGTTAAGCACAATACACGAATAACACATCTATCTACTCATCCATATAATCTAGTGGAACCTACAAAATCCATGGCCATTTCCATAAGTTTTTCCTCCAGAGCCTTTGAGTTTCCTCCATTTTTTCTGATTAGGTTTCAAAAATTGCATAAAAGGCTTAAACCCTTATATCAAAAAACCCTAAACCCTTGGCATGCACTTTTGTTCTAAAATATTGTTGAATCCCTGTGACTAGTTCTAGGTCATCTAAGTTATAACTTATATTTAAGAAGTTATGTGTTCATCGGCCCCTTTACCTTATCTTTCTAGTTGCCGCCCCATTTTAAATATTAATCTTTTTCTAAGTTGTGGGCCCAAATATTTTTCATCCCCTAAGTCTTATGTCCTAAGGTGGCCACCTTTTAAGTCATGAATTATATGCATGTGCATATTAACCCTTTAAGTGTGTAGGGGGGCCTTGATCGAATGAGATGATAAAGTGAAATCATTGAATGCATCTCAATTGTTCCCCGCTAGCCCCATAGGAATAAAATATTATTTTCTAAAAAGAAGCGGGGTGTGCAGGCTTTTGTTGTGTGGCATGTACATGATGTGGGTCCCACATTCTTCAAGCCTGGTGATAGTGGTGGCCCCTAGATCGATGATCCCTATTTGGTGATGCGGTTACATCTTGACTGCTCTTTGTGCCCTCCCGCTCAATCTTAATATCTATCAAAATATTTCATTAGAATGAGTGGGCTGGTGACGTGTGTGTCTAGTGGGACCTAGGTGGGAGGATGGGTGATGCAATAGGTGCTGATGTGTAGACATGTGGCACTGCCCGATTGCATGATTAGTTGACTCACATCATTATTGTGAGTCATGTGGTGTTGATGGTCATCTAGTGGCACATATTTAAAGTGGCTTAAATCTGATGGTCGTGTTTTAAGGTTATAGGTAGTGAGCGATAGGTGTTGGATCTTGGTGTGAGTGGGACAAATCGATAACACAATTCAATGTGTGATTTCCTAATGGTTAGTTGCTTCTATTCATGGGTAAAGACTATGCAGTAATGGTGCATCCATTTCTCAGCTACCAGATCGACTCCAAATGGCTTCATGTCACATTATTGTGTTTCTTCCAATGTCGAAGTGATTGTTGAGCAGTTCCATTTATTTCCTAAAGTGTTGCAATTGTTATATTCATTGTTAGGGTATGTTCTTCCTATTTTGAATGTGGATTTCCCAACAGTTCCATGCCTATTTTTAGAACACCATCAATGTTGGAGTTTGTTCAAGGTGTCAGGGGCATTCATGTCTAGTTGTTGCATCATTTTGGAGGGAATTCTTCCTATTTGTAATCTGATCAGACTTTATGCTTTTGTAACCCTAGTTAGAGTTATGGTTTAGAATTTTGAATTCAAATATGAGTTATGCCTTCACTATAAAGGAAAGTTTTTTTGTTTTGTTTCAAGTTCAGACTTCTACTCTCCAACCTGAGTGGTTTGGTGTGGTGTTTCCCTACCATATTTTGTTTCTATGCTTTCTGTAATTCTTTTCTTTGAGTCAAGTTGAATAGGGTAAGTCCTTTGGACATAGATAGGGAATGTAATGAGCTATGCTCTATAATAACAATAGATGACTTCCATACAACATTTGTATTTTTCTTCAATATATATGTCAATTTGTATGTTCCCCAAATATTGTATGCACTATCTTTTGAATCAATATAATCAAGGTTTGTGTTGATGCTTCAAACACAATTGTTGTTTGATATATGTTTATGTTTTCCTATCATTAAAAGAGTGGTGTAATTACTTGCATAGAGATAACAAGGGTATTGTAGTGTAGTTTGGATAGCTAAGGAACATGTTAATTGTACTTTTGTTGGTCTCCTGCTGCAAGGTAGCAGGGTTATGAGAAGCCATGGTTGGTCTGTTGTAGGAGTTTCTTTCATTCCTGACTCTGTGTGGATTAGGCACTGGTCAAGGAGATTCAAAAAGTATGAAGCTAGGGAAAAATAAAAAACATTCAATTCGAAAACATTTCTTGCTTTCTTAGTTTATATTTTCTTTCATGTTTTCCCTTTCCATGCTACCACAAGACATTATTAGTAGTGAAGGTTGTGTAGACGATTTAGCCCATTGAAGGCCTTCATCCATTTTAATGTGATGATTTGCATTATTGTATAGGGATACCCACCTTGGTCCTGCAGAGCCTAAAGTGCAGAGGAGAGGCTTGTC
The DNA here is from genome assembly GCA_007258455.2 of Sequoia sempervirens. Lineage (NCBI taxonomy): Eukaryota > Viridiplantae > Streptophyta > Pinopsida > Cupressales > Cupressaceae > Sequoia > Sequoia sempervirens. Next base: position 63,960,935 of record VDFB02358134.1, read on the forward strand.
GATCAGTCATCTCTTGTTCATTGGCCATTGACCTAGGGTCTCTGAGTATACTGAGTAGCTACCCTTTAGGAGATGTTAGACTATTATCTAGAAACACCAACACAATCATGTATCTCTCTCTGCCTCTTTTTCTCTTCATCATAATTATCACTACTCTCTTTCCTCTTTTTCATCTTCCAAAAGTGTCTTACATATATACATATATATACTCATGTTTATGTTCACTAATTAGGTTGACCTAATTCGAAAAACCTTAAATCCAAAACCAATCCTGTCAACATTATCCTCAACACATATTTAATTTCACATATAAACCATTGATGTGGACCTAGGATAGATCCCTTTATGCTTCGTAGCATATATCAAAAATTCTTATCATTAATACATAATTAGGTCAACTAGTGTCATACCTAAAAATACCTTTCAATCGTACATGTAATCCATCATGTGTGCAACACAAAAACTTGTTAACACAATAAATTCTTCTTTAGATGCCATCAAACTACTTATCTTTAAGATTGCATGGTATGATAATAAAAAAATGAGAATATGCAGAATCTCCCACATTTGTGTACTATATAGAAACTCAATGTAGTCTTCAGAGCAGAATACTGTCATTCATATCTTCCAAATTCCTTCATATGTAATTATGATAATTCAATGTAGAATGCTTCTTATACTCTCTAACCTATGTACAAATTCATATAATGATATCTTTTTTCTAAGATAGAATCGGGACCAAGGAACCGTCATACAATGCCAACGTATAAGTAGAACATAATTTCCCAGCCTACTAGTGACTGTACCTTTCCAACCATACAACTGAAACCTTGTTAGTGAACACATATGATGTCAAGATGCAACATGTTATCAACTTCTGAGCTGATCTTACAAAATAAGATAGTTCGGATCAAAATACTAGATCAACAGACTTTCATTATTGGAGAAATCATAGTCCAAACCAATATTACCAAAGTAAACAATTACTAATCTATGTAGATTAGAAAAAATATTCTAGAATCCATTGTTGACATCAATGACAACTTTGCTAATTTCCAACAATCTCCCTCTTTGTCATTGATGGAAACACATGATGTGAAAACAATCAAAATACTTCTTCACATGATACGACGCTCTCCAAAAATTATTTACAAAATTTGTCAATTTCTTGTTTTCACATGATACCACTCTCTCCTCTTTTGACATCAATGGTAAAGGAAAAAAAATATTAATGCTTTTACAGTTTCTTTGCATACTTGAATTCTCCCCCTAAGGAGTACATACAAAATAGTGATGATTGATCAATCAAAGGCTATTGTTTCTTGAAGCTTGCTAAGGATCTTTTCCATGAGGATCTCCCCTCATCCTAAAGAATTTTTGCCTCTAATAATGCATTTCATAGATAATTGAGATTAATTAAGATTCTTTGCAAGGATCTCCTTTAGCTCTGCTCTCATCCTAATGATGGATCACATAGTGTGATCCAAAACATTGATGCAAAAATTCTCACACAATCAAAGCCATAAATCATTGCAAAGAATATTATGGATTGTGGAAACTTGATATGATTAATTAATTCAGATGTCTTGTAATTCAACCATAGTTCTAGGATTAGCATAAGAATTGAAAGTCTTGTCAGCTACAGAGAGAACATAGTAGATGGGAGTGCATTTAATATTTATCACATCTTTGAGCTTCCCATACAATTCAATCATTTATCCTTTCTCTTTGTGAGATGCAAGGTATTCTTAATGCATCCTTGTTAGTTTGTGCCAAGTATGATCATTGAAATCAAGAGTGGGATTAAATGTGTTAGATGCAAAGTTGACTTGAGTTTCAATTTTTCTCTCAACATCCTTGATTTGTTGAATTGCATCAGGCCAAGTACAACAAAATGTGAATAGACTCTTGACCTCTTCCTCACACTCTTGAACAAATTTGAGTCTTTCAAGTGCAGTGTTGTAAGTAGACTTGCATTACTCTATAATTTCCAACAATCCTTTATCTTTGACCCAAGTGACCATGTCACTTACTACTCTACTCTTTAATTCATCAAATCTATTAGTTAATGAACTTGTGCTTACCATAGTAACCTATAATGATCTAGTGACTATACTAGGAACCAATTGAAGTTGTCCCATTCTCTTGGATAGTTGCTTAAGTATTCTTGGAGTAGGTTCAACTTGTGCAAGTAGTGCATGAACCTTTATGATTCTTCTCTTTTTTCCATAGGCATTCATTGATTTACCAAAGGTTAACTCAGTCTTTTCAAGATCTTTAGTTATTTTAGAGTAAGTCCCAAACCTAGGTCTAATAGAGTCTCGAGTGCTACAAATAAACATTTCAATGCAACCAAAAACATATTACTTCTCAATCTCATATCCAAACTCAAGTATCCGTGAATTCCTTGGTTCAACTATCTTGATAATGCAACTATCAGTGGTTACCAAAAAAGTTACATGATTCTTATATTTTATAATCAATTCCCTTGGAACTCTCCTTCTTCTATTCATCCATCTCTAGAATTTTCCATAGAATGTAGCAAAGGCATCTCCTTGTGCATCCAAATCTCCAATGCTTCTCATGAGTTCCTTAATCTGATAAGTGACTGGTGTGAAATTTTCCCAACTAACTTCACCTATTCCAGGAATCTTCTTCATAAAATAGAAGATTAGGCATACAACCAATGTACCATGCTTGAATGTACAATTCTTCTTCCTAATATCTCTCAAATTCTCCACCAGTTGTTGTCAGAGTAGTTCAAAAAGATCATATTATGTTATGTTCGCAACCATATCCAAAGCAAGGTCAGTTTCAGTAGTGGAGACATCCTTGGCACCAAGAATCGGATGTGAAATAACTATACTTGCATACTAGATTGTTGGGTTGGTGATTCCAACATGTGTGTTCCTTATTAAACATTTTCCTCTATCAAGGTTGCATTCAAGAGTCATTCTAGAGGATGATAAGCCAGTAACTTCCCTAATTACCTCTTTGGTTAGTGTATTTGGTTCATCAAGCCACACATTTTCACCATGAAATCTGCTAAGATCCATTGTAATACATCTTTCTTCATTACTAAAGTCTAGAAAATGCTTCCATATATCCAATTTCATTTTCACAAGTACATTGTATTCTAGTTTCAAAGTAAGATAATTTCTAGTTAATTATCCAAACCATATCATATGATATTTTTCATAAGTAGATTCATCCAATTTTCGATGACTGTATATTCTAACATCTTCAATTGGTACAACACCAAGAGGGATATCTGAAAAAAAACTCAAAGGATTGAATTCTATGGTTTTAACTAGATACATTTTAAGTTGTGGTTCTAGTCTCATTAAATTGTCTATGATTCAAGATATATCCATCACATTTAATAGAATTCAACACTCAATTCATATGAAATAGTGTATAGAAATAGCAACTTACCTCTTTCCTACACACCAAAACCAAATTCTAAATTTCTATCATATAGAATTTCTCTAGTTTCTTCAAGCTTCTTCTCCATGCTACTTTTCTTTCACAAATGATATTCATCAAATGAATTTTAATTAACATATTTGGATTTTTTTCTTTGAATTCAAGTTCTTCAACAATAAATGCTTTAGAATGAAAGTAGATGTCCTCAAATTTGTGTTTACTTTCATCATTTTAAGCTCTACGTAATTCATTCTTCACACATGTCTTTTTGCAACTTCCTTTTGCATGAAATCTAAATTTGTTATCCTAATAAATGTATTCATGTCATGATATCATATCATATATCAAAAAATGGGTCATTAAATATTTTGATTATTGCTCCCCCTTAGGAAATTCCTGGATCATTTTTTGACAGGTGTATTTGCACCAGAGGATGGAACAGATAAAATCAAAACTTTCAATTCTTTTTTTTTTTAGATACTCCTTCCTTACTCTAGATTCTTTCCATTTCTCTTTTAACTTCTATCAGATCAGTCTTAATGATTGGATCATGTCTCTTTTCTAGATAGTCATCTTTAAAACTTTTGTTTTTGTAGTTTCTTGTAAAGTGTTTTGGATTGCTACAATTATAGTAAATAATATTTTTCCATCTAAATTGTCCTTTATTCATCTTAAACTTGCATTGATTAGCCTTGTATCCAAATAAATTACAATGATTGCAGTAGCCATAGAATGTCTTGTTCAGCTTCTGATTTCTATATTTCACAACTTTCTATCCAATCCTCTTCCATTCAAAATATTGATTGAAGATTGAAAAAGTATCATTCATTCTATTTTCACAATCTTTTGCCTTGTGTCCAAACTTATTGCAAGAATATCATACACCATTGAAAAAAAAGGTACCTTTGACCATTAGGTTGTCTGATAAGAATCCTTTTGGTATTACTTCTTAGGTTCTTGAATTTCCCACCATTGCTTTGAGTCTTCATATCAGGAGGCTGATTTGATTTTGAGATTTTCCTTCTTCAAATCCTAGACCTCTTTTATCCATAGAGGGTATCGGAAAAGTAATCAACTCATCAAGCATTGTAGTGCTTGCCTTGAATTTATCCTCATGCCTTTTTTCCATTTCTAGATCCAATTTCAAAATAACCACTTCTTTCTCAAGCTTTGCACATTCATTCATCTTCCTTTGAATTTCTTCTTTCTAACAATCTTCAATTTTTCTCTTCTCTTCCAATTGTTCTTTTTAGTTTGGTGATGTCCTCATCTGCTTTCTTTAACTGATCACTAAATTCTCCATGTCTTTGTCTCAGATTCTTAATGCACTCATTTTCCTCCTTCAGCTTATCCCTCAAATATTCAAAACAGATCACTTCCAGAGGAGTATGAAATCTTTTATCTTCCATGTATTCAAATTTTAGGATCTTCCCCAAGCTATTAGGATTCTTCAAAATAACTAGGATTTGATACCAATTGTTGAACATCTAGAATACTGTGAGGGGGGCTGAATGAGTATTCTAATAGACCATTCACATAAAATCCATCCAAACAATATTGAAGTAACAATAAAATCATGGAAACAAGATAATGCACCATCACACATGAACACCAATATTTTTATGTGGAAAACCCAAAATGGGAAAAACCACGGTGAGGGTTAGCTCACAATATAATATATCTGGATATATAATATTACAATGGCTCACAACCTCAAATTATTTAAAAGATGAAGAATGGATCATTTCCAAGTGATGAACTGAGATAGAATGCAACTTTCTTATGTGGGAGTTCAGTTCTGGTTAAGCACAATACATGAATAACACATTTATATGCTCATCCATATAATCATGTATCTCTCTCTACCTCTTTTTCTCTTCATCACAATTCTCACTACTCTCTTTCCTCTATTTCATCTTTCAAAAGTGTCTTACATATATACATATATATACTCATGTTTATGTTTACTAATTAGGTCAGCCTAATTAGAGAAACCTTAAACAAAAAACCAATCCTATTAGTAATATCCTCAACACATTCAATTTCACAAATAAACCATCGATGTGGACCAAGGATAGATCCCTTTATCATTCATAGCATATATCAAAACTTCTTAGATCAATAATGCATAATTACGTTGACCAATGTCAGACCTAAAAAGACCTTTCAACCGTACATGCAATCCATCATGTATGCAACACAAAAACTTGTTAACACAATGAATTCTTCTTTAGATGACATCAAACTACTTATCCTTAACTTCGCATAGTATGATAATAAAAAATGAGAAGATGTAGAATCTCGAACATGTTTGTACTATATAGAAACTCATTGTAGTCTTCATAGTAGAATATTGTCATTCATATCTTCCAAATTCTTGTGTATGTCATTATGAAACTTCAATGTATAATGCATCTTGTAGTCTCAAATGTATGTACAAAGTCCTATAATGATATCTTTTTTTGAGATAGAATTTAGACCAAGGAACCATCATATAAAGCAAGTGTATAAGAACATGGTTTCCCAACCTACTAGTGGTTGTACCTTTCTAACTATACAAATAATACCTTGTTAGTCAACACATCTGATGTCAAGATGGAACATGTTATCAACTTCTGGCCAGATCTTACAAAATAAGATAGTTCGGATCAAAATACTAGATCAATAGACTCTCATTACTAGAGCAATCATAGTTGAAACCATTATTACCAGAGTAAATAATTACTAAACTATATAGATTAGCAACAATCTTCCACGATCCATTGTTGACATCAATAACGACTTTCCAAATTTCAAACACTATGAAAGTTGCAAGGATGTCTATAATCAGAAACAAGCATTATCTTAAGGATAAGAAGGATTGAGCCTTATAAGTGAAAACCTTAGATAACATTAATTAATTTGAGGGTGCATGGTTAGTTGTCTCTGAGACCTTTTTTTGAACCATTAAGCATACCAAGTAGGAGAAGCAAAGGAAAAAAGTAGCTAAGTCCATTGTACCCATCCCTAAATTTGAACTAGTCAAATACAAATTTACAAAGTGAATGTAGTTCTAGTACCCCTAAGGTTAAATAGGAAGTGTTGGATGAGCACTTGTGAGTGTATCCACCTCCAAAAGTTGTTGTGGTAGACTCTAAGAGTGAAGAAGAATATGATAAATTTTTCCTCTTTCGAAAATGACATGTATTCGTGAAATGCCAAAGATTAAGATAAATAAGGATATTATGTAATCCATAAATACTATAATAAAAGGAATTTTGGGAATATTTTTGGTAAAAATATCTCTCATGTTTAAATTGAATGAATGAAAATCATTTAAATGAATATAAATGAATGTAAAAATTAGAGGAACTAATTCAATGTTTAAATTGGAAACTTTAGGTGAATTATAAATTCAACATTGTTCAAACTAGAACCAATCTTGAAGGAAGCCAGGAGGTATGGCAACCTTTTGGTAACTCTGAAGTAAAATTAGACTAGATTCTCACAATTCTTGATGAAGCAAGAGAGGGAATTTTGGAACTAAGAACAAGAGGTCAAAGGTCAAAGAAATATTGAGAAAGAGGAATATCATGATGTTGAGGATGAGAATCACCATGAAAACACCACTCAGAGTAGGTGTGGGGAAAATAATTCAAAATAAAGATCTATTGAGGTAAATAGGAGCCAACTAGCCCTAGAATTATCTAGAGATATGAAGAAAGTCACACCTCCAAAATTTGATGGAATAGTGAGCAGAGATGTTGTGGAGGCATGACTCATTGAGATGGAAAATTGTTATGAGGTAACCAAAGTTGTATGGGGGGCATATTAACTATCTATTAAAGCATCCACATGGTGGATGAATAAAAAATGGAATTGGGTTTGAGTTCACTAAGGATAACTTGGGATGAGTTTCTGGTAATATTCACGCAAAGATGGTTACTGCAACTCGATTTTGACCAAAAACTTATGGATTTCTAAAACATAAGACAAGTTGACTCATTAGTGAATGAGTAATAGGAGAAATTTACTCATCTCCTTAATTATTTTCCTCAATACTAGAAATACAAAAGGTTTCATATAAGGAAGATTATCATGGGGCTAACTTCCATGTATGCTTATTGGGAAAGGAACCACAAAAAATATTACTAGTATCAAACTTCCTAATCATTCAATAAAAATAATGATAAGCAAGATTTGAACAAGAAGGGTGATAAGGAATTTTGAAGCAATCAGAATGAGTGTAGATATGATGGGAAAAATGGAAACAACAACCTCAAGAATAATGGAGACAACACAAAAAATTCGTTTGAAAGGCGAGGACCTCGTGGTGGTGTTTTATATGTGGTGGTGATCACTATGCTAATCAATGACATAACAAGACACAAGGAACACAACCACAAGGAAATTCCTTACCATCATAGTAGGCATTCTTCCAATAGAGAGTCCATGTAGTACTAGATAATTGACAAGAAAAGTAATAGTTTATTTAAATATTTGAAACTCTAGGTACTTTATTTGGTACCAATTTCAATTTTAATTAACATTGGTGCCATTAAATGCTTTATTTTACCAAAAGTATTAAATAAAATATCTAGAAAAGATGGTTATATGGAAAAATCTTGGTCAGTAGAGTATGTTAACTAGACAAGATCTCAGTTAGAGCAATTTTTGTTTGAATCTAGGGTTGAATTAACAAACTTTTTGACTATAGTTAACTTGTGTGTAGCCCTTTAGGATCTTATGATGTCATCCTAGGAATAAACTAGTTATGGAGGCTTAGGGATAATGTGGACTATGTTTTTTGAAATTGTACAATATCTAAATGACCTTGGAAATAAAGTATTCCTACAAGGTACTTATATAGAGGTCATGTTAAGACAAATATCTATAGTATAGTTAAAAAGGGCCAAGAAAAAAGGGTGTCAACTCTTTGTAGTCATGATGGAGGAAATGTGGGATTAGAAAGAGTTCATCTTCCAAGATAAATTAATATATTATGAGTCTAAGAAATTGGTGTAGGTAAAACCAAAGGACCTTATCAGGCCGTCATAATCTCGTAGCCAACTTAGATCATACACACACACACAGATTGACACAACATTGGTTTTCACAACATGAGAGACCAACACTTTTCTTTATTAATGAAAAAAACATTACAAAATTACAATGCCACATGGGCTATCTCACTACACTTTTCTTCCAATTTGTAGATGTATTATAGACCACCATAGTCTCTCCCTAGCTCTCTTCTTGTTTTGGTTAGCTCTTACCAACCTATCATGTGAGCTCCTGGATGCTCCTCTTCTTCCCTATCATTCTCCACCTCTTTATGTTGTGTTCCTCCTTCTTGTCAGCCATGTCATTTTTCCTTCTTTGTTATCATAGTATCCATCATCATCTAATAAGCTTTCAAAACCACCATGTTGTTATATCGTTATTAGCAACTCCACCAAATCAACCAATGAATATGTATTCAACAACAACAATGTGGAATTGTCGAATATCGCTCTGCTAAGTGTCATAATCTCACTCGCCATCAACCATGTTGACCATAATCATTCATCTACTACTTTTGGAATGTCGAAAATACTTTCTTCAAGGTCCTAGTGACATGTCAATCTTTGACTGATAGGAAGGTTATTGGGTTGTCAAAGAGACATCCTTCAAATTCGTACCGACACCACTCTATCTCATCAATAAATATTCCTTTCACCAACATCATCCAATTTATCTCATGCAATCTGCACCGTTTCTCGCTGACCTTATAGATCTTGCTTGAGCTCCACCAACATCTTAGTGGGGCTAGCGAGCTATTGTCATGTGTACACTTCTGACATCACCATCCACCATGGTCACCTTTCGATTGGTTCCTTCCACATGTCGTATTTTAATTTTTTATGCCTGCACATTATTCTGATATCACTTCATGGCCATGTCACTACATTGTAATCCACAACAAGGATGTGGATTACCCAAACTCTCCATTCCATGCATTGGCTTTGTCACCACTGTCACCCTTGTCATCATGAATGGGTCCCACTTGCTAGGCTACCCTCTTATCACCATGTTGAAGAGACATTCCTCAATGTCTCAATGACACTCCATTATCTCATCGATAATGCTTCCCTATGCATTATCACCCTATTGAGGAGAGTTCTCCTAAACTCCCATTCATCCATCCATGTCTTGTCAATAAGCAGATTATCATCCCATCAAAGGGAATTCCTCCAACTTCACACTAAAACACTTCAATCATGCAGATATCACTATGTCACTAGGACAAAGAATAATGTCTTGCCGATACTACACACTCTCGTCGATGTAACTCCACCACATCCTTAACACTATCAACACCATCATTATGTGACTGCAATGGGCAGACACCTCCTACTGATAAGCTAAGTTATGCTAATAAGGGAGCAACACCAACCAAAGGGGGGTTGGAGCACAATGCTCCTACATCAGAATCCCTAGGTGATTAAGAATCATGTGCTCCTACACATGGCATCTGTCATGCCATCTTTCAAATTTGGTATCTTTTTCCTCCTCTTCTAGCATCTTTCTAGAACATTCTACATTCCATTCTTTTCTCCTCTCGTGGACTCATGTCCACCATTTTCTGACCTCCTTCCCCAAGTACTCTTCACTCTTCTCTCTTTCGTGGGCTCAAACCCATCTTTGACCGACCACCTCCAACAAATTTCTCCTGTCACATCCCTTACAACTTCTACCTATAGGTAGGAATTTGTATGCCATTCTACCACATCTGCACATTCCAAAATTTTCTCTACCATGCTACTCAGCACATCAAGTACATATGCTCCAAACTCAATATCACAAAAATAATAAACAATATAATTTATCCGATACTCCTTTGCTGCTCCATCGTCACCAAGTGTACCATTTTCATTTACTCCAACATCGTCAAGTGCAATGTTCTTCACTGCTATACTGAACAATTGTTCAATCTTTTGTATCTCTTCAAGAAGCCCTTGATCCTCATCAAACAAAGGACCATCATGTAGCATCAAATATTCTTCTTTACTAGCTACTTCTCATTTCAAGAATCTTTTGATTCTTCTCATCTCCTCTTTCAACTAGAGATCATCCTTTCCAACTTCTCCATCAAATATAGGGCTCCCAAAGCCTATTTTCTGCACCTTTTCATATCTCTCTTTTTATTGTATAGTTTCACCCACAATCATATCCTCTGTACTTTTAGAAACCTCCACCTTTGATGCAACCCTCTTCAAACTAAACATTGCCTCTATTTTCATAATCTCTTCTACAAACACTGAATCTTCCTCATCAGGCCCCTTATGAAACACATGACCTCCACTCATGTCTACACTTTCCATCTATATTTTTTCAACTCCTTCAATTGCTATTGCAACAAATTCTCCATCTCCATTCTTGTCCACCATACCTTCTTCATGGCTTGCTACTATTGCACCCTCCTTTTTCTTTCTTGCAACCAAAGTATCATTAGGAAAATAATATTTTTCCAAGGCATCCATCCTTGCCTCAATATTTTTTAACTCTTCACAGAGCTTTCAATTCTTCACTTCCTTCCGATACACTTCCCAAAATGGGATTATCACTAGTCTCCTCATGACCCATCTTGTCCTTTTATTTGAAGAAATCTTCAATAACTCACAAGTCCTTCCGTAGTTACAAGTCCTTGCAACAATTTCTCCCTCCTTATTTAGGGTATCAACCCTTTGCAGTTGCAGGTCCTTCTTGCAGTAAATCTCTTTAGGATTCAAACCCTTTGTAGTTATAAGTCTCTTGTCACCTGCAAAAATCTCCTCTAGAACTCAAATCTCTGCAGTTATAGGTACTCCTTGTCATAATACCTTACTTATGCAGCTATTCTCTACCCAACAAAGATCCTAGAAGATGCTTCCTCTACCCACTCTCTCTAGTGGAGGAACTCTACACCTTCTACCTAGTTTTATCTCTACTAGAGGATAGGGTTACAAATCCTCTTTCATGCATGCAACAAACATTCCTTTCCACAACTCTTCTCAACTCATCACATGTAGGTCTTCTGGCTTCAACCCACACTAACAGGTCCTGCTGCAACTGCCTCATGTTTGATGCTTTGTTACAGACTCAAGAAAACCTGTTCTGATACCAATTGGTGTAGTCAAGACCAGAGGACCTTATCAGGCTATCACAATCTTGCAGCCAACTCAGATCACACACACACATAGATTGATACAACATTGGTTTTCCCAACATGAGAGACCAACACATTTCTTTATTAATGAAAACAACATTATATAATTGCAATGCCACATGGGCTATCTCACTACAGTTTTCTATGAATTTTTAGATCTATTACAGACCACCCTACTCTCTCCCTAGATCTCTTCTTATTTTGGTTGGCTATTACCAACCTACCCTATGAGCTCCTAGCTTCTCTTCTTTTTACCTATCATTCACCACCTCTTTATACAATGTTCCTCCTTCTTTTTGGTCTTGTCATTTTTACTTCTTTGTTGTCATAGTATCCATTGTCATCCAATAATATTTCAAAATCACCATGTCATTATATTGTTATCAGCAAGTCTACCAAATTGACCAATGAATATTTATTCCACAACAACAATGTGGAATTGTTGAATACCACCCTGCCAATTGTCGTAACCTCACACACTATCCATCGCGTTGACCATCATCATTCATCTACTACTTTTGGAATGTTGAGCAGACTTTCTTCAAGGTCTTGGCGACATTTCAATGTCTTACCGATAGGAAGGTTATTGGGTTGTCGAAGAGACATCCTTCAAATTCCTACCAACACCACTCTATCTCATTGATAAATCATCCTTTCAGCAGCATCATCTGATTTATCTCATGCAATATGCACTGTTTCTTGCTAACCTCACGGATCTTGATTAGACTCCACCAACATCTTAGCGGGACTAGCAGGATACTACCACGTGTACACTTCTAACATCACCATCCACCATGGTCATATTTTGGTTGGTTCCTTCCATGTGTTGTATTTTCATTTGTTTATGCCTATATGTTATTCTAATATCACTTCGTTGCCATATCACCGCATCATAATCTATAGCAAGGATGTGGATTAACCAACCTCTTCACGCCATGTGTCAGCTTCATCACCACTATCACCCTTGTCATCATGATTGGGTCCCACTTGGTAGGCTACCCTCTTATTGCCATGTCAAAGAGACATTCCTCAATGTCCCAGTGATACTCCATTGTCTCACTGACAATGCTTCCCTATGCATTATTTCCCCATTGAGGAGAGTTCTCCCAAACTCCTATTGATCCATCCATATCATTCTAATAAGAAGATTATTGGCTCGTCAAAGGGACTTCCTCCAATGTCACACCAAAACACTTTGGTCACGCCGATATCACTCTGTCACTGGGACAAAGACTAATGTCCTGCCGATACTACACACTCTCATCAATGTAACTCCACATCATACTTGACACTATCAACACCATCATTATATCATCAAAATAGGTAGAAACCTCCTTCCAATAAGCCAAGTTCTACCGATTAGGTAGCAATTCCGACCAAAGCGGGGGTGGAGCATGATGCTCCTACATCAGAAACTTCAAGGAGTGGAAGTAAAATAGTCTATGAAAGAAGAAGGATTAGATATGGAGAAGTACCCATTTCTTCATGACTTTGAGGTTGTATTTATAGATGAATTACTTGGATTACCTCCCAAAAGAGGCTTTGAATTCTCCAATTGATATAATTACAAGATTATAGCCTATATTCAAAGCTCCTTATTGAATGCCCACAATAAAATTGATGGATTTGAATTCTCAAATGCAAGATTTGTTAGTAAAAGGATTGATCAAACCTAGTGTTTCACCATGGGGAGTGCTAGTGTTTTTTTCAAGAAGAAAAATGACACACTATGCTTGTGTATAGACTATCATATACTCAAAAAAGTAATGATAGATAATAAGTATATATGTTTGCATGTATTTATGATCTTTTCAGTCAAATGTTTGGGGAAGCCATATTCTCAAAGATTGATCTATGATCTAGATACCATCAGTTAAGGATTAAAGCTGAAGATATCTATAAAACAACCTTTAGAACAAGTTATTGAAATTTTGAGTTATTAGTCTTACCTTTTGGGATAACAAATGCATCTACAACAATCATGAATTTGGTGAGCAACGTATTGAGAGGCTATGTAGATATGTTTTTTCTTGTTTTCTTAGATGCCATTTTTTATATATTCTAAAAATGAGGAAGAACATCTCTAGCATTTGTAGTTTCTTCTTCAGCGTCTGAAGGAACATAAGCTTTATGGAAAAATTTTAAAGTTTAATTTATTTTATAAAGAAGTACAATACATGTGTAAGGTAATCTGAACTAAGGTAATTGGAGTAGATCTAGCAAAGATTAAAATTGTTTTAGAGTGGCCTTCATTGAAAAATGTGCATGAATTCTACAATTTTATGGGATTGGTAGATTATTATGGAAAGTTTGTGGATAACTTTTCAAGAATTTCCTATCACATCACTTCTCTACAAAGAAATGGAAAAACATTTGAATGGTTAGAAAAATTTCAAGAGACATTGGACCAATTAAAAGAGAAGTTAACTATGACACTAATTCTAAAAGTACTTGATCTGGAAGGTCAATTTGTGGTCATCATCAATGCCTTAAGATAAGGATTAGGTGGTATAATTATGTAAGAAGGATGATTTGTCACCTATGAGTCTAGAAAATTGAAGAATTATGAGAAAAACTATGCTCCATGTGATTTCGAGCTGGTAGCAATTCTTCATGCATTGCAAATGTGGTGACATTATTTTCTTGGGAAACCCTTTGACTTAAAGTCAAATCATAAAGGTGTTAAATATATTTTTACTTAACCACATCTAAATTCTTGTCAGAGGATATGGTACTATGATTTCGAGATTGAATACATTAAGGGCAAGGAAAAATGAGTTATTGATGCAATAAGTTGAAGGAGGTATATCTCCTAGATGATCTTTATATAATTTTATTTCAAAAAGAATGTATTATAAATGTCCAAGGGAGATGAATATTATGAGAAGGTTAGGAAAGCTCTCATTAACAACCCTCAAGATTCAAGGTATGATGGGTTTTACTTTGAATCAGATGGACTATTGAGTTTTAGAGGAAGAATGTAAGTTCTAAACATAGAGGAGTTAAGGAATATCATGTGAAAGGAGATTCATTCTATACCATATTCAAGACAACCTGGACTAAAGAAACTTTTGGCTAATGTGAAACAACTATATTTTTGGAAAGGAATGAAGAGGGATGCTACAAGGTACGTAGCAAGATTTCTAGAATGCCATAGGCATGTTGGTTTTTTTTCCATAAGAACCTTGAAAACCTCTAAAGGGTAGCCAACCCTTATTCTCAATAATTTTCAAAGTTAGTTGCCAATGAACGAGTAAGGATTATGTGGCCCTTACTCCTACTCTTTAGGCTCTGTGAAACCTAGGAGGGTGTTCCTTGTCATGTTCATGGGATATTTATTTGATTTAGAACACTTATATGCATAGATAAATTCCTATTAAGCAAAAATAGACATTATTCATTAAATATTTGGCAAACCTTTGAACAAATTACTATCTATTGCTAGGAAATAGGCAGTACATCAAATTCATACATTGTAATTGAAAGTTTTTAATTGGTTTTCATTCTCACTTTGAATCCCTAGCTAGGTGCATTACTAGCTCATTTATCTTTAAGATAACCTAATGAAAAGACCAGTGCTTCATCTATTGGGAAAATGGAGTCAAATTTGCAACAATCAGTTATATATTAGCCATTTAACTCAGAAATTGGAGGAATATTGTCATACTACTTTGTAGTATTCAACTCACTATGTCTATAACATAACTTCTTACCAAATCCTATGCTCTTTCCTCCCAAACCTGTGACCTTATTCTAGCATTTAATCAATTCTTTGAATTGAAGAAAAAATAAACCCACACATTCAATTAAAACAACTAAAGATGAACAAAAAATCATTGATAATTTCATTCATAATTTGCAAGAGAATTACATAGGTGATTATATGTTCTAGAACTAAGATTTTCCTCCATATCTATAGCTTCTATAAAACCATTTTAAAATCCTTACATACATGACTAGAACCCTAGACTCCTTATTGTTCTATTTATTAGTACTTTTATAACATGCTTCTTCTTGAGCTTAGCTTTTCACCTAGAACATTATAAGAATCAAAATTTGAACCCCCTATAATGAGCCCTGAAATATCTTTTATAGATCAAGGGAGTAATAAGCAACCAACTCAATTACAGTTACATTTCATTTCAAAACAAATTTCATCATATTTTTAGATATTCCCTGAATGGTTAAATGTAATCATTTGCAAAACAAGGGAAAGCAAAATTTCACACCATTTTCTGAAGATAAACCAACCGACACCACCAAAGTCACTATTAGCCATTGTTGAGCCTTCATATTCCACATCCACATTAAACAAATAGATTCTTCTTGATACCATCCAAAAGGCACCCAAGTTATCACAAAGGACACAAAACACCACCAAAAAGCAAAGACCAAGACCCATATACAATCCCACTCATTCAGAAATATAATACACATGCCCACTTTGTGTTCTTGTAGAGGTTGAAGAAACCACCACTTCCTCATCATTGGTGTCCTTCAGGCTACCAATGGCAAGTAAGTAATAGCGGTAGCCTAATTTAGTTTTAGTCATACTATACGAGGGACCATCCGATATTTCAATGGGAGAATTATGTTGCCCCATATAAGCTTGATTATACTTAATCATCCTTCCTTCCTCCCTCACAGACCCCACCGAATCTTTCCCTTTGAATTTGGTTGAATCTCCCAGGACAACCTTGCTTCTTAGATGATGGGTACTCTTAACACTAATTTGCATAGACTTCTTACCACAGGCCTTCATCTTTCCCTTCTCCTTTGGAGTCACAAGAACTCCAAGTGTTCCTTCTTCATTCTCAGTAACATCATAACGTGACTCCTACAAGCTGAGTTATCTAGACCTTCGTACTGGGGGAGTGGATACAATGGGCTTACTCATTTTCACTCTCTCTATGCAGACTTAGAATTTTTATCTTTTGATTGCAATTGTGAAAAAACAAAGGTTATCAACTCTCATTTATCTAGCAAATTGAGTGTGTTGATCATCAATGCGTAGTGAAATACAACATGAGCAATCATACGATCAACCATTGGATCTTGCATCACAACCGTTAATCACCTAGGTGCATCAAAATATGAGTATCATCTTCAATGATTTTAGGAGAGTAATCATTCACATGCATTAGGATTGAATTTGATTAATTCTACATGAGTCCTCTACCATTAGTGCTTTCTTGCATGAAGAAAAAAAACTATGATGGTCATATCTGTAGTTTTAAATAATAGCCATTGATCTCCTGGTGAAGTGGTGTGATGTGTTAGTGCCATTTCTGGTTCTCTCATTGTCTAGTTGTGTACTCCTGTTTTTCATGATATAACTTTAGCTATGGGGTGTGTTTCATTTTAGCACGTGGGTTAAATGGGCTCCCACAAGGGTTGAGCCCAGCGTGCTAGTTTTCATCTCTCTGGTGGGGCGGCCTGTGTTAGGGTTTTTTCGTGGCTTTTCTTTTCCCCATTTTTGGGCTTTTAGTTCGGTTCCCCTTTCTCTTTTGCTTGCCTTGGCTTTTTTTTTGTTTTATCGGAGGTGGAATGGATGCTTGAACGGAACTAGAACTTTTCCAAATTCTGAAGTTCTAGTTCCTGTTCATGCATCTGTCCCGGTTCTGATTCTGCGTGTTTGGAGTTTCTTTTCCTTTCTTCCTTGCATCGGTCGCTGGTCGTTTTCCTCTCCACGTTCTTCCCTTTGTTTTTTGCTTTGTTTCCTTGGCAGGTGCGGGATCGAAATGAGAACAGGTTTTGGAACCTTTTCTGGGTTCTAGTTTTGGGTTCTGTTCCACTCCCATCTCTCTTCCTTTGTCTTTTGCGGAGGTGGATCCAGGATGGGTTTTGGTCTCGGGTGGTCATTTTGGTTTTCGTTTCTTCCCCCGCTCCGGCTCTCACTCCGTCTCTTTCCTGGTTCTGGCTCCAACCTTGTTTGGTTCCCATTCCGCTGGCTTTTTGATTCATTGACCTGCCTGGCCGGTACACCTGCAACTTAAGTTCCCCCTGAGCCCCTTTGTCTCATCGTTAACCAGCCCCTTGTTACCGTTTTCACTGGCCCTGCGGTGACTTCGATGTGACGTCTCGCTGAGTACGCCCAGTCTTCCCGATCCAATTTGAAATGTCTGAGTTGCCTATCGGCAAGAAATTTCAGATGTCTTGGCGATTGAATTTATCTTTTAGGCCACAGTCGGCAAGACTTCTATTATATTTCGGCAACGGAAAGTATTCTCTATCGGCTTATGGTATATAGTCGGGATAGGGTCTTATTGAAATTGAAATGTTATACCGACTCACTTTAGAATGAGCATTTCGGCAAAGTGTAATGCCATCGGTGTGAAGTCACGACGAATTTGCAGGGTCACACTGACCGGCACAGGAAGGAGTCATATTGGCATGAGTTTTTCTCTCGGTATGATGTCATAGCGAATGTTCAATGTCACACCGACCACTATTGGAAATTTATCTTCGGCAGGACATTCTGGAGGTCTCGGTCAACAAAAGTGGTCATGTGGTCTTTCGGTGAAACTCATGGCTATTGATATAGTGTCTCAGCAAACCCATCAAGTCTTGGTGACTAAGTCTTATGAGGGACTTTCGGCAAAGGGTTTGTACTATCTTAGCGACTCTGAGTGAATGAAGGGCTCTCGGTATGACTTTTGGTATCGTTATGATCTCTGGGCGACTTCGTGATGTCTCTCTGAGATCTTTTGTTTAGTGGTCCCCGTTCGATGTGTCGGGGAGATGTCTCCCCGACCCCTCTATGTCTCACCGATTGTGTTAACCCTTCGATGTGACTCCCTTTAGCCATGGGTACTTCGATATGATGTCTGGCCGACCTGGCCAGCTCTTGCCGACTATGTTGAAAGCTCGATGTAACATGCAGTTTTCAGTGAGAGGTTATCTTTTCTATTAGCGATCTATGGCTTCGCCTCCCGCGAGGATAGCGATATGTCAACATGTGTCACGCTGAGTCCCCTTCCTCATTGGGGCCTACGGCCACGAGGAAGGCCAGGTGGCACGATATCATTCAGTGATCGATGGTGGGCATGGGAGTCATATGTGGTAGCTTGCTTCAACGGCTAAATGGAGATTTAAAAGGCGGTCATCTGATCATGGACGATCAACGGTTGAGTTTCAAACTAAACAATGGTCAAGGTTTGGTATTGATAGTGCGCACAAAAAAATAGAAGCTTGGAGCATTCATGGCGATAGAGAGTTGGTCGCTGGCTCCACCGAGCTAGCATTCATGGTGACGTGGCTCTGGTACAAGGATGGCATGGCTCGAGTATTGATGCACGGATTTGGTGGTGGATTTGGTGCAAGTTGATTGATCTTTGTTTGTGCGGAAATGTCTTTCTTGCAGCAACCCGACTAGTGACATTTATGAGACCAAAAAAGTAGTTGAAGAACATGGCAATTAGGGTTTGACCTGGTGTTGATGTGGCTCTGAGCTGGATGGCGATCCCTAAGCTGTTTAAAAGGAATTTCTGAATCATTTGTAAGGGTCTTTCGCTAGATACTAAAATCAGAACAAAAAGAGCACTAAGTCACAGAGTTAGGTTTTTACCAGATTTTGAGGTCTAGCGTTACAGTCTGTAAATTGTAAGGTTCTTGGATGCATACCAGAACCCGAATGTATTTGTTTAGGTCTTTGAGTCTCTCCTTTGGATTGTACATTTAAATTGTTAATGAAACTGATCAAGGATCATTCCATTAGCCTTTGTAATACTTTCTTGCATTGTCTGTTTTGATAATAGCTCATGTTCAAGGAACAGGTTAAATTGCTTTCATCATCTCAGAAATTTACATGTATGATTGAAGGATTTGATAAATAGTCTTTAAGATCTGATCACTAGTTGTGGGATTAATAAGGTTAGTTTCACATAGGCTTTATTTGTCCAAGTAACCATTCCTTCTGTTTGCAGATTGTCTTGACTCCTAGCCCAATGGATATGGCACTGATCTGATATATGCTATTTGTCTTTAGGGTTTCAGTTATCTTGTTTAAGAACATTCATTTTATTTAATCAATCTTGTTTGATGTTTTTCCCTACCTCCTAGTTGCTGCAAGTATTGTGTTACTGAGAATCTAGCCCTATTTGAGGTTCTCAATACTTGGCATCAGGAGTCATCTACTATAAAAATCAATGTCTAGTCTTATTTGAGGCATTGTGTGGGTATACCCGCCCTGGTTCTATAGAGCTTAAAGTGCAGAATATCTCAGTCTTTGACTGAATCTTGTCAGTTGTTCTAGGTCCTCTAACCTACCCTTGGTTGGAGATGGCTACTCCATAGGTAGAATAGGAGACCAACCTAGTTTACAAGAAAAATCACCAACAAGATGGCGACTCCGCTGGGGATATAACAAAGAAAATTTTAATCTGAGACTCTAGTATGGGTTCTCATTTGCCCATCTGAGTCACCAACAAGATGGCGACTCCATTGGGGATTAACTAGAATCTTTCCTTATCAAAAGAGTCATATCATTTTCCATGTTGGTTTTGTTCAAAGTTTGAAGAATCTCAGGCCTAGAGAAATTTTTTTGTTGCAGTGAACCTGAAAGCTACAAGATTTATGGTGCTCTGGATGGAACTCAGAGAAAGATTTACATGTAAGTGAGCTTCATACCATTTGAAGTTCTATCCTCTGCAAAGAGGTGGCGACTCTGTCAAGGTAAACCCATTGAATATTTGAAAAATGTTCCAGAACTGCAACATTGCCAGGTATTCTTCATGTTTTTGAACACTTTAGAAAGAAATGATGATTCCCTATCTAGTGATTTAGCACTACCAAAGGGAAAGGATAATAGCAGTTTTATACATACTTCAAAGTGTATAATATGTGATGTCTATTACATTTGGTGAAGTGTGTTTTGTGCCTCTAATAATCTTAGGTCATTTTTATTCAATCAATATTTTGGATTCATGAATGTTGTAACTGAGAACCTTGTATGGGGTTAGTCTGATTGAATATCAGTTTATGAGGGTTTCCATGTGAAATGGGGAGTAAAAATATGCAAGGAAGACAAGTTGTACCATGCCCTCAAAGGGATTGTAGAATGGGTCAACAATCTTTGGTTCAAAAATTGTATGATCTCAAGAGGCAGGTAGGAGAATCACCATATAGGTTGTTCTCAAGACTTTTGGACTACTTGGTAGAAATTCCAGAAGATTTTAGACCTGATGATTCTATGTGCATTGATTTGTTCTGTGAGATTTATGAACCTGGGCTGAATACTTTTTTGGAAGATCTGAAGCCTCGTAGCTTTGATCAAGTACCTAAGTTGATAAGGATGATCGAATCAGCTAAGTATGGTTATGCACAAAATGCAGACTCTCAGAGTGAAGACAACAATTGTCCTCCTAAGGAAAGTCAGACAACAATGCAAATAAGTGAAGGGAACATGTCAGAAGATGAGCATTACATTCAACCCACAGTTGATACATGTTCAAATCTTTGCAGCAGTGATGAAGCTGATGACACATGGGATGATCACAGAGTAGACATGCAAGAATCTTTTTCTTGTAGGGTCTCGGAGGATGGAGAAGCAGATGAGGAAAAGGGTATTATCCCATGCCATGGTGTGATAAGTGATCATGATGATGAAAGTGAAGTCTCAAGTACTCATTCTGAGGAGTTTGAGTATAGTTCACATACTGATGAGCATCATGTTGAGGAATGTGAAGCTGAATACAATTGCTTCCTATTTAATGCTCCTAATCTTCTGAGTACCAATGCACTTGGTTGTCCCCCTACTGTCCCTAATGATGTTGATTTACTTAAGCCCTCACTTGGGGTATTTGGCTTTGAGCTAAGTGCTGATGTGAATAATGAATCAATGCACACCATTGAACCTGAGCATCAGAATATGTGTATGTGTTGCAGTAACCAGTACATAGATACTCCTAAATATGAGTTTTTTGCCATTGACATGTGCAGTGATGATTTACATGTTAATGAAGAGGTTGTTTATCAGAGCTTTCAGTTTGATTTGTAGACTGATTTTGATGACAAATTTTGTGATGTCAAGGATCAAGTGGACTATGAATGTTTTTATTTCCCAGTCCAAGCAAATGAGCATTCAGTAAAACATAACCATGAATTGTCTAGGGAGATATGCCATGATGATTGTGATCTCAAATCAATGTTTGATTGCATGTTGCAGTTTGACAAGATAGTTGGTGACATTGGAAAACATAGTGATTCAGTGGAACTTGCCAGTGACCAAGCTAGTTTGTGGATAGTTCATGACAGTGTTATCAGATTTTGTCTATGGAAGGCAACATAGAATCAAGTTTTTGACAGAGGTAAAAGTTGGCTCTCATTTTTCATTTGGTGGCCTAGTGTCATCAGGTGAAACAAAGGAATGAATCAAGTGACTCTTGAATTTCCTGTTCATGGACAATTCATGAGGGTACTTTGCCTGAAGTATATCTCTTTTCCATGAACAATAGTTTTAGGATTTGGTTTCCTGGTCTCTTCCTTTTTGCTGCATTTGCTAACCCTTTCCAGTTAGCTCCTGGTCTATTTTTGGCCTTTTTCTTCTCTGGTCTGCTCTCCTAGTGATCTGAATTCTTGCTATGCCCTCCAGGGGCATACATCCCCCAACTGGAGCCTATGTTAGTGCCATTTCTAGTTCTCTCATTTTCTAGTTGTGTACTCTTGTTTTTCATGATATAACATTAGCTATTGGGTGTGTTTCATTTTAGCACGTGGGTTAAATGGGCTCCCACAAGGGTTGAGCCTAGCGTGCTAGTTTTCATCTCTCTGGTGGGGCGGCCTGTGTTAGGGTTTTTTCCTGGCTTTTCTTTTCCCCATTTTTGGGCTTTTAGTTTGGTTCCCCTTTCTCTTTTGCTTGCCTTGGCTTTTCTTTTCTTTTATTGGAGGCGGAATGGATGCTTGAACGGAACTAGAACTTTTCCAAATTTTGAAGTTCTAGTTCATGTTCATGCATCCATCCCGGTTCTGATTCTGCATGTTTGGAGTTTCTTTCCCTTTCTACCCTGCATCGGTCGCTGGTCATTTTCCTCTCCACGTTCTTCCCTTTGTTTTTTTCTTTGTTTCCTTGGCAGGCGCGGGATCGGAATGAGAACAAGTTTTGGAACCTTTTCTGGGTTCTAGTTTCGGGTTTTGTTCTGCTCTCGTCTCCCTTCCTTTGTCTTTTGTGGAGGTGGATCCAGGTTGGGTTTTGGTCTCAGGTGGTCATTTTGGTTTTCGTTTCTCCCCCCGCTCCGGCTCCGACTCCGTCTCTTTCCTGGTTCCGGCTTCGACCTTGTTTGGTTCCCATTCCGCTGGCTTTTTGATTCATTGACCTGCCTGGCTGGTACACCTACAACTTAAGTTCCCCCCGAGCCCCTTTGTCTCGTTGTTAACCCGCCCCTTGTTACCGTTTTCACCGGCCCCGCGGTGACTTCACTGTGACATCTCACCGAGTATGCCCAGTCTTCCCGATCCAATTTGAAATGTCTGAGTTTCCTATCGGCAAGACATTTCAGATGTCTTGGCGAATGAATTTATCTTTCAGGCCGCAGTCGACAAGACTTCTATTGTATTTCAGCGACGGAAAGTATTCTCTATCGGCTTATGGTATACAGTCAGGATAGGGTCTTATCAAAATTGAAATGTTATATACTGACTCACTTTAGAATGAGCATTTCGAAAAAGTGTAATGCCATCGGTGTGAAGTCACAGAGAATTTGCAGGGTCACACTGACCGGCACAGGAAGGAGTCATATCGGCATGAGTTTTTCTCTCAGAATGATGTCATAGTGAATGTTCAATGTCACACCGACCACCGTTGGAAATTTATCTTCGGCAGGACATTTTGGAGGTCTCGGCGAATAGAAGTGGTCACGTGGTCTTTCAGTGAAACTCATGGCTATTGATATAGTGTCTCAACGAGCCCATCAAGTCTTGGAAACTAAGTCTTATGAGGGACTTTCGGCGAAGGGTTTGTACTGTCTTAGCGACTCCGAGTGAATGAAGGGCTCTCGGTATGACTTTTGGTATCGTTATGATCTCTGGGCGACTTCGTGATGTCTCTCCGAGATCTTTTGTTTGGTGGTCCCCATTCGATGTGTTGGGGAGATGTCTCCCCGACCCCTCCGTGTCTCACCAATTGTGTTAACCCTTCGATGTGACTCCCTTCGGCCGTGGGTACTTCGATATGATGTCTGGCCGACCTGGCCAGCTCTTGCCGACTATGTTGAATGCTCGATGTAACATGCAATTTTCGGTGAGAGGTTATCTTTTCTGTTAGCGATCTGTGGCTTTGCCTCCCATGAGGATAGCGATATGTCGACACGTGTCACGCTGAGTCCCCTTCCTCGTTGGGGCCTATGGCCATGAGGAAGGCCAGGTGGCGCGATATCATTCAGTGATCGACGGTGGGCATAGGAGTCATATGTGGTAGCTTGCTTCAACGGCTAAATGGAGATTTAAAAGGCGACCATCTGATCATGGATGATCAACAGTCGAGTTTCAAACTAAACCACAGTTAGGGTTTGGTATTGACGGTGCCCGTGAAAAAATAGAAGCCTGGAGCATTCATGGAGATAGAGAGTTGGTCGCTGGCTCTGCCGAGCTAGCATTCATGGTAGCTCTGCCGAGCTAGCATTGCATGTGGGAATGTCTTTCCTGCAGCAACCTGACCAGTGACATTTATGAGACCAAAAAAGTAGTTGAAGAACATGGCGATTAGGGTTTGACCTGGTGTTGATGTGGCTCTGAGCTGGATTGCTATCCTTGAGCTGTTTAAAAGGAATTTCTAAATCATTTGTAAGGGTCTTCGGCCAGATACTGAAATCAGAACAAAAAGAGCACTAAGTCACAGAGTCAGGTTTTTACCAGATTTTGAGGTCTAGGGTTACAGTCTATAAATTGTAAGGTTCTTTGATGCATACTAGAACCTGAATGTATTTGTTTAGGTCTTTGAGTCTCTCCTTTGGATTGTACATTTGAATTGTTAATGAAACTAATCAAGGATCATTCCATTAGCCTTTGTAATACTTTCTTGCATTGTCTATTTGAATAATAGCTCATGTTCAAGGAATAGGTTAAATTGCTTTCATCATCTCAGAAATTTACATGTATGATTGAAGGATTTGATAAGTAGTCTTTAAGATTTGATCACTAACTATGGGATTAATAAGGTTAGTTTCACATAGGCTTTATTTGTCCAAGTAACCATTCCTTATGTTTGCAGATTGTCTTGACTCCTAGCCCAATGGATATGGCACTGATCTGATATATGCTATTTGTCTTTAGGTTTTCAGTTATCTTGTTTAAGAACATTCATTTTATTTAATCAATCTTGTTTGATATTTTGCCCTACCTCCTGGTTGCTGCAAGTATTGTGTTACTGAGAATCTAGCCCTATTTGAGGTTCTCAATACTTGGCATCAAGAGTCATCTACTATAAAAAGCAATGTCTAGTCTTATTTGAGGCATTGTGTGGGTATACCCGCCCTAGTTCTGTAGAGCCTAAAGTGCAGAAGAACTTAGTCTTTGACTAAATCTTGTCAGTTGGTCCAGGTCCTCCGAGCTGCCCTTGATTGGAGATGACTACTCCATAGGTGGAATAGGAGACCAATTTGGTTTACAAGAAAAATCACCAACATGATGAATGACCCAGAATAACTCAACATATTTTGAATTCCATCACCACTACTTGCTAATCCTTCAGCCAATGAAAACTGGATATCTAGATTCTAACTTAATTATCCATGGGTTCTACCATCATCTTCTGGGAAGAGAAAGAGATCCATGTGTCACAATCCCACTGACCCCATGAGATTAAATAAAGCATCTTTCATATCCTATGGGATCAGCGGAGAATAGTTGAGATTAACTCAGCCTTCCATTCCTCTCATTGATTTGAAGCCTCACAACATCGAGCTTGATAGTGGAGGTCGGCCCCCACACCTATGACGAGACACATGTCCATTTCCCACTGACCCCACATGATTAAATAAAGTATTATTTAATTTGTGTGGTGTTGGCGGGGAATGGTTTAGATCTAACCTGTTGATCCAATGATTAGCAATATCTACACACATGCAAATGTTAGTCTTAAAAAAAAGGATTGGCTAGGTCAATGACACCTAGACCCTTAGGAATGAAAACAATGATTTTTATGGCTCGAGTTGCAACTTAGGTGATCAAAAACTAGGTATGACAAGTCAATGAGGAAAAATAATTCCCAAGGGTTTATGACCCAATAGTTGTGAAACAAGGACTTTTAGACCAAACCCTAAACCCTACCCTTGGACATAGAAGCTCAGAATCATGACATGGCAAGATTCATCTCAAATTTTTCAAAAAATTTAGGATCTCTACCAACGTGAAAGAAGAACATCATAACCCAATAGGACTCCTATATCCTCATAAGATTACATAGTGGAAATGATAGATCATTAGTATGGATTTTGTACAAGTTCTTCCTATCTCTAGAAATAGACTTAATGAAATTATGGTAGTGGTGGAAAGACTCACCAAGGTAGCTCATTTTATACTCAAGAATTTGATAGATGGAGCAGCATTCATAGTCGGTAAATTTATACAAGTATTTAAGTTGCATGGTGATCCTAAGAAGATCATTTGAGATAAGGACTATTGCATGATGTCAAGGCTTTGGTAAACCTTATTCTTCTCACTTAGAAATCAGTTGAATATAAGTTCAGCTTATGATCTAGAGACATGGGGTTGGAATGAAAGAGTAAGCCAAGTTTTAGAGGATCTATTGAGAATGTATTGTATGGGTTAGCAATAAAAGTGGGAGGGTTACCTTTTTCTTGCATAGTTTTCTTATAATAATTCTAATCATTTTTCTATTGAGATGGCTCCATTTGAAGCATTGTATGGAAGAAAGTGTGGAACTCTTATAGGTTGGGATAAACTAGATGATAGGATTAGTCTTGGCCAAAAGATGCTATCAGAGATGGAAGAACATATCATGTTCATCGAGAAAATGATAGTAGAAGTGAATGATAGATAGAAAAGCTATTATGATGCTAAGCACATATCGAGACATTTATCAATAGGATAATTTTATATTAAGAGTTAAACCTCAGATGAGTTCAATCAAGTTTAGAAAGTCATCCAAATTAGCTCCTCATTATAGGGGTTCCTTCGAATTTCTCAAAAAAAAAAAATAGTTGCCTTTAGGATTGCTCTACCACAAGCTCTTCTGAGGATGCACAATTTTTTTTATGTATCTTACCTTAAGAAATATATACCAAGTGTTAGTCATGTAATTGACTAGCATGGACTATAGGTACATGACCCAAGGGTGATAATTATCAATCATCTCATAGTGATAAAAACATGCAAGCTCCATCTACATAATAGAGAGGTCACTTAGTGCAAGGTCAAGTGGGACCAATATGAAAAATATTGTGCTATTGATGCAGAGTGGTAGGGAAGGAAAACACACAACCACAAATGGAAAAGACACTACACAATGCTTCTCTCAAATACTCTTGTCAAGAGTCCTAAACTCCACTATTCCTTCAAGGAATAAACCTCTCACACCTAAGGTTATAAACTCAGACCACCCAAGGGATTTAGAAACACTTGAAACATGTTTACATAGACCAAATCAAGGTTCAACAACCCACCTTGCACCTAGGGAACAACAATTATTCTTCATTCCAATGACTTAGGCCTCTTTCACCTTGAAGGCTTTTAACTTCACTCGGTAGGATAGTCAATTTGAAATAAACATGGACGACTGTTATGACACCAAACCACTGAGATTGGGCTCCCAAAATGGACTCCTACAAAGCCTCAAGCCCACTCTTCTTGACTATTAAAGCATAATCCGCAATGACCTATTCTATTGTTGCTCCAAGAGGCCTAATCCAAAGACCTACACCTGGGTCTTGACTACCTAGGCTCACCCCTGCACCCCAAAGCCATAATTTAGACTCCTATAGGTTATTTACACCTATTAACATCATCCTTAAGTGCCTCTTAAACAGATTCTTCAAAATCAAGCAAAAACTCACTTTTTTGTTTGTCAATTAGGCTTGCCACATAGAGATGTCAAGCCACAAGTCTTACACCACTTCCTCCAATGAGCCTGCCATTCTCCAAGACCATGAGAACATGATGGTACAGCCTTATATCTTCCATCCCACCTATATTTAGTAATTTTACAATGTGGGAATGGAAGAAATATGCATTTTTCACCCAAAACCCTGATTTTAAGGGTTTTCAGACCACCCGGGAGTAAAATTAAGATATCTCCCTTAATACTCAATAAAAACTCACCACTCCAGCACAAAAAAAAAATCTTATTCAATCCTATTTCCAACCATTATAATATTTCAGCATAAAATAAAATGTACAGATTGTACCAAGCACGTGATCAGAAAATTCTACAGGAAAAACATGGGGTTTTGAGACCACCCGGTAGTAAAATGGGGATATATCACTCAATTCTCCATGAAATCACGCCATTCCAATGCAAAAAGAAATTTCATTCAATTATCTATCCAACCATTATAGTCTTAGAACATGGAACAACACATACAGGCCATACAATGTATGGGATCAAC
Source organism: Sequoia sempervirens (assembly GCA_007258455.2). Lineage (NCBI taxonomy): Eukaryota > Viridiplantae > Streptophyta > Pinopsida > Cupressales > Cupressaceae > Sequoia > Sequoia sempervirens. The sequence goes on from VDFB02358134.1 coordinate 63,989,087, forward strand.
AATTTGTTTTTGAAAAACATAGAAAAACAACAACTTCTTCTTAGAAACTCCTTCCAAACTTGTTCAAAAACCTCAAACTTGAGGCATTACATCAATATATCATTGGATCAACTTCAACCACTTCCAAGAATTGACCAACTACCTTAACCACCCCTTTGTTCAACTCTAAAATTACAATTTTCCAATGCTTGGCCTTGATCATCCCCTTACAACTTGATTTTGTAAATTCCTCTTAACTGACCTACTAAGACCCCAAAAGCCTTCCAATACATAAAAAATGGTCATTGAGACCTTATTCATAAGGAAAAAACATGAAAACCAAACCTACATTATATCCTATCCACCAAGATCACCTTGTCAACATGACATACATGGACAACTTATTACAATGCAACATATTTTAACATATTTTGCAACTTCCTCATTGCATATTGTTTAAAATTCTTCAAATCCACTCCATAAACCTTCAAGACTCCCCCTTACATTCCAAGGTGATGGTGCCCCTGCACCAGCTATGTGTGAGGATTATAATGAGATAAGAAAAAAATATATCCTCTTTTGCTTGCTTATGAAAACTAAAAAGTAAAACTTCTATTTATTTTTATATTTTATGATATATTGAATCATCGAGGATGATGATCTTTATGGGGGGAAATGTGTCACACCCTATTTTTTATTTACCAAATTACTTTTAACTTTACATTAAAATAAAATGTTGGATGTATGATGATGTCATTTTTAAAATTATTTTTGTGATGAAATTGAATCTAATAATATGTATTTGCACTTTAATGATTTATTATTATTTATTCAATATTATGGATATGTCATAATTGTTAACAAATAACTACGTGAATTTTTTTTAAGTGAAATGAATAATACATTTCTTTCCCTCTAGAGGGAGACAAAGAGTATCACCTAGAAGAGGAGTATGGCCTATAGATTAATTGGTATTGCTATCTAAGTTTACTGCCACCCATGTAGGTCAAATTTTAGACCCCCATCAAGTCAATTTTAGTTCAAAGTCATCAGTTGCATCGATAGGGTAAGTGGAACCTAGTCATTAAATGATCTTGTTCTAATAATTTTAAATTGAATATAAATATATTGTGATAATTAGTAAATATCATGTATATAATATATAAAGATATTACATATATATACATATATGTATATTTATATATATATGTATGTATGTATGTATATGTATATGTATATGTATATGTTATTAGATGAACACATATGTATACATATATGAATATATAAACATCAATATTTATATATATATTCATATATGTATATATATTTTAATGTAAATAAAGAAATATATCTATACATATATAATGTATATCTTATATAAAGATATTGCATGTATATAATGTTTAATTACATGCTTATAAAATCATGAAGTATGGTAAATAACATTAGTTTTATGGATCCTCATTGAAAGGCATGATAGCCTTCATTGAAGGTTTAGGTGATGTTATTATAATAGGGATTTAAAGCCAATGAAAGTGCATAAATTAACAATTTCCATCTTCTATCATTAACACCACTTTGGGGTGGTATCTTTGAAATTTGGAATTATTTCAACTACTATTCATATATCATTTTAATGGTTGTCTTAATCTATGGTAATAGAAAGGTTTGGCCCATTAAAAAGGGAACCTTATTCTAATCATGAGCATAGTCTTATAGTGTTGAGGTGTTAGTAAAAAGCTAGCATGGCACACTATTGTAGCCACATAGGTGGCAGTATGTATTATTTATTTTTAAATATTTGAAAATTGTAGCAATTTTGGCAAGTGTAACATGAATCTTGCACATATAACTATCTTTAAAGTGTTTATATTATGGATATTGACTTGAGGCTTTTGGAGTGGTGGTTGGGAGATAGTTAGTTCTAATGGGTTCCAAAACTAAATGGTTATTCAATTATTCCTTCTTATCTACAAACCATGAAAGATTAATCTGCACCATATTAGTAAAAGGCATCACAAACTTTGAATGAGGTGGTTATTAAGTGGTTGTAAGGTTTTATTGTAGGGGTTTTCATGGGAATTATTATCAATATTGTTTATCATTTTTAAGGGAGATAATTACATGTTATTGAAAATATATAGAGAGGATGAGCTATCCTCTTAGTATCTATGGGTTACATGATGGAAAAGAATGCATATTAACTTGAAGTCTATCTTGAGTATACTTAGTAGAGACTCTGTGTTGAGAGAATAGGCTCTAATTAAGCAGAGTTTTGGAAGAATTTTTTACTTCTTACTATTGATAAGAGCTACATTTTAGTCTTAAAAAAATAAATAGAGCTTTATTATTTGTTCTACCATAAAGACAAGTTTTCTCAACCATTCAAGTTGAGAAGGCAAGTAATCGCAGTTTAATTTACAACTTTTCTAGTTTTGAAATAGTTTGTCTTGTGTTTATTTGGAAATCGTGATTCCAATAAAACCAGAAAGGATTAAGCCTAGACAATAATATTTATTTATGTGAAGAAAAAAATTGAATTAGAAGATTGAATTCTACCTTGTAATTCATATGGATTTAATTTTTTTCTTCATAGAAAATTATCAATTTCATTTTCTAGTTTGGATTTTAATATCTTGATACATATATAATATATATTTCATATAGAGAAATCAAAATATGAGCATGTGTATAAACACATTTTTATTATTATTACTGTAGACACGTAAAATATACTGATTGACATCATACATCTGATCCTGACTCACTAACATCGTTTCTTCCTGAATCATCCCTCGTCTAACCATTTAATCAAATCCCCCTATCTGATTAAATTCATCAATATTCCTCTCTTAATTAAATAAATCATTTTATCTAATCAAGTCAATCTCTTTTGTTAATTAAATCAATCCATCTGATCTAATTATCCCTATTTAATTAAATAATCAATTTATTTGATTAAATCTCTAAAGTCTATCCATTAAATTAAATAAATTAAAACCTTATTTGATTTAATCTAACACCATCTCTTTTGATTAAATAAATCAAAATCCTTATTTAATTAATCTCTTGTCATATTCCTCTCTTATTTGATTTAAATTAATCCATAAATTTGAGTCAAATAGGTCACATCATCTAACCTCTCATTAAATTAATTAATCCTTGATTAATTAATCTCATCTCATGTCCCATCCTCTAGATAATGCAAGTTGCACATGAAAATAGATTTAATTCATTTATTAAATCTCTATTTTCCTCACAAGGCATCTTTTGGAATATTCTCTCAATTTGAATTCAAAAATTCCAAGTCAACATGTACATCCAACAAGGCAATAACTCCATCTTACATGTCCTTTGCCTTGAGCCAAGTGGCATTTATTGCATTTTCCCTTCCCTCTTGCATATCATTTCAACAAATTTGAAATTCAAAATTTTTCATTTATTGGCATAAACCCCAAATCTTGCACATCCTTCATCCATTCATAGCTTGACAAGTGGCATCATATCATTGGATGAATGTTAGTCCCACATTGCTCAAATTTGGACATTCATCCATCTTGGAATTCTATAAATAAATAGCTCATCTCTTCATTTCATCATCCACAATCCATGTAAAGTTACCATGCTAAAATACTTAGCCATGTCCATTCATCAATCTTGAGTTCTTAGTTAGGTTATTACAGATTTTGGCTTGGAGCTCTCACCATTCATCATCAAAGTGGATCAAATCACTTCATCAAGTCAACATATCGAAGCTTGCATCATTGGAGTTGGGAAAGGGCCAATTTTCACATCAAATTGGCACTAATTCTCCCATGGGAACATGAGTTTGCACATCTAATTAGGATTTAATCTTTGTTTTATCATTTGCTTTGTGTTCTTTGATATTTTATTCCTAGTTTGAATGTTGTAAATGGATTTCATGGGGAATCCTTATTTTGGCTTGCATTTCCTTGATTAACTTGTTTACTCATGTTGTTTTGCAGTTACCAAGGTTGGGGTTCACACATTTGGCACTAGAAGGAGGGCTGCATCTCACTTTCAATCCATTTTTCTCAAAATTTCTGCGTTTTCACTCACACACAGAAAATTCCAACGTTGGGAGCTCAACGTCACTGTTTTGGCACTGCTGACTCTTCAGGGTCGCTATATAGCACCACTGGAATTTGAAATTGCGACGCTGGACTCATCCCGCCAAAATATTTAAATTTCTAACTCTGTCGCTGGACTCGTTGACTTGCAGGAATTTCAAAAAAAATTCAAACAGTGATGCTGGAAGGAAACTACGATGTGGGGTGAAAATAGCGACGCAGTTGAGCTCTTTGTCCTGACACACAGCGACGCTGACTGGTAAGCGGTGCTCTGAGGGAACCGCTCAGAAACCAAGCTACGATGCTGGGAGACAGTAAAAAGGGAAAATTTAATTTTAACACGTGTCTTTTGATTTATGATTAATTTATATTCTATTTTCCGATTTTTAATTTATGTGTTTTTCCAGAATCTGACTGTTTTTTTTCTCCTTGTAGGTTGGGGATTGAAATCAAAAGAAGGAGAAGCATGACAAGGATGTTCGTCAAATCAAAGTGCTTTTAAACACTATAGTGTTTTCTTAACACTTTTTCACGAAATTGTTATCTTTTTCTTCCTTAGGAGACTAGCTTTCATTTGGACTTAAAAATAATTTGTCTATTTCTTGCAAAGGCTAAAACGAACTTTAGGATCACAACTTACTAGATTTTGTTTATTGGATTAACAATTGAAAAAATGTCTTTCACTTTGTCATTTGGTGCTTAAAATGAACTCACATTTTGCTTTGGGGATTTAAAAAGAACAAGTGTGGCTTTGTTTTTGTGAAAGCTTACTTAAAATAAAGCCATTGAAAAAGGACGTATGCGCTTCTCTCGCACTTTATAGCAATCTTGAGAATCAAAAGGTCTTTTTCATGACTTTGGGGTGAGATAAAGCAATCACCTACACACTTCAATTTGGGTTTAAAATTGAACATCTTGTGCGAGTGTGAGTGGGGGCATTATTGCATATATTCTCTCTCTTTGTTGCCAACAAAGATTGGTCGAGTTGCGAATATTGTTCTTCATTCACTTTTGTTTATCCTAGAGGGCCTGCCTTGGGGAAAAAGTACTCACCCAAGGGAACGAATCAACCGGTAACACTCTAAAGCCAAGAGTATTTCCAACTGGGATATAAATTTGGATATTGGAAGAAACGCCAATATCACGTGGTTGATTCTGACAAGATGGATCCGAAAGGGGACTCTTGCTGTATGGGTCAATCTCCACGAACGAAAAGTCCTTACTAAAACCCATGTGCTATAATTTTCCAAAATCCTTTAATCTATTTTTTGGTGCAAGAACGGTCATTCTGAAGCCACCCCACACTTTTACGGTCTTCTAGTAGAAATGGAAAACATGCCATGGGAGTTTCATGGGTGTTGATGCTTGGCTGCCCCGTATAAGTGAGTGTCGTGGAGGGGAGCTAGTGGGGTCAAGCATCTAACCATTCGCTAAAGATAAGTGTACCTGGACTTGTCCAAGTGGGAATCCAACAAATATTGTCTTACACATCCATATGATTGTACTTATTATTGGGTTACAAAATGCATTGCTTGATCGAAAACACCATGGAAACAAACACTTAACATCATCCAAATTTCAAATCCTTTTGAAGAAAAATACAATTGACTCAATCGATATGTTATTGCTTTCCCTTGGGATTCACATCCTTAGATGTTTCTAAGCATTGGATTATATCTCGATTTGTCTCCTTAAGTAAACTATAGGGAAACCCTTGCCTTAAGTTCATCAAATTTGCACATAACATATCTTGTGGAGTTTGAAGAAATTGAGACATTGGACATCTTAGTTTGAAAAAATTAATCAAAGAAAGTCTTTGTGGTAAAATAAAGCCATTAAGAAAAACTAAGAAAAATGAACCTTCATGTGTGTTGAAGACTCACGATTTCTCAAAAAAAAAATCCAAAATCCAAAGCAAAGATCATTGGTTCAAAATCCAAAAATGTGTGTTCAAATTAAATCATTCTTTGGTCACAAAAGTCTATAGGAAGCATTCACATGTTCTTCAATACCTAGGTCTAGGAAAACAAAGTGTCCCTTTTAGGTTCATCTTAGGATCAAAAGCAAATCAAAATCCTTTCATCCATCCTTCAAAACATCAAAGCAAACATCATCTCACCATCACCTTTTGAAAAATCTTGAAAACATCCTTATGCTAGGATTTTTTTGGAGAAATCAAACATTATCAAATGCTTGAAAACATTATCAAAATCACCTTTGGCTAGGTATGTGTAGATGAATCCTTTTGCATATACTTAGTCAAAGTCATCAAAATAATCTTGTTTAGCTGCATCCTTCTTAGTATGCTTAGCTAAATTATCATCCGTTTGAATAGTTGTGGGTAGATGCATCCTTCTTCTTGCACATATTCAAATCATCATCCTTTGAGAAAATATATCCCTTAGATCATTATCCAACATCTTAGGGTCTTTTTGTTCAAAATCCAAATCAAAATCAAGATCAATCAAGGACAAATCCCAAAAAATAAAATCAAAAATCAAAATCTGCAAGTCCTAAAAGCCTAGCATCTTTCATCAAGATTAATCAAAAGACAAAAACATCTGTATCATCCATCCCTTACATCATCATCATATCATCTCTTGATCCTCAAGATATCCGAAAAATTTCCACTTTGGGGCATAAAATAAAGATCAATCCAAAGAATCAAGAGATTCATCTCTCCCATTCTTGAAAATTGATCCTCATTTTATGGTTCAAACCAGATCTCAATACAAGAAGAGCATGGAAGCCAACAAAGAAACACCCGCTTTGAGTGATCTTAGCCAAACAAACACATAAATGAATCCCACCGAATCAAGTAATCCTTTGACCCTCTCATCATCGCAAAATCTGCAAGAAGAAAACCAAGGAGAGGACCTTACTTTTGGAATGTCTCGCGAGGAAATGACTGAAATGCTCCAAAATCCAAACAACCATAGAATCATCAACATCATGATGAGGCTCAACCCTTCATTATACATGCTTGAACTAGCAAAACAAGGGGCCAAAATACCTTTGGATTTTGACGTGAGTACCATAGTGGAGACATCATTTCCTCTGATTTCATCCACCATCCCCATTTCATCTACACCCCCATCTCAAAACATCACTCAAAATATTCCACAAGTCACAATGTATTTTGCTTCAACCCAACCTAACGTTAATAAGGGAAATGCATTTATCAATGCTCTTCAAGCACACCCCCTTCTTAATAATCAAAACTTGGACGCAAACACCACCTTGGAACAAGGCATACTCAAAAATCCATTACATAAAAATGTTCCTCTCACCTTAAATCATGATCCATCATCATCATCATATTTTTGCGCAATGCCTCAAACACCTCTTCTCACAAACTCGCAAGAAGAGGGAGACATGTTTGGACTAGGGGGCATCTTCGATACCACAACACAACAACTCACACCCCTTACATTTCCACCACTTCCACCATTGCCATCATCATCCACATCACTCCTTGGTTTAGGGCTTCCCCCTCTACCAAATATCAATCAAACCACTATCCCAAATATCAATCAAAGCATTATACCAAATGCTCAAAATTTGTCATTGATATCGCAACAACAGACGACAAACACACAAGCAATTGCATCATCATCAAACACCCACTTAACATCACAAAGCATGGTCTCTCAAAGACCAACCATATCAATAGCACCATCCATCATGAAAAACACTAATACCACCCTCACGAATACCATTCCAAATCCATCTCCACCCCCACCACCACCAACTTTCACAACATCAAGCCAATACTACATAGCATTGCAGGCTGCTTTCCAACAAGGATACCAACAAGTTCAAAAACAAAAAGCTGAACAAATAGCTGCTCAACAAGCCGCTCAAGCTGTGCAAGCCGCCCAAATAGCACAAGCTGCATTACAAGTGCAACAAGCCCAAGCGTTATTACAACAACAACAAAAACAAAAAGCCACCCAAGCTACTTAAGCATTACAAGCATTGCAAGCACAAAAGGCTACTCAAGCGCAAACCCTATTACAACAAGTGGCACAAGCACAAGCAGTACAAGCCCAAGCTCAAGCTCAAGAAAACGCTCAATATCAGGCACAACTTCTCGCACAAAGACAAGCAGTGCAATTGCAAACATATCAGCAAGCAATAAAGCAATATCAAGAATAGCAAGAAGTAGCAGAATTGGCAGCCCAACAACAAGCGTTGTTGGAAAAATAGTAAGCACAACAACAAGTGTTGTTGGAACAACAACAAGCGCAACAGCAAGCACAAATCTTAGCACAACAACAACAAGATCAACAACAAGCGTTGTTCATACAAAAGTAGGTGGAAGCCTACCTCGCTTGAAAAAACATACAGATACCATCAAACAACACACCGACCAACCCACCCATCCAACCCATGATTCAAACACCCCAAAAAACTTTCATCCCACCCCCTGATCCACAAAATGATGTGACGACACAAATCAGGTTGCTCTTGCAACAAGTGCTCGATCTGGAATTCGGGCGAACAACAAAAACACCAAGCAACTTGTGTCCCTATCCATTTGATAGGATCCTAGAGATGAAACCATTCCCCAAGGGATTTGAAATCCCCAAATTTTACAAATATCGAGGAACGGGAAACCCTAAAGATCACATCAGGGAATTCTAGGTTCATTGCATGGAAGTTGCATATGACGATACTTATTTGATGCGGCTATTCCCTAGGAGTTTGGCAGGCCACACTATAGAATGGTTCTCTTGCTTACCTTTAGGCATTAGAACATTCCAAGAAATAAGGGACGCATTCATTAAAAATTATGCATGCCAACATTACAATGGATGTTAGTTTCGAAGAACTCTACGCTCTAAAACAAGGAAAGGGTGAATCATTCACCTCATTCCTATAATGATGGCAATCCAAGGCCAATAGGAGCAAGTGGACCATGCCAGAAGAAGAACAAGTTTGCACCATCATAGCCAATCTTGAAGGCTGATTGGAATTTCATCTCAAGGTTCAGGGTATCACCACATACGATCAGTTGATCCCCAAGGCGCTTAGCATCGAAAGAGCCTTGTAACTCAACCCGAAGAATCAACATCATACCACAAATAGCAAAACAACCACCCACCATCCAATTACAATGATAAACCTCGCATGTGGGCAAGGAACAAAAATGTTACTAATGATGGTGTTGTTGATGCCAAAGTGGTCATTAGTGCCCCATGCCAACATACACCCGCACCACAAATCCAAACACAACACGAAAGCACTCATCACACAACACACCAACCCAACAACAATCCAATGATCAATAATCTCAATGACCAAAGAGGACCACCCCAATGCAAGAGTTATCCAAAATGAAAATACACTAGTTTGGGGGAACCACTTGAGGACATAATGAAAAAGTTGATCGACGAAAAACTCATCAAGCCTCCTAAATTTGAGAATTACCAAGAACCGGATGTCAAACCTCCTTGGTATAATGAGAATCAACTTTGCAAATTCCATAAAATAAAAGGTCACACCACAAACAGTTGCATGAGACTCAAAAACATCATCCAAGATCTCATTGATAAGAAAATCATAAACGTAGAACCTACGGGAAATCGAGATCTTAAGATATATACAAATCCGATGTCGAATCATGGAAATAGAGGGAATAAAAATGATAAAGGGAAGGGAAATGTAAATCATGTGTATGAATCAGTCGTTTCCTCCCTAAATGAAGATTGCATGGTCATCACCATCAAGGGCGCCTATGCCAAAGATTGTGGAGTCACCACAAGAGGCGACAAAGTCACCATCGCAGGATCATCCCAATCAAATAGAGTCCCTTCATTTAGATCTATTTCGCATGGCTACAATGTTGTAAATAAACTTAAGAGAACACCAACGCAAATCTCCATCATGGAGTTGCTAAAAATATCATCCGCACATAGGAAGATCCTTGAAGAAGCATTAGCCTCATCCACTATCCCTGCAGATCTCGATGCAGAGCAATTCCAAGCTATGGTCAGAAATATCATTATGCCTAACCTTCTCACATTCTCTGACCAAGATTTCCCCACCCAACCATCTCATGACCATGCACTTCACTTGGAAGCCATAGTACATAAGAGAAAAATCAAAATGGTTTTGGTGGATGGAGGTGCGAGCTTGAACATCTGTTCCCTAAACCTCATCAAGCAATTGAAAATATCAGAAGATTCCATCGATAAAGGAAAGGGCATCATGATAAGAGCATATGATGACCAAGAAAGAGTGTCTCAGGGCACAATCAAACTCCCTATTCAAGTAGGGCCGACTCTCATGGAAACCACTTGTCAGGTCTAGGACCTTGATTTCTTGTACAATATCCTCCTAGGATGCCCATGGATCCATGCGATGAAAGTCGTAGTGTCAACCTTCCACCAATGTGTGAAATTTACACATAATGGACAAGAGGTTACCGTCCATGGAGATCCCGAACCTTTCTCATATTGCAAAAATCTTGAAGCAAAGTATTACAAAATTCCCCAAGTGCCAAAAAATGATGAGGGCCCATCCACACCATACATCGACCTCACCACTCTCGCGTCCACTTCTGTGACAGAGACACCCACCACTCCCACCATTCCCACCATTTCTGACATCAAGCTTATCATCCAGGAGGACGGTTGTGGAAGCTACAAGCTCCCCAACAATGCTTTTGTGATAGGAGAGTTACCACAATCTCCTAGATCACGCAGACGTCCACAAGGAAACCAAGCTTCCACATCACAAATGTTTCCTGAAGACTATCCTGAATTCACAAGATGGGGAGACCTTGGCCAGGAGGTTATCGAGGTGGATCCATCACACATGCTATATCAAGATGAAAGACTGACACCTAAATTACCAATGGATGAGACAAACAAGGGCCTGCAAATGATGCTCGCAATGGGCTACGACAGAAATAAAAGACTGGGACAAAATGACAATGGGATCATAATACCTATCATGCCAGAGATGCGACCCATAACAAATCTTGGCCTTGGATGTACCCATTTGAGCATAACCATACGTGGTTGAAGTCCTCCGGTTAGAACAGTTAATATTTCTCCTCAGCCAATACTAATAGAAATATGCTCACCAGTATCCATAGGTAGAGACATACATAACTTTAAAACTGAGGTCTATATTAGTAGCAATGATGAGGATACCATGACCAATCTACCTAGGTTATTTGAGGATGCCACCCTGTGCATGATTAGTACCCTATCGTTCGAACCAGACCATCAAAATCATGAGATCCGCTTAGTCTATCCCCAACTCATCGACTACGACCAATGAGGACCACCAGTTCTTGATACATTCGAAAATGATGAGGTGCTCTCATAATTTATGGGATTGAGGGATAACATTCCAGATGGAGATCATAACACAAGGTTTATAATGGAGTTGGACACACATGCCTATTACGGGGAAATGATTGAATCCTTCAGTCACAAAAGTAAGAAACTAAGAATCATATCCAAGTCCTTGAGTGAAAACCACATTGTGGCATTCTCTGACAAGAAAAAGGTAAAAAGAAAGGACGTATCCAACGGTGAAAACCTCTTTGAGGCACCTGAGGATGAAGGATTCAATCTTCCTTTAAGAGCTATTCATCAGGAAAAGTCAGTAGTTTTGGCCAAAAAATGCAATCCTGTCAACCTAGGAACAGAGGAGACCCCGCATATCACTTTCTATGCAGAATCACTATTATCAAAAGAGCAAGAACTCCTAGCAGCATTCCTAAGAGGAAGGCAAATAAACTTCGCATGGAGTTATGCTGACATGCCAGGGCTTGATCCAGAGACTGTGGTTCATCACTTAGCAGTGTATCTAGAAGAAAAACCGGTCAAACAAAAGCTTCAAAAAATGCATCCTCAAATCGCTCTGTTAGTCAAAATGGAGCTAAAAAAGCTACTAGATGCAGGATTCATCCGACCAATCTATTATGTAGAATGGGTGTCAAATTTGGTACTTGTTTCAAAACCTGATGGAGCCATTAAAATCTATACAGACTTCAGAGATTTGAACAAAGCATGTCCAAAGGATGATTTCCCACTTCCCAACATTGACATGATAGTAGACATGATAGCAGGGCATGAGATGCTATCACTAATGGACGGATTTTTAGGATACAATTAGATCATGATAGCAAAAGAAGATCAACATAAGATGGCTTTCACTTGTCCATGGGGGACCTACTATTGGAACATGATGCCATTCAGCCTAAAGAACGCAGGAGCAACATATCAACATGCCATGACATTGATATTCCACGACATGATCCATAAAATAGTCGAAGACTATGTTGACGACATTCTAGCTAAGTCAAGAAAGAGAAAAGATCACATAGCAACCCTAGGTGCCATCTTTGACAGACTGGTGGAATACAAAGTCAAACTAAATCCCAAGAAGTGTGTCTTCAGCGTACAATCAGGTAAATTTCTAGGATACATAGTATCAATGAGGGGTATCGAGGTGGATCCAACAAAAGTAAAAGCAATCCTCGAGATGGAAGCACAAAAGACATTAAAACAATTGAGAGGCCTCCAAGGCAGACTCCAATCCATCAGAAGATTAATAGCACAACTGGTAGACAAGCAGAACCCATATTCTCACCTACTCCACAAGGGGGTAGCGTATAAATGGGATACTAAGTGTGAAGAGGCATTCAACAAGATCAAGGAATACTTACTGACACCGCCAGTCTTAATGCCTCCCATCCCAAAGAAACCATTGATCTTATATGTGTCAGCAACAGCAGTAGCCCTTGGAGCTCTTCTAGCTCAGCATGAAGAAAACAAAACGGAGAGGGCTATCTACTACATCAGCAGGACAATGGTCGGTCATGAGCTAAACTACTCATTCATCAAAAAATCATGTCTCGCAGTAGTGTTTGCATCTCAAAAATTTAGACATTACATGTTGGCACACAAGATAAAGCTCATTGCCAAAATCGACCCCCTCAAGTATCTATTATCAAAGGCAATGCTCACAGGAAGAATGGAAAAATGGGTAATGATACTGTCAGAGTATGATATCGAGTATGTAGAGCAGAAAGCCATTAAAGGCCAAGCTATTGCAGATCAACTAGCAGAAGCACCTAGATTTATTCTGAGAATCCTCTTGTCTCAGAGTTTCCAGATGAATCCATCTTTAACCTCAACGTAGCTGATAATTGGAAACTATACTTTGATGGTTCATACACACAACATGGATCAGGAGCTGGTGTCTTCTTCATCACCCCACAAGGGGATTGCATACCAAGGTCATACAAATTGACATTTCCTTGCACTAATAATATTGCAGAATATGAGGCCTTAACCATAGGTCTCAGGATAGTAGTGCAATGGAACATCATAGCTCTCAAAGTGTATGGAGACTCTTAGTTGATCATAAATCAAGTCAATAATGAATATCAAACCAAGGATGACAAGCTCACTCCATACAAGAAATTGGTGGAGACTCTCAAGGAATCTTTTATAGAAATAACATTTGAGCAAATTCCTAGAACCAACAATAGAGCAGCAGATGCCATGGCAACAATTGGGTCCCTATTAGACATCCCTCACAATGTTCCAAAATATGAATTTCTGATCGAGCAGCTTCTCATTCCCACTTTCGAGGTACCAGAATCAAAATATGTGTGTGAAATCATTGGTCTTGGTGATCCTTGGTATCATGACATCTACACATATCTTCGTATAGGAGTCATACCCACTGACCTACCATCAAACCTAAAACGAACCTTTGTTAAAAAGGCATCCAAATTTTTCATCCTAGGTGATACCCTATACCGTAGAAGCATAGAAGGTACCTTACTGCGCTGCTTAGATGCTAAGGAGGCATTGATCGCTCTAACCAAAGTTCACAATGGTATTTGTGGTTCACACTCAAGCGGAATGACCATAGCTAAGAAACTGTTGAGGATGGGGTATTATTGGCCCACAATCGAATGAGAAGCACATGATCATGCTAGAAAATGTTTACAATGTCAGCAACACGGGGATCTCATCCGTGCTCTAGCTCAAGAGCTTCATCCCATTGTCATACCATGGCCCTTTTCACAGTGGGGGCTCGATCTCATTGGGAAAATCACTCCAACCTCATCTAACGACTACAAATTTATCATAACTACAATGAAGTACTTTACTAAGTGGGTGGAAGCCATACCCATGACATATATAACTGGGAAGCAGATCTCAAAATTCATCCTAAACTATCTCATCTGTCGTTACGGTGTCCCACAAGCCATTATCTCAGATAATGGGACACCATTCAAGAACTAGGAGGTTTGCAACTTGTGTGAGAAATTCAAAATCCAACATCGCTTCTCCACCCTGTACTATCCCCAAGGCAATGGCCAAGCAAAAGCTACAAACAAAACAATCCTCAAAATCTTCAAGAAAACAGTCAATGACGCAGGTCGTGACTGGCATCTGCAGCTTAATTTTTCCCTCTGGGCTTATCGAACCAGCATCTGCACACCCACTGGTGCCACCCCCTTCTCCTTGGTCTACGGATCAGAAGCGGTCCTCCCCATTGAGATCAAGCTCCCATCCCTCAGAATATCACTGCAAAACCTCATCACTGATGAAGACTACCGAGTGTCAAGATTGAACAAGCTGGAGCTACTGGATGAGCAACGTATCGATGCTCTAAATCATCTACAAGTCTATCAGAATAAACTCAAGAGGAGCTACAATAATAAAATCAAAAGCAGGACGTTCCAAGTCGGATAATTGGTCTTAAAAGAAAATTAGAAAAATTTCCCAAACCCAAGTAGCAAAGACAAGTTCGAACCCAATTGGCTGGGACCATTTGTCATCATGGCAAGTTACAAATCAGGGGCATATCAGCTATCAACACCCAAAGGGGAACCTCTATAGGAGCCCACGAATAGCTCCCATCTCAAAAAGTTTTATGCCTAAATCTTTCAAGGTATAGAACCAAAAATCCAAAAAATTAGAAAATGTCCTAAAAGAATGGTTACTTCGGAAAAAACCTGGAAAACAAGCATCTTGGTGACAACAAAAAAAATCAAAAAAGAAAAAAAATCCAAAAAAATCAGAAAATTTATCAAAAATAGTAAAGAGAAAAAATCGTCCTCTAAGTGAAAACCACCTCGGTGGCACTTTGGGCAAGTACCTTAGTGAAAACCTAGCAAACAGGTGCCTTGCGTAAATAAGAACCTTCCATCCACCAAGATATTTGCGGCTTGTTCGGCATCATCCCTCCATTTCGTTTCCATCATCCATTGCATTCAAATCTCCATCCATCACTCATCCACTCGCATCCGCACCATAGCTTGGTCATGTGTTCGTATCATGATCCCTCCTAGTACTACTCGGCCCATCCTCAAGGTTAGTTTGTCCTTCCTTTATCGAAGTAGTCTATTGCATCACACTAGGGGCACGTTCTCATCAGATTGGATTCGTGTATATTCTTAAAGTCCAAAAAAATAGAAAATCCAAAAACAGCAGAAATACTAGAAAATCCAAAAACATCAGAAAATCCAAAAAAATTAAAACATATCAAAATCCAAAAAACAAGTCAAAAAGTCAATCAAAAAGTCAAAAACAGAGTCGTCTTGTCGAACTACATCATCTCTGAGCTTGAACGTAGGCAAGGTTGATCTTTGATCATCCCCCGAGACACTTAGGTCAGTCCTTTAGGAGTCTGTCATAATAAACTGACATCTCATCATGTATATCATCATCTGTAAATCGGTCAAGTCATCAGTCAAACTATGTGGTCTCTGCGTGTATAACGTAGGCAAGGCTAATCTATCGATTAGCCCTCAAGACCCCTAGGATAGGTCTTTAGCCTAGTCTCTTGGTCAAAAATCTCAAAAAATCCCAAAACATTGGAAAATCAAAAAATCAAAACATTTGCAAAATCTCGAAAAATACCAAAAACAGCCTCAAAACATTGCAAAACATTAAAAACATCCAAATATTTGAAAAATCCATCCAGCTCATCTCGCTTGCACCCACAATAACACCATCCATAATAAATTGATCATCATCCTCAACCTTTGGTGAAACGGTTAGAAGCAAGCCTAGCGGGTTAAAAGTAAAACTCAAAACGTCAAGTCTTAAGTCTAAGTCAGCCCGTAAGCAAGTTGGTCATCTCTTCGTATTGGTAACTAATCATCCAAGTATTTCCATATCAATCATCCCTTAGAAAACTTTGGATAAACGAAATGACGTGTTGTCATCCACTAACATGTCCTAGGATGAATCCTTCCTACAATGGGCATTATCTTTTGGCAATAAGTTTCGGTTATCATCCTTAGAAAACACATCCTTTTTCCATTAACGGTATTAAAAAGAATCAGTTTGTTTGTTTACTTAGTCTTTATTTTATAACTCATCTTATTTGCGCTCATTCCAAGGATGTCTCGATGATATCCTAAAACAAAGAATTTAGAGAAATAGGAATGGGGCAACGATCATTATCTTTTGTCCGCTGTGCTTGTTGGACGTTCTTGTAATATAACCTCGACGAATACTTGCTTTGTTAGGTATGTATGGAAGAGGTCTAGGGCAACTTGTTGACTATTGCATGGATAGGTTTACCTTTCCGTGTTTTGGTCCAAGGTGTCTAAAATTTTTGAAGTGCATCCTAGCAAGGTTTTTGTATGTCAGGTGTGAACAAGAATACTCCTATCTCCTTGTCAAGTCAAAGTTCATCTCACTAGATACAACACCATCCTGGTTTTCTATACCTTGATGCATCGTACCACGTGTGTTATCAAACATAAGGAAATCGGCCCTTTGAAAATCCCAATTCCTCGACAAGTAATCATCATCATCATCATCATCATCATTGGCATTTGCATCATCTTATGTCTCGTTGAAATGACTTTTTCTTTTCTTACTAACTGCACTAACAAGGTACTATGACAGTTGATCATTATCGCCATCATCGTCATCGATCTTGCATCCACAAATCATTAGCATATCACATAAACATATCATATAGGAAACATACACATTGCATTTTTATCATCATATAAATAGGTTATCATAAAAAAAATTCATAGATAGGTGCATCCATGACATTGCATTTTCACCCATTACATTACATAGCAATATATCAATCATTCCATAAACATTCATTTGCATTTCATAAACCATTTCATGTTATCATCTATCATATAAATCATCACATAGCATCTATAGAAGCATTTCATAATCATTTTTTGCATAAACAAATAGGTATATAAGCATTTAATTCATTAGGCATACATACTTGCATAACATCATTGCACATCATTACATCACTTTGCATCACATACTCATATCATTGCATCACATACATCATCATTTATTATGTTTTTGATAATAATATTTGTTATTTTAAGCATCATAAATAAACCATCTCATTTGCATCATATCACGACCATAGCATTTCATATTTCATTATCCATATCATCTCATAAATAACATCATAGAACATTCATTGCATAAATCATTCCACATAGGCATAAACATACAAGATTCATATATGCATCCATTCATTAACATTTCATAAGCAGAATTTACATATCATTCTGCATATGCACAATGGATCATATCATTTCACATATCGGACCATCGCATTTGCATTATCATAAATAGACCATCACATTTGCATATCATAATATAGATTTGTTAGTCATAATAATAATGCATACATCATTAGAAATAAATGCATCCATAAAAGACATCATCACAAAGCATATAGAAATAAACCATCCATGCATAAAAGAGAACACATTGCATCACATCAAAATCGGCTCATATATATATCATCAACTGTCATAGTACAAAAAATAAATCGGATCACTGTACATGTGTCAATCAGTACAAAACGCCCATCAGGCTATCAAAAAATGAGCCCACAAGGCACAAAAAATATACATGTAACATCTCGATCAAGCTCGGTCCCTATGGATGCTGCCCTCGCCCCTATCACCATGACCCTCTCCTAGTCTATGGCTGGCCGCTCTGAATACTCTGGGACCCACTTTGCTCTGGGTGCGGCCTCGTGATAGGATCGTCGGTAGTACTCCACCTCTCGAATAGCATCCCTATAGGACCGAACTGACACTATACCCTGCGAGGAGGAGGCTGTCATGCTCTCCATCTGCTATCTATGGCCTAGCTCAATGGCTGCCTGTACCTCTGTAGTCTATCTCTATTGCACGGCCTGATCCCTCTCAGCCCTAGGCTGCTCTCTCTCAACCCTCGCTTAGTCTCTCTCCACTGTCACTGCCTGAACCTAGGCCTGTAGTTGTGCAATCAGGGTGTCCCATGCATCTGCCTGTCTTGCTGGCTATACCCATGGCTGCACGTGAGGCTGATCCTCACCCTCAACTCGTGGTGGTGGGACTAGCAGCTCCTGCTGCTGATCCTGCATATGAACATCCCCGTGACCTGGCGGGACTAGGGGCACAACTGGTGGATCCTGCCGAATATCAACCCTCTGTCCTCGCCCTCGACCTCTCCCTCTACCCCTGACTCTGCGCACATCTGGGTCCTCACCTGGAATGGTCAGTCAAAGTGGAGGTCTAAACCAGTCCCTGTAGGCCTAAGTGGTGCCTGTGTCCACTAAGCCCTGATCATAAGCTCAAGTTCGGGCTGCTAACTGTCAGAAACTGTCAACTACCACTGAGGCAGGAATGTACTGTCCCCAGGACACCTGTGTCATGCTACAAGCAAAGACGGCCACATAGGCGTTATCAGGCCGATCCTGTGGCTCTCCAAATTGATGCTGCATGCACCAGAGTAGTTACCTCTCAATCATTATATGCTCTCGGCCTTGCATGTATTGGTCCTAGCGGCAATAAAAGAGTTGATCGACATCGTCGGCCCATCCAAGCTAACCAAGGTATGGTCTCCAAGTGAAAACTAGCATCTCGTCCAGGACCTGCCTCTAGTAGGGGATCTTGTGCTTGCCAGTGTGTGTAAAGGACACACCGCCTCTGTATCGTGCCACGAGGGCATCGTCTGGCCCCATCAGAACTAGAATGACCCGTGGATGTAGCATAGAAATGTGCTCCCATGCCCAAACATGAAGCAAAGTCACTCCGACCCCCAGTGCTCTGTCGTCCATGTACACGTACTCGTGTAGGTCCCTATAAAGCGAGGCTAGAAGAATAGGTCCCCATGCGAAGCGAACTGGCCTATCTCAGACCATCCGCTCCCAGCAATACCCCCAGCCGAGATTGAAGTATCGCCCTCATCTGTCTGGGGCAATGAGACCCGAAATGATAGCTGCAACCGCCCAGCGGCAGGGAGGTGCTATGACCCTGTATCGCTCCATCTCTATTTGTCCCTCACAGAAGATAATGTTTTGTGTGGCGAGGACTCTGCAGCAGCACTCGCATCCCTCATCCATATCGAATATCGCCCGTCAGCAATGAATAGGAAATCATAGAATGCGCCAAACATCCTCTAGAGTGACGGTGGCCTCGCCAGTAGGGAGATGAAATGATGACGTCTCGCTGTGCCACCTCTCGGCCAGCATTGATAGCATCCCTAGGTGAGTATGCACAGGCGCTGCATACGCAATGTGCCACAATCCCACAACTCCTATTCAATCCTAGTCTCTGTCGCTCAGGTCCCGTAGGACATTAGCCAAATCTCGTGACCGATGCTCCTGAGTAGAGCTCCCTCGCTGCGTCCTGCATCAAGGAAGGCCAACGTGTTAAATTTTTTGAAAAATTCCTAGTCGAACGCTCTAGAAATGTCCCCAGCGGCACAGTTTGTGATGGTGTCATAGTTTGATTTTACTCAAACTCTGATGCTTGAGCCTAAAAAGTGCAAAATGGCGCCGCCGTGGCGCACTTTCCCTTCCAGCGTCACAATTTGGGTGAAATGGGCGACGCCGCATCATAGTTTATCAAATCAGCCCGCCGAGCCCGAGCCCAACGTTGGAGTTTGTAAACTCTGAACTGCACCGTTGCGACGCAAAACAGCACCGCACGATGCAGTTTGAATGTCGAGCGATCCTATATAGCGTCCCTGGAGGTGAGCCACTCCTTTAAAGCAATAAATAAGGCATTAAATGAAAAAATGAAGCTTCGGTAAGGGTCACATACCGGTGCCCCGATGCCAGGTGGCCGCTGGTAATTCCGAACTCGATCAGTGATGTGTAGGGGAAGCTATTTATGCACCATATTGCCGGAGGGTCAGAGCTCAAATCTCATGGTTGCTAGCAGAGGTGTGTGAAAATGACTTGAAAGTGACCCCTCAAGCCCCTTTTAAGCCTAGAAATTAGGGTTTTTTCACCTTGTTTGGCCTTCCTGCTAGGGTTTTGGACCCCCGAACCTGTTTTAGTCTAGTTGAGGCTTTTTTTTTATCATTTTATTGTGTTTAGACATGTTTTTAGCCTCCCAGAACCCTTTCAGACCTTTTGGGTACTTTGTCATCTTTTTTTGCGAGATCACCCAAAAAATTAAAATTTTCGTCTGATCTCTCGAGGGGGCATTATATTGGCATATTCTCTTCCACTAGGCAGCAGTGGGGAAACTTTTTAATTATCAAAAAAATTTGGCTTTGATCGAGATCGTTTATTCTTTGAACCAATGCAACGAGTGCATTGCTTCAAAGAGGGGAAAAATGTAGACATGTAAAATATACTGATTGACATCATACATCTGATCCTAACTCACTAACATCATTTCTTCCTGAATCATCCCTCGGTCTAACCATTTAATCAAATCCCCCTATCTGATTAAATTCATCAATATTCCTCTCTTAATTAAATAAATCATTTTATCTAATCAAGTCAATCTCTTTTGTTAATTAAATCAATCCATCTGATCTAATTGTCCCTATTTAATTAAATAATCAATTTATTTGATTAAATCTCTAAATTCTATCCATTAAATTAAATAAATTAAAACCTTATTTGATTTAATCTAACACCATCTCTTTTAATTAAATAAATCAAAATCCTTATTTAATTAATCTCTTGTCATATTCCTCTCTTATTTCATTTAAATTAATCCATAAATTTGAGTCAAATAGGTCACATCATCTAACCTCTCTCATTAAATTAATTAATCCTTGATTAATTAATCACATCTCATGTCCCATCCTCTAGATAATGCAAGTTGCACATGAAAATAGATTTAATTCATTTATTAAATCTCTATTTTCTCACAAGGCATCTTTTGGAATATTCTCTCAATTTGAATTCAAAAATTCCAAGTCAACATGTACATCCAACAAGGCAATAACTCCATCTTACATGTCCTTTCCTTGAGCCAAGTGGCATTTATTGCATTTTCCCTTCCCTCTTACATGTCATTTCAACAAATTTGAAATTCAAAATTTGCATTTATTGGCACAAACCCCAAATCTTGCACATCCTTCATCCATTCATAGCTTGACAAGTGGCATCATATCATTGGATGAATGTTAGTCCCACATTGCTCAAATTTGGACATTCATCCATCTTGGAATTCTATAAATAAAGATCTCATCTCTTCATTTCATCATCCACAATCCATGCAAAGTTACCATGCTAAAATACTTAGCCATGTCCATTCATCAATTTTGAGTTCTTAGTTAGGTTATTGCAGATTTTGGCTTGGAGCTCTCACCATTCATCATCAAAGTGGATCAAATCATTTCATCAAGTCAACATATCGAAGCTTGCATCATTGGAGTTGGGAAAGGGCCAATTTTCACATCAAATTGGCACCAATTCCCCCATGGGAACATGAGTTTGCACATCTAATTAGGATTTAATCTTTGTTTTATCATTTCCTTTGTGTTCTTTGATATTTTATTCCTAGTTTGAATGTTGTAAATGGATTTCATGGGGAATGCTTATTTTGGCTTGCATTTCCTTGTTTAACTTGTTTACTCATGTTGTTTTGTAGGTACCAAGGTTGGGGTTCACACAATTACTCCTGAACCAAAAATAATAGTTTTGTTAAAGAATTGAGAAATTTTGAGATGTCCAAGTCTAGATTGTATGTTGAGCCAGATTAAAGATGAGTAATTAGTATTTTAAGCTAGTTATTCTTCTTCAATTTTCCAATGATATTATTGTCATGAAGGCTTAAATTTAAAAATGTAGTCTTTGCAAACAAGACTATAGGTTTTTACCAGAGAAAACCAGAGAAACCCTAATTTAAAGTTATAACCTTCTATGAAAAGATATTCATAATTATGGGGTTTTAGAATATGTTATCAATAGACTAGATTATCACCAGGAAGGTCGAGTTGACATTGTTTTATCATCAAGTTTTATTAAAATGATTAAAAAAAGAGTAGTTACTCTGAAGGGTTGTAGTAAGGACTAAAACAAGTCATCGTAGCTAAGACACATGTAGTTACAAAAAAATAAAATGGGTATTTGAAGTAAAAAATAACTATCCAACACAGTTAAATTTTGATTTAGTGAGTAATCATATTTTGAGAAATAATTTTATATAATAAGTCAATTGTTGGTCAAATACTAAGTTTGAGTTCACCTTAGGCTAGTTAATTTTTCCAAGTCGAGTTAGAAGTGGGTGAATGCATGAATTGACTTGTAAGAAAGTGGTTGAATTTAATATAAAATTTTCCAAAGTAGTTGTAAAAGTCTCTACTTGCACATGTTGATTTATTGTGTTCTAGAGTTTCATAACTAGTCATTAGTGTTATACATAGTTAAAATGAATCTATAGTTGTATGGTTGTATTGGTTATGTAGGACACAATACTAGAAACTCATAAGAAAATACTAGAGGATCCTTGACTATACTCTTTATTGAAGGGTAGGGACATTTCTAGTTGGAAGGTGTGTGGGGGACATCTGGTCTATGGTTGGAGGTAAAGCGCTTGGGTGATGCTCTCCCTCTAGTGAATGACATGTTAAAATTTGTGAAACAAAAAATTAATTCAAATATGGAATTCCTAACCTTGAACTCAATAGTTAACTTTTAATTATTTACTTAATTAGTGTAGTACCATTTTATTTAATGTAAGGTAGAGGATGGGAAGGCGATGATCTTAAAATTTCACACTTTTCATATTAGTATAGATGCACTTATAAAGCTAGTGAGCATACCAAAATTTAGTTCATGCTATGAGTCAATGTGCCTCTCAATCCCTATTATCTAGATAAGAGTTTTGATACAAAGTTTTCTATTATGTGGTGT
Organism: Sequoia sempervirens; assembly: GCA_007258455.2. Lineage (NCBI taxonomy): Eukaryota > Viridiplantae > Streptophyta > Pinopsida > Cupressales > Cupressaceae > Sequoia > Sequoia sempervirens. Next base: position 64,012,297 of record VDFB02358134.1, read on the forward strand.
TTAGAATGTTGGATAATTTTTGGAAATACATCACAATATTTCTTCTAATCTTAAGATTGTAAAAAGTATGATTTTTGGATACAAAATGGAAAACCTTAATTTCTAGGCTATAAAGTTGACTCCTAGCCAAAATGAAAATTCCTAAGTTTTTGCAGTGTATAGAGGGTTATTATTATAGATATGCCTTCAAGAAATTCAATTTAAAGAAAAATAATATGGACAAAATTGGCTCACTAGACCAAAAGTTATGGCCTCTAAAAGTTTACATTAAAAATGTGAAAAGTTGTTGGATGCATAAAAGAGCTATAAAAGGTAGATACACTTATTGGCTAAATTATAATGTACATACATACATACATATATATATATATATATATATATATATATATATGTAGTCTAGGAAAAAGTATCCCTTTTTCACACTTAATTTGGGAAACAATAATGAACATAATTATTCCTTAATTTAGTGTTGTAATATGTATTTTACATTTTCACACTCATCTAGGTCTTTATTAATTAATTGAGGTTAATTTACCTTAATTGGCCCCTTTGATTCAAATCCAAGCCTAATTAATTGCAATTTTCGAAGAGGAAATCCTGACATCCATAAATTCCATAACATAAAACTTATCAATGGAGAATGTGTGTCTTTGGTGAGTGACCTAGGACCCATTCACCCAATGGTGAATGGGTCCTCACCTAGACCTAGGACCTAAATTTTTATTATGTTTTTGGTAGTATTTCAATGATTTCAAATGTATATTCACATGTTGTCTTGTGTTATTTGAATTTTGGGAAATTAATGTTACATACCTATAAATATAAGGTCATTTCACTATGTTTCATCCTAAGACTTTCAAGCAATCCAAGCAAATTCAAGTTATCTTAAGAAGAATTCAAGTGAGCATTATTAGATATTTTCAAGAGAAAAGTTTTTGAAGGATTATTACAACAATCAAGATCCCATTATCATGTCAAAGTATTCTTACATCATGTATGCTATTTGAGCTAATATTTTGATGTAGTGTTCATGATCCATTCAAGCATTCAATGGCATTGTTTCAAGTCAAGTTTCAAGATCAAGATCCACATCCATTAAAGCCATTTCATGCAAGTTGCATATCTACATTCCACATTTCATCTAAGGGTTTGGTGAGTTGTGACATAGGATTGTTCATTCATCATTCCTTCATGTTTCATTATTTCATTACAAGGTTTAAATACCAAAGTGGGGTTTGAACAAGGCAAACCCCCATTCATGAATAACACAACATTTTTCCATCTTGATTTGTGTTTGTAGATTTTAGGTGGAAGATCTCTTGAAGATAAAAATTACAAAGTTGTAAAAGTTGCATTTGTTGTCATCATTGTTGCAATTTCGTGGAAAATCTCCTATAGGATTTATTTCTGGCTATCTAAATGTGAAAATCAGGGATCTGTGAGTGCAAACACAAGAGACGAGAACCTAGAAACCATTTTCACGGAGCCCTAGCCAGGACCCATTCGTCATAGGGAAAATCAGTCCTTAGATAGCTTTGAAAAAACACTTTTTGTGATTGACACACATCATTTTCCATTTCTTAGATCTACATTTTTAGTTTACTATTTTTAATATTTCTCCCCAAAGTGTTATTTAATTAGGACCCTTGTCCTTGCATAAACTTTTTTTTTTGCATATTCACACTTTGACTTGACTCACCTCAAGGTTTATAGTCTTTTCATTGTGTGGATCTCATTTCCTAAAGAAATTAAAGAAATAGGTCCATCATACCTGTTGGAAGTATGAGCATGTTTGGTGGTGTTGTCATTGATGTCAACACAATTTAGTATGTTGTAGATTGTGCATGTAAAGTTGAGATACTATTGAGATGTTGTGAGTACATGGAGATGTCTTTATGATGTTGCAGATGTGCTGAAATGATGGGTTTCCAAGTGCTTTTGAGAAAATTAATAAATAAGAGATGTCAATGTTATGTAAGTGTTCAGAATTGTGCTCCGATATGTGCTCTGCATTTCTCCTATGTTGATCCTATGCTTGTGCAGATTTGAAGACTTGTTGTTGGTGATGTGATGGTGATATCTACTAATCTGTAGCTTTCCGTTTGATGGAATGTGAAATTTGTATTCACTAGTGTGTGAACCATTCTGGCAGAGTTGTTTTTCTATGGATTGGGAGAAATGTTTCTACTTTGTAGTCCTCCGCTATTTTTTTTAGATCTTATGGATCTGGAATATGTCTTATAATGGTGTTCTTTGGGTTTTGGAAAATATGTTTATGGTTTGGTGATCTGGAATTTAAGTTTCAAAGTTGTTGTACGTCTTTTCATAGTCCAGATGGACTAATGGAAGTAGTTATGTGTTCGAAAGTTGTTACACTTGTTGCAGATGTATCTAAAGGAACCTGAAATGTGTTATATTGCATGATGAAGCATGTTGCATCATCTGTGTGTTATCTTCTTGTTGGAAAGCATGTAAATCAATGTTCATTTGTGTTTTCATTAGGATTGGTTGACCTAGTGTTTACACTTCATACAAAGAATTAAATTTAATTAAGGAAGCATGTGGTTGATCCAAGAAATTATTTTTGGGTCTTGGTTAAGTGTTTAATTGGTCCACTCTCATTCCTCTCCACCACAAGAATGTTGAGTTGTCGACATAATTTGAATTTATCAAATGAAGCTTTTGTGGCTGACCTTGGAGAAAGCTTCTAAGGTTGAAGATGGTATAAGTGCAAGTTAAGTTGCAAAGATTTAGATGATGAAAAGTAATGAAGTAAGCCACAAATAAAAGAGCAGAAGCATGTGAAAGTGAGTTGAGGCAACAGTACTTCATTGTGTTAGATTCTTGAAGGAAATGAGCTGAAGGTTTTTGCAATCTTCTGATCAAGGTTGTAGATGTGTGTAAATTGTTGTAGTGGATCTTTTGTTTTCTTTTGTATCTTTAGGCAATAAGCCTCCCTGTTGGATAGTGAGTCCTTTCTATAGGAAGTGAGCCTTTGTATCTAGATAGTGAGTCCTCTTTTGAGCAGTGAGCCTTTGTATTTGGTTTTTCTATCACTTTATATTGTGAGTTAATCCTCATCGTGGTTTTTCCCTCATTAGGTTTTCCACATAAAATCTGGTGTTCTTTGTGTTTATTTTTCTTTCTGTTATCTACATTTCATGTTCATATTTAATAACAAAATAGTGTGGTTGTGAAGTTAATAAGTGTTGATGTTTTGAGTTTAATTTGGTGACAACTGATTCACACCCCCCTTAGTTTCCCTGCACCTTTTTAACAATTGGTATCAGAGCTTTTGTTCCTTTGTGTAGAGCTTAACTGCTTAAGGAAGATTCAATTGTGCATAAGTTGGTGATCCCTATGTTTGATGGATCTAATTATAGTTACTGGAAAGTGTAGATGAGATGATATAATATTTCTCTTGGTTACAAGACCTAGAAGGCTATTGAGACGAAGTATGTTTCTCTAATGGGCGGTCTTACTACTACAGATGAGGTTTCTACTTACGAGGAGAATGAGAAGGTGAGGTATGCTATTTTTAGTGCTCTATCTAAACCTGAGTGAACTAAGGTTCTTTCTTTGGAAACTGCTTATGAAGTTTGGAAGAAGTTGGAAGATCTTTATGAAGGAAATGACAGAGTGAAATTGACAAAGAAGTTGATGGAAAAGCATGGATACGAGAATTTGAAAATGGAAGAAGGTGAATATTTTGCAAGCTATTTCCAGAGGGTTGAACTTGTAGCAAATGATGTTAGGAATCAAGGGAGTAAACTAACTGATGAAGATATAATTGAGAAAATCTTAATAACACTACCATAATGTTACAGTGATAAGATCTCAGTTATTTAAGAAATGTATGATCCTAAGAAATACACTAAAGATCTATTTTGCACCTTGACTACATTTGAGATGATAAAGTTTGGAAAGAAAGAGGAAAAGATAGAGACAAGATTTAAAGCAACAAAGACTAAGGATGATCTAGATAGTGATGGTTCTAATGAGTTGGAAGCAAATTTTACCAGGAAGTTGAAGAAAGGTACTAGTAAGTATAAAGGTATGTTGCCCTTTAAATATTTTAGTTGTGGTAATATTGGTCATTATGCTTCAATATGTTTGAATAGAGTTGTACATAAGAAGAACAAGGATCACAAAGATAAGGATAGAAAGGATAAAAAATATAAGAAGTTGTATTATGTTAAAGAAGAAGTTGAAATCTTTGATGATGAATCTGATTATGAAGGTGATGATAGTGAATTCTTGTTTTTATCTTTGGAGAATAAATCTATGTCTACTAACCCTAGAAAATGTGCAAGAAAGAATGCTCCAGAGAAAAAAAATAATGAGATGGAAGGTACTTTGGTCACCACCTTTCATGCTAGAAAGGATGGAGACTACTGGGTGATTGACAGTGGATGCTCTAATCACATGACTGGAGATAAATGTAAGTTCACTAAAGTTGAAAAATATGATGGTGGTTTGGTCATGTTTGCTGATGATTCAAGAGAAAATATTGTCGGAAAAGGTTCAATTAGTTTTGATGGAATTCACAACACTGATAATGTATATTATGTAAAAGGTTTAAGGCATAACCTTTTGAGTGTTGGACAGATGTGTAGCAATGGTTTTAATTTTTTTTTTCAAAATAATACTTGTGAAATTAGAAAAGGATCTGAAGATATGGTTGATGCTAGAAGGAGAACTCATGGAAACATCTATCAACATAAGGGTGTTGATGGTCAATTCCTTGTATCTCAAATCAATGAAAGTTGGTTATGGCACTGAAGAATGGGACATGTAAAATTTGATAATCTAGTCAGGATTAGTTCAAGATTTGTTGTCCAAGGTCTTCCTAGAATCACAAAGCTTGCTAATACTATTTGTAGAAGTTGCCAGTTAGATATCTTAAAGGTACACCAGACTATGGCTTATGGTATCCGAAGGATGCTGATTTCACCTTGAGTGCTTATACCAATGCATATTAGGCTAGTTGTGTGGATGACCAGAAGAGTACCAATGGAGGTGTTTTCTTTCTTGGTGGAAGATTGGTTTCTTGGTTGAGTAAGAAATAGGACTCGGTTTCTTTATCCACTACAGAAGCAAAATATATTGTTGCAACATCCTACTGCACACACGTTTTGTGGATGAAGCAAACTTTGAAAGACATTGGAGTGATATGTGATGAGCCTATTCCTATTTTTTGTGACAACTCAAGTGCTATAAACATTTCAAAGAATCTGGTGATTCATTCAAGAACAAAACACATATCTATCAAATATCATTTCTTGAGAGAGAAGGTGTTGGAGAATGAAGTCAGGCTAGAGTATGTGACAACAAAGGAATAAATTGCAAATATATTTACTAAGGCTCTTTCAAAGGATAATTTTGAGTATATTAGGGAGAGGTTGGGGGTCATTGGACCTCTGAAATAGGTGCACATGAAGGTGCATTATTCCAGTGAATTCATAGATTCTTCATTTATCTGGACTGATGAATGGGTCTACTCCACAGGGGGAGTAGAAAAGTATTTCATTGTTGTAGTATGGGTGTACTCCTAAGGGGGAGTCATCCAAGTTCTTGATCTTTTCCATTAATGTCAAAGGGGGAGAGAAATTCATGTGAAAAATTTTAAGAAAAGGAAGTAAAGGTGTTCTCCTAGAATATTGTGTAAGTTGTTGTCTTTGATAGTTTTTCACATCATGTGTTTCCATCAATGACAAAGGGGGAGAGTCTTGCAAGTATGAGCATGCTTGTTGGTGTTGTCATTAATGTTGTCATTGATGTCAACACAATTCAGTATGTTGTATATTTTGTATGTATAGTTAAGATGTTGTTGAGATGTTGTGAGTACATGGAGCCATCTTTATGTTGTAGATGTGCTGAATTGATGGGTTTCCACGTGATTTTGAGAAAATTAATAAAGAAGAGAAGTTAGTGTTATGTAAATGTTTAGAATTGTGCTCCAGTATGTGCTCCAAATTTCTCCTATGTTGATACTATGCTTGTGTAGATCTTAAGAGTTTTTGTTGGTGATATGATGGTGATATCTACTGATCTATAGTTTCTAGTTTGATGGAATGTGAAAGTTGTGTTCACCAGTGTGTGAACCATTCTGGCAGAGTTGTTTTTTTCAGATCTTGTGGATCTAGAATGTGTCTTATAATGGTGTTCTCTAGCATTCTGGAAAAGATGTTTGTGGTTTGGTGATCTGGAAGTTAAGTTTCAAAGTTGTATGTGTTTCCATAGTCTGGATGGACTAATGGAAGGAGTTTTTTTTTGAAAGTTTTTACACTTGCTACGGATGTATTTGAAGGAACCTGAGATGTGTTCTTGTTCATGATGAAGCATGTTGCATCGTCCACATATTATCTTCTTGTTGGAAAGTGTGTACATTGATGTTCATCTGTGTTTTCATTAGGCTTGGTTGTAAGACCCTTGACTCTTTGTATGAGAGTCACAAGTACTCTAATTATACCTTTGGTAATATTTTCCTTTTTACAATCATTACTTGAATTAAATGAATGGGCTATACAACTTAGAAGAACGTGTGATGTACATGGTTTGATTACCTACTAAAGGTGTTAGTAGGTGGTCAATATCATAGGATGTTGTTATGATTATTTTTGCACCATACATTCATCTCTCTAAAACTTCATCATGCAAAATGATCATTAGATTCATGAGTCTTATTAAGGTACCTTGTACCCCTACTCCATGAAATTGGTTGCACATCATAGATTTATAATATTTAAGATAGTTAGATTGGAAAGGGTGGAATGTATCACGAGAAATAGTGAACTACGATAATTTATTTTCATATATGGTTGTTTTACCTTGAGGTTAGATTAGAAAGAAGGGATAGCTTGTAAATTATTATCATTGTAGAATTGGTGATGTTTGTAACTCTTAAACACTATCAAAAAGGTCAATGTTGTTGTAAACACTCGTCATGCTATTGTGGTACAAAATCTATGAACTTATTAAAGTGGCCCGTATTTTGGATGTCGGTTCATATATTGTTGTTCTCTTTAGAGCTAGAATACCGCGTGTAGTTAACTAATTAATTATTGTAATTTAAATAGTATGGAAAATAAATTCAACATTGGAAAAGGGATATAGTTATAGTATGAATGATCGTGTAAAATTATCATTTAGTTTGTTAATAAATTTACTTCTTGATGATCGTTTTTATAAGTAGAATGAAATTATACATAAAGAATGTTATTTCAAACATGCAAATGACTTTTTGAATATGATAGCTAAATTTCTTGGATACACGGAATTCAAACTAGTATGATTACCATTATATATCGCTAACCTTAAGTGACAAAGAAGCGTGCAATTCAAACATTGAGAGTTGGGCTACAATCATCTAAGCAAGGTACAATAAGCATGATCAAGGTAAGAAAATTTAATTATGATTCAATTAATTGTTGATTTTGAAGATTGACATTTAAATTTTTTTTTCATTTGGAATATTGACAACAAGAAAAATGTGCAGGATTATCAAATGGTCAATGGAAGGCGAGAGGATCACCAGGGCCCTAATCATCCCCACTTCGCAATGTGAAGTTGTGTATTAATTGGTTGATTTTTGGGTTGATTTTTGAGTTAGGTATTATGTTTGTGTGGACCTGTAATTGTAACTAATGAGGGTTCAAATTAAAAAAATGGGCAACCCGTATGTCACTTACCAAGTCACGTTTAAGGGGAGTTGAATGGGTGAAAAAGGGAATTAAGTCAATTTATTCTTTTTGGAAAATACCTCCCCATGTGTCTAGGGTTAGGGCAGGAACGGTGTGGATAAAAAGTCATTGAGGTTTCATCTGAAGTGGCGGGGGGCTGGCTGGAAACTCTACGGTGGGGGGAGAAGGAGGAAGATGGATAGAATGCTAGATAAGAGGTAGGAATCTTACGCTTAAACTATGGTTATTGTGATTACTACAAGTATTTTGTGGTTGTTGTAAGTTTCTCCTTGTTGTTTGTTTACAAGTTCTTATTGTTGTTAAGGAAAGTGCTAGGGAGTAAGGAAACTTAAGAGTATTTTTCTAGTAGGACTCTCTGTATTTAGTTCCATGCGTGGAGTACCTTGTTTGCTTGAACCATTAATGCACCTTTGTAGTGTTAGAAATTGTTGTATCTCTAGATGTATAAACCTTGAAGGGGACCTGGTGATTACTCTTGGCTCAGGGGTTGGCTAGAGCCCTCTGTGGCTTGATGATGCCAATATGGCAGGGTGGAGAGCTGTTCGTTTCCATTGGCTGTTTGGGTCTCTTTTTGTTTTTCAGGTTTTCCAACTACAGCTGGTATTTCCTCAGCATGAGCTCAACTCTTCCTTCTTCATAGACAGTGTTGTGTGTTAGGCAAGTAAATGGCTACCTGAATCTGTTGAAAAAGAGTTCCATGATAGGTGTGATACAAACACATGTAAGTGAAGAGAGACATGTGCATGTAGGGAAATGTATAAGCGTTCTACCTTATGGGTTTCTCTCTCAAGAAACTTCAAACCTTGTATTCAGCTAAAACTTGCAAAAATAAAGGAATCTGTAGGAAAAAAAAAGAAAAGTAAATATGACATAGTATATAAACTATTCAAAATGCTGCTCCTCATTTCATCTTGTTGAAATTGTAGCTTCTATTGATGGATAAAGGAAATACACTCTCCAATATGTCCCATTTACCCAATAACTGTAGAGGTAGAGATATTTCTTTTGATTGGACTTACTACAAGAAAAATGTACATCTAAATTGACTGTGTAAAGTCAAAATAGTAGCTTCGTGCGTGTAGGAGAGTGCGGGATAAATCATTTGTAAACTAACAAGCATGTAATGGAAATTTTGAAACCTCCTGTAAAATCTGTTGGTGTGCTGCTAGTAAACGGCTCTGGCAGAAATGCAAGCAACTCCTTTCATTTTCTTTCTGGGATTTGCTCAATACCCTGGCTCGACTTGCTTACCCATTCTCTTTCTTTTACTATTCTTGCAAACAAACACCAATGCAAATCAAAATGAGTTACAATGTAAAACAGGGTATACAATGTCTTCTGAAAGCTATAAGGTAACTCAAAGAAAATATATATAAGAGAAACCCTATTGAAGCCTAGGAACCACACCCTTCACCAGGGGATCCCTACTCAGAATCTGGTACCCTGATAAAAATAAAATAAAAATTAATTAATCCAAGTGGAATTTAAAAATAAAATAAAATTGAATAATAAAATAAAATGATAAATAAATAAGGAAACCAAGAATGGGATTTTCATAACATTAGATAATCCTTGCTCATGAAGCTGCAACCTCCTTCTGTAGGCCGTTAATTTGCTGAGGGAGGCTCCTCTTTGCACAACCATTGCGTGGAAATGTATTGGGGCAGATTATCGCGTGGGTCATCCAAACTTGGAAACTTAAGCCAGATTTAAATCATTTTCTGCAACAAATTAAGGCGTGCCCCTTCCTTCTTGCACAGTATGGTTTAGACAATTTAATCTGTGCTTAGATTGAATGGCTGCGTGGCATTGGAGATGTGGGTAGGTCAAAAGTCCTTCCTTGTTTTAAAATTAAATCTTTATTCCCTGCAATCATCTCTGCAACGCGCCCTTCCCTCTTTCTACCAGTTGTGGAGACTTTTATTTTATCGGGCCACGCCTTTCCTCTATGCCACCATCATTCTGCTCAGCCACAAGAAGAAAAGATAGGATTATTTAGGGCTGAGACGTGAAAGCAAGGGGGCGTAGGAATTAGGGCAGAGTTGGAGTGGATTTCAAGTGCCACGTAGGGCTGAGGACATGGGATTCCAAACAGGTGTTGGAATCACTATTGAAGAGACTCTAATCTTGTTGAATTAATTTATGCTGGCATAGAAATTGGGGCTATAATATATGGAAGATTTGTAAAGTGCCACGAATGGTTTAGGGCAAAATAAAGGATAGCAACAACTTAGGGTAGAAATTTTTTGTGCCTGGGCGTCCGTTCCAATGCAAGAGGATTAAATGAATATCTGTCGTTCACCATCTCTTTCACCAAACTCTTTCACACTGGTATCACCCTGTCATTTCTCCAGTCTGCAGCTGAAAAGCTAAAATAGGCTTGGATTAAGGTTTTAGAGTAAGTTTATTAAAATAAAAATTATAGGAAAGATCCTTATAATGAGTACATTTAAGTTTAGCATAATATCAATGGGTGGAAGATATAAATTAGTTTAAGGCAAACTGAACGATAAATTCTGAAAACTTATAATCATTTTCCGCTATATTCAGTAATTGCGTTATAATAAAATTGAAATCTCTAAAAATCATACCATCGAATGCTAATACTTAAATCTATTAATTTAATTCACATTCGCATGGTTATAAGCATAAATTCTTCCTTAATATGGTATTGATTAATAATGACCACGTATTGTGGAATAAAGTCTCGATAAAATTCCAAACCATTGTCTTCTACTTGCGTTTGAAATTTAAAAAGGAGGCCTTGAAAGAAACAAAATCTCATTCATAAATAGCTTTGCATAATAAAGTATACCATGCAAAAGATCTTTAAGTTATGAATAGCTTTACATAATAAAGTAAACCTTTTTAGAGTTCCTAAGTTTAAAAAGAAAAAGAGTGAAAAGATTCGTGAGCTATTCTTATAAACTTAAGATTTTAAACCATTTGCTTTAAACCATTTGTTTTAGTATTAATATCATGTTTATATGGCAAAACAAAGTTTTAAAAGAAAATAATAATAATAGTTGTTTCTCTTATTTCTTTTAATGAATGTTATATATAATAAATTTTAATTGGAATATTTGCTTTGTTTGATATTTTTATTATATTTTATTTATTTATTTATTGATTTTGTGTCACAACTTTTTAAATGAATAATTAGAATAATTTAATGGTTTTATTGATAAAATAATTATCCATCAATAAACTTTATTTAGATTAAATAAATTAAAATTTGAGAATCTCGTGAGAATCATATTTGTATTAATGCTTATATGAATAGTTAACTTAGTACATCATTAACACTTCAGAAGAAGAACGATAATATCATTAGGTCTAGTAATAAAAATATTGTCACCAAAAATGATGGTTAATCTCACAAGGGATTAATAATACTTTCATTTTTGTATGGGGCACATTGTTAAGGTGAGGTTTGATATTGATATATCATAACAATTATTTGGTACCTATCATGACCATAACCTAAGTCTTGGGTCATCCCATCCTTGGTTTAAGGGTGTGCACCATGGATTTCGCACACACAATGTTAGTTACCTCCCTTACCTCACTCTAGGGCAACGTGTCGTCAGTGATGCTAGTCATTCATCACCAGGCGATACGTATAGAATGGTACCATGCGTGCATATGGTTAACTTTGTTAATGTTTTCAATGGTTTACAAAAAAATTGGGTATGTTTTTGCCCTTCGTGCAAAAAAAATAAAATTGGGGCATCACATTGGCCAACCTGGTGTTTACACTTCATATGAAGAATTAAATTTAATGAAGGAAGCATGTGGTTGATCTAAGACATTATTTTTGGGTCTTGGTTAAGTGTTTAATTGGTCCACTCACATTCCTCTCCACCGCAGGAATGTTGAGTTGCCGACCTAATTTGAATTTATGAAATGAGGATTTTGTGGCCAACCTTGGAGAAAGTTTCTAAGGTTGAAGATGGTATAAATGCAATTTAAGTTGTGAATATTTAGATGATGAAAAGTAATGAAGTAAGAAACAAATAAAAGAGAAAAACTGTGTGAAAGTGAGTTGAGGCAGCAATACTTCATTGTGTTAGATTCCTGAAGGTAGTGAGCTAAAGGTTTCTGCAATATTTTGATGAAGGTTGTGAATGTGTGTAAATTGTTGTGGTGGATCTTTTGTTTTCTTTTGTATCTGTAGGCAGTGAGCCTCCCTATTGGGCAGTGAGTCCTTTCTATAGGAAATGAGTCTTTGTATCTAGACAACGAGTCCTCTTTTGGGCAGTGAGCCTTTGTATTAAGTTTTTATATCACTTTATATTGTGAGTTAATCCTCACCATGGTTTTTCCCTCATTGTTTTTTCCAAGTAAAATATTGTGTTCTTTGTGTTGATTTTTCTTTCTGTTATTTGCATTTCATGTTCATAATTAATAATAGAACAGTGTGGTTGAGAAGTTAATAAGTGTTGAAGTTTTGAGTTTAATTTGGTGACAACTGATTCACCCCCCCTCTCAGTTGTCCTGTGCCTTTTTAACAATACCCCCCCTTTATCATCAATTCATTTTTGTAGACTCCCCAACCTATTTTTCTTAATTTGAACATATATATATATTAACAAAAAAAAATTGGGTAACTTTATCTCATGGTTTCTTACTTAACATTTGATTCCTTCATGTATTGTATCTCCCATAGATTGCATACCATAGAGGGAGGTTTTCTATGAGTTTTATATATATTGTGGTCATAATTCCTCTAGATATTTGGTTGGTGATAATCTTATAAAGGGGTTTTTATAAATTTATTTTAACTTTTTATACAAAGTAATATATTGGGTTGCTTTGAAGTGACAAGTTTTTCTTCCAAAAGGGTTTTCACCATGTATACCTATTGTCACAAAGGATTGCACCCTTTAGCTAAGTGTCAAACTCAACAATCCTATGCAACATGGGATCAAACTCAGGTTGTGGGTGACCTACTATGAGGATGAACCTCCAAATTATGGGTTGGTTCCCCTTTGAATCTCCTAGAAAAACTAATGGATATGATTGGAAAAGGGAGAGAAAGATGCTTTGGAAATGTAAATTTAATTCTAGGAGGTGATACACCAACGATCTTGGAATGAAGAAAGTAAAGCATTGAATTATAACTTTGAATCAAAATTTGATGGTTATGATGTTCATAATTTTGATTTTGCATAAAATCATAAGTGTTTCACATGATGGTTTCAATTTTTAGTTTTGTTTTGAAGGTAAAATGAGTTTACACATCAATTTTTTATAAAATTGGTTTGACACAATTTATGACCTGATTTAATATGACAAACATTTGAAATACATTTCTTATATGAGGAAGAAAACAAAGGATTCACATGAACCACAATGAAAATATGCAAGAACATACATCCACAATGCAAAGTGAAAGCTCCAAATAGGACCAATAACTCTTTTCTTTATTGATTTCAAAGAAAAAATTGTAGCTACATGAAAATAAACCTCATTATCCCTTTAAACATATCTTCCTTGATTATTCCTTCCATAATGCTTGATCCCTCAAGAAAATCTTATGATAGTCTACAAGCCGCTAAAACAAAATATGGAAAGAAAAATAACTGGAAAATCCTCACGCATATCGCATTTTGGATTTAAGAATTTGTTGTTTTATTTCTTGATTAAGATATATCTCATGTTCTATCAAAACAAAGATACTCAAAATTCTACAGCCTGAGATATATGTCATTTAAATAAAACTAGCCTCTAATCCATCTGCTCATGCAAATAATGAGATGCCTTGTATGGTCACTATGTAGAATATGAAAACTGATTTAAGAGCTCAACCCTTACTCTACAGGTTTGAAAAACTTTTCTATTATTAGGATATTGCACGATCAATTTCTCTTGCTTAAGACCATGAACACACTTTTGAATGGAAGTGAATTTTTTGGAGACATTGTACCTTTTATACCCAACCCTTGTTGTTGAGTCAGTTGGATATAACTTATGTCCTTTAATCCTTGTGATCAAACATCTTGCTAATTTTTTTTATAGGCTCCATTACTTCCACCGTTTCCATTGGCATCCATTTAGGTAGCAACTAATGTTTGTATGTAGTTTAAGGAGAATATATATAACCAAGTATACCATAGATCCATTTTCAGAATGAACTCCCTTGCAAATTATCATAGGTCCTCTATCTTCATTTCCACTATCGATGATATCATTATCCTTTGTATCAAATAGTCTATGGTCTTGTTTGGCTGATGAATACCTGAATCTGTAACTTGTATTCACTATCCCTCCTTTATGCAACTTATCTTCAAGATTTTCCTATAATTTATGTCCATGATACTTTTGCATGCAAAATTCTATGCAATAGGTTACTTTTAAAAGTATCATAGTGCCATATTTTTTTTTCAAACACCCGCATGCATTCATGAGCACACCAGGGCATATCCTTACATCTGTAATGCAACCATTAATGATCTTGCATGGTCTCCATGAAAAGTTTTCTTCAATCTTTCCTCTACATACAAAAAACTCCCTTAGTGATCCTTTGTGAAACCCTAACTATTGCAAGCTTTTCCCTCTCTTTTGGTAGAATGTAGACTTGAGATATGAATTAGTAAAAACTTTTGAAAAAATATTTGACTAAGGATAATTTTTTACTAAACCCCCTTTAAACATGCAATGTGTGCCTGAAAGAAGTGATGTAACTATTTAGACAAGGATGTCAAAATAGGTTAAAATTCTTGGAAACCTTAGAGAGTGTTTTTCCTGCTAAAACCAATAATACCTGTAGCCTTGCATATCCATTGGGCGTGGAGTCATATAGGCTTGAAAAGAAAACATAGATCAAACCTTGACAGAACTGTTAGAAACATTGAACAATAACAAGCACCCCACACTAAACTAAAACATGTGCCTCAACACTTATTTGAAAGGGAAAACTAAAAGTAACCTACTCTAATCTACACTAACTAGCAGTGGTAGTGTTTAGATGAAGCCATTTATTGGTTCTGCAAAATAACTTCCTTTTCTCAACAATTTGCATTCTTTCACATTCTTGTGAACAACAAAAGAGATATAGAGAAATTCCAAAAACTTGATCAACTACTACCACAAACCTTCGAGAATGAAAACAAGTCCACCTACCTCATCATATAGACAATACATGCTACTATTTTGAGGTACATAGGTAAGTTGGATCTCCTGCTCTTGATTTAAAACTTAATGCTTGGGTGCATGCATGATCTGTGGTACCTTGGTGGACTCAATCTGAGCTAGATGTATGATATGACATCCTTTTGAAATGATAAAATTTGGATTTTCCTTGCTGGTTTCTTGCTTGTGCAATGTTGTTTCATCCTTTTTTTGATTGAATTGCTCCATTTTTAGTGACTTATTTGAAAACATGGTCACTTCCACATGTTGCTCTTATTGTTCATGAATTTCCTCTTTCAAATGTGTTGGCTTGTCATCTAATATCAACACAAATACCTCAAGATCATCCCAAAATAGGTCCTCTTCGACTTCCTCTTTTCTTTTTTTGTGGAAGAGGATTGATTTTTACTTCATTGTAGCTCTCTTGAGGAATTAAAACATCAAAGCTTTCAACTTCTTGATGTTGATTTGTGTTTGATACTATTGTAACCATATTTATACTTTTTGCATCCTGCTCAATGAAATAAGGGAGTTCATCAAACAAAGACATGAAATCATTTCTTTCATTACCTCTTTCAAGTTCTTCAATCCTGCTGCCATGGTTGAGCTTACTCATCAACCTCTTGTTGCAAGTTTGGTTTTTCATCTTGATCATCATATGCAAACATATCAATAGAAAAAAATTCTTCCTTTTTTTCTTCAAACACCTCTTTTTTTTTCTCACTAAACCAGTTGCTTTCATAAACAATGGGTCCATCATTGAAAAGGAGAATTATGATAGAAGAAGGAAGCTGATTATTGAATTCTTGTTGACCTTCTTGAGGTTGTATAAATTGTGATGATGGCTGCTCTTGACGTATACTAGGCTACTCTTGATCAACTTCTAGATCTTCCAAAGGTTGAAGGCTTCTAAAATTTGGAATTTCAAGTTTAAGAGATTGATTAGAAGACTTAGGAGGCTTACCTTTCCTAAAAATTGGAATTTTATACTTGGGAAGCTCCTCTTTTGCAAGATAATCTTCTTTTGATTGGCCCTCAAACTATTGTACTTGGTCAACCAATGTAGCAAAATTCCTTGTGAGGTATTCCTCTTTCTTTCTCATTTTCCCTTCTTTAGTAGCAAGCTCGTTTGCAAGATACTCTTCATACTACCTTCTTTGTATGTCCTCTTCTTGTTGGTATTGATAATCTGAGTAAGCCAACATTTCTTGCTGCATAATATATTCTTGATCTCCTTCATACTCTTGATTTCCTTCAGTCTCACTCAACTTCCTTTCAAGGTACAACCTTATATCTTTGAAGCTCATTCCTTCAATACTTGGAGTTTGATTGGGAGAATAGCCATATTGTTTGGAAATAAAATTGGCTTCTTGGGGCTGATTTTGAGCGTATGTGGGCTGCCAAGAAGATTGAGTAGGGGTGGGTGGTTGGTAAGCATATTGAACATGCTAGTTTATTTGTTTAGCAAAAGAATTTGAGCTACAACCAACTGCATGCTCAGCTTGGTATGGCTGATAAGAAGGTGTATAAGTAGTATCCTCACAAAATGGAGGTGGAAAGATATTTCTTCCATGAAATTATGACATGTTAAAGCATTCAAAACTTGGAAATTGATTTTTAAAAAATAAAATCATCTTCTTTTCTTAAAAAAATTAAGCATACCATCACTTTAATTTGCTCGAAACCAGTAGATTGAAACTCTGAGTCACTAGGTGTGAAGATTTTTGCCTCCAAAGGAAAAAATTGCTAATGTACACACCAAAAACTAGCAATGATAGGATGAGCTTTAAACTCTGAGAGTTCAAGGGTCCCATCAAGCATGCCAAAACCTATAGAAAAAGAGGAAAGAAAGAACTCGATCTTAAGATTAA
The DNA here is from genome assembly GCA_007258455.2 of Sequoia sempervirens. Lineage (NCBI taxonomy): Eukaryota > Viridiplantae > Streptophyta > Pinopsida > Cupressales > Cupressaceae > Sequoia > Sequoia sempervirens. The sequence continues at coordinate 64,029,005 of VDFB02358134.1, forward strand.
TAGCGCAACAATTAGTTTATTTTTTAGTATCTTTTAAATATTTGTACATGCAAGCTCCTTTTTATCAATAAAAGTAGTTTCTTTGCTTCTTAGAATCCTTGTGTTGAGCATATTATGAATTATTTGACTCATTTTTGTGATTTCAATATCGAATCCTTAAATTAGGTCTCATTTAAAACCGTTTTCATGCAAGAATATGAACAATTTATGAAGGTCATAGATTGCGTTGTTAATTTAAGTAGTTATAGTTGTGAAAACTCTTTAGTTTTCCTTCAATAAACAATAAAACAAAACCTCCCTTTGAAACACTTTTGCATAGGCTGATCAAAAATGAGTTGTGCATAGAGAGGAGTTGTTTTGAGAGAGATTATGAGTTAAAGCAGTAGGTACATAGTTTTTTTCAATTTGGTGCATCACCTCCTAGAGTTAGTAATTGTTAAATTTCAATTTTTCTATCCCTTTTCCAAACAAGCCAACAAATAAGTAGGAGGTTTTAGAGGGGAACCAACCCATAATCTGGAGGTTCATCCTCATTTTAGGCAACCCACAGGTCTGAGGATGTCCCCATGTTGCACAAGATTACTGACTTTAAATCTTAGCATTCGAGGCGTAATCCTTATTAAAAAAATAACTTATGTTATGGTTTTATTTTATTTTATGTTTAATTGTTAAAAAATTAAAATGTACAACACACTATCCTTAGTGAAACATTAAAAAAAAGGGTGTTAGGATAAATATGGGATGATGCACCTATCTTTCTTATTTCATTAGGAAAAAGAGATTCCCAAAGGAAAGATTAACTTCCAACCCTTAGGTGAGTCATCCTTAATGTAGAGCTTGTTTTTTTCCTTATGAAAAGATGGGGTAAAATCTTCCTAAACAACACTTTGGGGAGAAAAAATAAAAATAGTAAATGAACTCAAATATGCAATGTGAAACTTGGATCATCAATTTAAAGCATAAAATAATCAGAAATTGCAAACTTTGGGCAGATCTGAGAAGGTTAATACACTATGTACCTATCACCAAAAGCTATTGTGGAGTGTCCTCCTAGGACATATTCACCCTAGGCAAAATGAGTCTTGCTACAAGGATCCAAAATCTATTTTGATAGTCCTTTGTTCCTGGATTTGCACTATTGATTCCTCTAGATCTCATAGTCGGAAAGTAAAAAATAAATTCTACAAGTGAGATTATGTTGCTTGAAAACATTGCAAAATTGTACTTTTGATCAATCTTCAATTCTTCTTCACCTTCAAATATGCAAACACAAAGAGAGGTAATTTTTTTTAGTTTTTTGGTGAATGGGAGTTTTCCTTGGTCAATCCCTATTTTGGTAATTAAACCTTGAAATGAAATGAAACATGAATGGAAGGAATGATGAATGAACAATGCTATGTTGCAACTAACCAAACCCTTGAATGGATATCCTTAGAGGGCTGAAGTTTAACATATCTCTCCAAAGTATTGATCTTTCATGAAATGGATTGATTGGATGTTGATCTTGATGCTTGATATTGATGTTTGAATGGTTCAAACCTACATCACAATGTTATCTCTAGAAAAATGAATAGAAGCAAATAACTTTGACATGATGCTTGAGATCTTAAATATTGCTATTTAAGACTAATAAATATACTCTTGAACACTTTTGACAATAATTTTTTCTCTTGTGAAGATCACCTCTAGTTTGTTAGATTTGAATTGATAAAAAAGACCTTATATTTATAGGTAATTCTCTAATTTTCTAAAAATTAAACATCAAAGGCCAATAATTGTAAATTGAATTTGAATCATAAAAAATTCCACCAAAAACATAATAAAAATTGAGATCCTATACTTAAGGGGAACCTATTTTGCCTTCGTTGAATAGATCCTAGGACCTAAATCTAGGACACTCAATTTCCAAGGCAATTTAATTAATATTTGCAATTGTTTAATACAAGTTTCCCTTTTGGAAAATGGGATTAATTAGGATTTTAAATGCATAATTGGTCCAATTAGAGACTTAATTAAGTCCAATTAAATTAAGGGGCCCAAAAATAGTGTGAAAATTTATGGGAGTACATTTTTGACACTATATTTAGCCCCCACTTTAGTGAGAGGATGATCCCTACGCTCAAACTCAAATAAAGTAGAAAAATAAGCATCAAGAGGGATCTAAACTTGTACAAATGTTAGTGATATAGGATGAAAAGGGTTGTGCAAGCTTCTAGGATCAAGATCCCATGGAAAACCAATACAAATTCAAAAGAATGCACATATATGTATGACATACATTAACAAGAAAAGATACACAAACATACAATGCCAAAAATGAAAAATAAGAGAGAGCTAGTGGATCAAGCCTCAAATATTTGTCAAATAGGTATGGATCAAGCCTTAGCTAATTTTCAAAAAAATGTTCACAAGTGGAAACCCTTTGTCCACTATGCAAAAAAAATATACTCACACGGGCTAGTGAAATCTATTGTCCACTACATGATCACCAATAAAGGGTGGCTGATGGGAAATTCATGCCAAGTCTATAGGCTCCCATACATCAACCATACCAAAAGTTATATCTCCTAATAACTTTGATAAGATGCCATACAAAAAGGTCACAAGTCTAGCAAGCTATGTTATGCTAGGAACTCATGAAAATAAAGGCTCCATTGTAAGCAAGTTGTGTTATGCTTGGTGGCCATGAAAAACATAAAGGCTCCACTAGCAAGAAAGTTGTGTGATGCTTGGTGGTAATTTGAAATATAATAGGATAGGATATTTAAATAGGTTTTGATTAGTTCATGAAAGATCTCACCTTAGGGAACATCATGTCTGACATCACCAGGAGAGGACTAGTCAATGATAAAATATTCACAACTTAGGGAATGCAAGTCATAGCATCACCACTAAGAGGAATGTAATATGCCAAGAAAGGTCACGGTCTTGAGGAACATCAAACCCAATGTCACCAGCAAGAAGACACATCACATGAAGTAGAAAAACCACACTTTTAAGAATATAATGAGTGGGGATGTGTATGCCCCCAATTTAAATAAATTGCTAAACACCATGTGAGAAATTACTTTAAAGTCGAATATGATAAATGCCAATACATGATAGATTTATTTAGAAATCCCTATTCCAAACATATGTTTCCAAGATAGATCTAAGTCATGGAAGGAAGGTTTCCCTCCATATGCAATCCTAAGATAATACATAAGGGATCCATGGATTTGGGGTCAACATATATCTTTGCTAAAGTGATATAATCGAGCTCATAATAGTCATCATTTCCCAAAAACCTCATGGAATAATGAGAAAAAGGGAATAATAACACATAGAGAAAACAAATTTTTTTTTTTGGGTGAACATAGAAGAGACCTAAATATCTCGATGCCTTGCATCGTTCCCAAATGGAAAACACAAGACAAAGGATAAAGGATAAATGGTTATGACATATAGAAGAATGAAGATACAAATATAAAAATGCCACAACAAATTCACTTCCTTTGTATCCTTGCATCAACAGAGTGACAAGGGTCATCCAAAGTAGGCCTGCAAACACATAAGGCATTCCAAGTAGCATGACATGGGGGATCACATTACACACATGCAATCACAAAGAACATGAAAGAAAGACAAAGAAAAGAAAAGTATGGCACATGCAATCCAACCTATAGTAGGTCGTCTATATCCAAATCTTGTTCATCATATGTGGAAGGTGAAAACTACCCAATGGGACAATGACAAGTGTTGTACTAGGAGCATCACCAATTTCAACACATGGTGAGTCATTCTCTTTAGGAATATCATCATGGTTGGTATCATTTAAGCTCATGGAAGAGGAAAACAATAAATTTAGCTCATTATGCACTTCCTCATCAATCTTAGCAATTGCATCATCATCATCACCAAAATTAAATATAACAGGAGGGCTAATGACAATGTCATAGATTTCTTATGTGTTTTTTATTGTGGTGAAGGTGGAGAATCATCATGCTTTGTTTCAATCAGTGTTTGATCTTCATTTTCTGTTTTACTCTCTTCTTTTGATTTACAAGAAATAGTATGACATCTACCCCTATTCTCTTTAGCATTTCTATTTCTTCTTTTGTGATTTTCAAGTTTTGATTGTGTTGGAGTGGGTTTATCAACCATTGGTTTCTTTTCTTCCTATAAGTGAGGAACAAAAGGAACCATGGAAGGTTGTTCAACCCATTTCTCTTTATCTTTATAAACTCATTTAATCTTAGGAGGGACAATAGGAATTATTTGGTTATCTCATGGTCTGTTATAGAAAATAGGTGAAGGATTTCTCATGGTTTTGTCTTGGTTTCTTGGAAAGGATTTTGGTTCAATAATGGTTTCATCAATTATAGGAGGCTTAATCATGGGTTGAGGCATGTTGATAAGGGATTATTATACTATGTGCTTTGCCTTTAACTTTTGAGAAGATTTAAAAAATAATTCCTCATGAGGCTTAAGAGGCTCCATAGGTTGGGGCCAAAAGAAATCTAGTGAGAAATTCCCATGGGAAGATACATGATTAAAGCCACTATGATGCATAGTAAAAATACCATTTCCAAATAGAAACTTTAAGCATTTATGCACTACCAATGGGACAACATCCATGGATCATAGCCATGGATAACCAAGCTTCACACATAGTTAGTATGATGATGGGAGGATGGAGAATGAGACATTCAATTATTTTCGTCCAAATTTTAAAGGAAGAATGATGGAACCTATTGTAGGGAGAGCAAAAACATTATGTGTTTTGATCCATGCTTTTAGTTGTTCATAAGAATATTGATAAATTTCATGCACAAATAAGAATCCCACAGTGATCAAATTCTCTAAACACACGGGATCAATTAATATCCCATTAGAAGTATTGTCATTAATTCTTTAGAGGCAATGTAAAGAGGACCATTAGGTGCATGCATATAATTATGTCATTTTGCGAGAAAGCAATGTCAAGGGGAATTTTGGTTTGGCACTTACGAGGTTGAACATAAATGAAGTTTACTATACATTGTAGGTATTCTTCATTATCACTCATATTATGATTATTTATATCTAGAAGTTTGTCAACACTCATCACATCATTCTTAGTATCACTAGCTTTCACAAAAGAGATTATGATTTGGTAGGGGGTTGCCAAATATTTTTAAATTTTGGTTGGGCGGGGTGATGAAATTATTTCCTTGATCATTAACACCACCAATATGGATGTGATTAGAATCAATGAGGTCCTGAACAATATGTTTAAGATGCTTACATTATTTTGTATTTGTAAGGAAGCTAAGGTAGCAAAACAACTTCCTACACTAATCTTGAGAGGAGAATAATGAAAATTTTTATAGATATTTAATATTTATAGAAACTAAAAAAGAATAAACATAAATACCATGCATACCATGACATAGTTATTTACGTGGGGGAAAACCTTTCAAGAGAAAAACCCCACACTCCAAAAGTTGCCCAATATATTATTTAGAAGATTTCACAAAAAATACAATATACTTGTAGAGCAAGCTTTGCATGGGAGTATCACCACCAGAGATCAAGAGACAACATAATCATTTTCAGACTCTCATAAAACATCACAATCTACCACAATTGTAATACAACACCCTCATAAAATAGAGTTACATTCTAGGGTAAGACAAGCCAACAAAATATCTACCATTAGATTTAAACCCTAATGATGAACAATCTCGATTTACAATATATCATTTATTTATTGTGTGTTGGCCATTTTAGGAGTTTTTATTAACACGTTCACATTTTTCTCCTCCCCTCCACCCCATGCTCCCATTATATATTACACCTATATGAGTGTAACTATGAAATATATATATTCATATATATATCCTATCAACAATAAACTTTATATAATTGCAAGGTTGAGGTGCATTTTCCCAAAAAATCTCCCACTTGTTGAAGACCTCACAAGAGCAACAGAAGGGTGTAAACATCATCTCTTTAATTGCTAGGGGTCAAAAGGTGCATAATCTTTGAACATCATCTGCACTTCTCTATGCTCATAGGCTTATTTAAAGAATCAGTAACATTCATCAGAGTCTCTACCTTAACCAACTTTACCCTGCCATCTTCAACCATATCTATAACAAAATGATACTATGTACATCAATGTGCTTGGTCCTAGCATGAAATTTTAGGTTCTTTGCTAGACATATCATTTGACTTTCATAATAAATTATTGCTGAACCTTGTTAAATATTCCAATATTTGAACACAGTCTCTTAAGAAAAATGGATTCTTTGCAAGCATGAGTAGCTTCCATATACTCTGCTTCAATAGTGGAAAAATCAATAATAGCCTATCACTCATCCAAATAATTGCACCACCAAACAAAGTAAACACATAAGCACTAGTGGATTTTTTCTATCAACATCACCTACCCAATCTGAATCCACATAACCATAAATATCAAGGGAAATTTTGTCCTCAGTCATAGTACTATGATAAAATAAGGAATAATCTAAGGTAACCAATAAATATCTGAAGACTCATTTAACTACATCCCAATGAACTCTACCAGGATTAGACATATATATGGAAAGAACTTTTAGTGCTGCTTGGGCAATGTTTGGTCTAGTACAAACCATAAAATACATCAAACTTCCAACTGCACTCTGGTAAGGCACTCTACTCATGTCTTCCATCTCTGATGGAGATGTGGGATAATCTGAAATAGATAACTTTGTTCCAACTAAAATAGGAACACACAATGGTCTCTAATCCTACATATCATACCTCTATAAAATTGAGTTGACATACTTACTATTGAGAAAAAATGTCTCAACCTTGCAATTAATTAAGGTATTGTTGATACATAAGGTACTATTCAACTGAGGATGACAAGGGGGTCATGGGGGGATCCCCCCTATGAGGCGTCTGCAGGGATCATCCCCCCAGCTAAGGGTCTTGAGGCAGTGCGCCTCGATGGGGGCTTGGGGGCAATGCCCTCGAAGGAAATTTTTTATATACTCTTTACTATTGTAAATATGGATCATTCATCATTATGTCTCATATCTGATGGACACTATTTTATTATGTTGAATTTCCCTATAAGGAAACCCTATTTTATAAGGGAATTGTGTTATGGCTATTTATTGCAATGTATTCTAAGAGTCTGATAGTGACTATGTTGCCTCTGGATCTCTAAGTGGTGATACTCCTATGAGAAGCTTGCTCTGCAAGTATATTGTAATCTTTGTGATTTCTAAAAAATATATTGGGTGACTTTTGAAGTGTGGGGTTTTTCTCTCAAAATGGTTTTCCCCACGTAAATCATTATATTGTGGTATGCATGATATTTTTGTTTATTTTTGTTTAAATTATTGTAATTGTTAAAGATATATAAAAGTTTTTTCATTATTCTCCTATCAAGATTAGTGTAGGAAGTTGTTCCACTACCTTAGCTTCCTTACACTTACTTTGGCCAAGCTATAGCTTTCTAATCACTCTATCTCTTTTAGTGTCTATCCCAAGAATGTATTTTGTTGCACCGAGATATTTCATTTTAAACTTAGCAACAAGTTGAGATTTTAGTTCTGAAATCATACCTTTTGCACTACCAATAAATAACATATCATCAACATATAATGCAATAAATAGGAAACAATCACCATTGGTTTTATAATAAACACAATGATTTTATTTATAACACTCAAATCCCAAACTAAACACATATGTATCAAATTTTTGGTACCACATCCTAGGACTCTATTTGAACTCTTACAAATATTTCTTCAAATTTCAAACCAATTTAATTTTACCTTTCACCATGTAGTGTTGTAGTCATGTCATATAAATATCCTCCTCTAAATCAACATGAAGGAAATTAGTTTTCACATCCATTTTCTCAACCTCTAGATCAAAAGCAGTGGCAATAGAAATAAAAAATCTAATGGATGTCATTTTTGCAATAGGAGAAAATATCTCACCATAATCAACACCCTCAACTTGAGAGTAACCTGTCACAACCAATATTTCTTTTTCCTTCCCAATACCTCCATTTGAACTGGAATCTTTTTCTTGAACACCTATTTACAAACAACAGGTTTTCTTCCTTTAGGAAGTGGTACAAGATCCCATGTATCATTCTTTTAAAAGTATGTCATTTCTTCATCCATAGCAATCTTATAGGATTTTGCATCATTCATACCTAGTTCCTCTTCTACAAATTTGGGTTCATCCAAGTTAGTATTCAAAATAAAAATACATCTCCAATCATCAGGTGAATACCTTTCAGGTGGTTTTCTATGCCTTGTAGACCTATGAACAAGCTAAGTTGGAGGTTCTTCCTCCTCTTCTAAAGATTCAAAACTAGATGAGCTCTCCTCAACTTCTTATCTATCCTTGGGCCTCCATTCAACTTTCTTAGGTGTAGAAGGAAATTGAATCGCATATTCCTGTTTACTTTGTTTTGGCTGCAATATAATAGAAGAACACTTAGTTTCTCTAAAAATAATACTTCTCCTATGTATTAACTTTTGTGCATTGGGAACTTCTGTATTTACTTACTATTATTATTAATATAATATACACGCTATTTTCCTTTTTCCCAAAAAAAACTTCTTTGCAACAAGATACCAAAGCTTGTATCGTTTTGCACCATAATTATATCCGATGAAGATACATTTCATATCCTTGTTCTCTAGCTTTGTTCACTTCTTTCACACATGTGTATGCATCACAACCAAAAATATAAGATTTATTAATGAAGGTTTGCGACCTAACCATGCCTCTATAGGGATCTTATCAACAAGAGAATATGTAGGAGACGTGCTAATCAGGTAACAAGCAGTGACAATAGCTTCAGCCCAAAAACTTTGTTCTAGACCAACACCACTCAACATACTCCTAGCTTTCTCCATCAATGTCCTAATCATTCTCTTTGTAGCTTCATTCTGTTGTGGATAATATAGAGTTGTCTTCTTTCTATGATGTTGGAAAGTGGATTTCATCAAATGATTGTCATTAATGTCAACAGGTTTTCATTGATGTCAACACAATAATGAATGTATGAGATGGTTACCAAATCTATTCCCTATCGAAGATGTTCGTTATATGTGATCTGGTGTGTTGGTTTTTGGGTCTGGTTTCTACCGTGAGACAAGATATGATTCTAATATTTGAGATCTTGGCTAACTTAGCATATGCAATATATTATGAGGACTAGTTATGTTTTATCATGTATGTTTTTTCGACATAAGAAATGTGTTAACCTTATATGATGCCAACCTAATTGATGAATAAAATATACATATAAATATATGACACTCTCCAAAAAAGAAAAAAAGAAAAAAAGAAGAAGAAAGAGAGAAGAAGAGTAGAGTGAGTAAAGAAGGTGAAGATAATAGAGTGTATGTACATGGTGTGAGTCTAATTAAGTTATCAACTAAAGATCAGAACATAATTATTAAACGACTATTGGGAGAAGTAGTACTACTTATATAAGGACCTGCAACATTTTAGGTGTAGGGGAGATGATGAGAAAAAAAATGTCTCATCTATTAGCCAAATAAAAACATGTATTTTTCTTAATTATGAAGTTTATCAAGACTGAGCATGATGAGGAAAGTAAGAGATTTTAGTTTGCAATAGTCAAATATTTCATCATATTTTGAAAATTATGATTTGGGTTCTTGATTTTTTTGGAAAAAAATTCAGAGACAAGAAGAAGAAAAAACCCATTAAATTTCACAAAAACTCAATTCATGGTTTGAGAGAAAGCTTCACTAGTATGATGCTACAAAACTTTGCTTCCATGCTCTAGAATTTTTCCATTCATTTGCTTCCATTATTCAAAATTTTTGGAACTAAGTATGATAACATTTATGAATAGGTTGAGCAGTTAAGGGACAACAGTTGCAAGCATTAAAGGAAATTGGAATGACTTGGACAAAAATTGAGAGAATATAGGGGAAGTTGCAAATATCTAGGGAGTTGTTCAACCTAAAAAATGATGGGTTTGTTGCAATCCTCATTATTTAACCTATCAATCCAATGTGGTGTCTATGGCTATATGCAAAAGAGATCTAAGAAAACTTTCTTAACAATCTATTCTACAATCAAACTTGTTGAAATCAAACCTATTCTGGAGAACAATTGCATAAAAGGAAAGTTGCATGAAAGGAAACTAATATAAGGCACAGTTGCATGAATTGAAAATGCTAAACTACTTCACACTTTGTAGGAAATGAAAAGCTTGTTTGAATTCAAATTTTCTCTTAAAATTCTTGAAATATATTACTTGAAATAAAACTAGAAACTATCCTATTTCCTTAGGCCAAAACAAGCCTTTCTAATCCCCCCTTGATTCCTTGATTACAATGTATTTATAGAATTAAAATATGAGCCTCATAGTTGTGCAACAGCTTGCTAGAAAATAGGAACATGTGTGGAGAAAGAAAAGATAAGTATTCACACCATTCTATTGAGTCAATCTCTTTTGGTTGTCCAAAACAATAATCCCTATTTTTCAACCCTTTAAACTACTCCAAAAAGGTGTTAGAGTGTTGAAAGAACCTTCCTTTGACGTCTTCTATCATTAAAACTCTTAAATCTACTCCTATATGCTCTCAAATACTCATAAATTGGGATGAAAAACTCCCTAGATATTTGCAACTACCCCTATATTCTCTCAACTTTTGTCCAAGTCACTCCAATTTCCTTTAATACTTGCAACTGTTATCCCTTAACTGCTCAATATCTTCATAAATGCTATCATACTTAGTTATGAAATTCTAGAGCATGGAAGCAAATGAATGAACAAATTCTATAAATTTTGGAGCATCAGACTAGTGAATTTTTCTCTCAAACCACAAACTAGGTTTTCGTGAAATTTAATGGGGCTTTTTGCCTTCTTCTCTCCTAATTTATATCCAAAAATCTCAAGAACCCATATCTTTATTTTCAAGATATGATGAAATATTTCACTGCTACAATTGAAAATATTTTACTTTCCTCATCATGCTTAGTCTTGATAAACTTCACAACTAAGAAAAATACATGCTTTTATTTGGCTAATAGATGAGACATTTTTTTGTCTCATCATCTTCCCCACACCTAAAACATTGTAGGTCCCTTTGTGACTCATAATGAGCCTTCAAATTATTATTTTTAGTAGTTGCTTTGGGTAGCTCCTGATAGCTCCTATTTTTATCTTAGTTTTCCATGCAACCATCATGCACAAGTTGTGGTTCAATTTCTCCATGCTACATGCAAAGAATTTCTTCAAATTTTGAGAGCTGCAACTTGATCTTTTACATTGAATACTAACTCAAACTGCTTCTTATTATTTTTTCTGCACTAACAATCATCCATAATTCCAAAATATCTACTACATATTTTTAGAGCAACAACTTGTATAGAAAAGTGCATGCTTACAGCCTTAGAGAATAGGAAATAGCATGTGCAAAGCACTTATTTGGAAAAATCAAGCCTACCCTAACCTACTCTACTTAATTTTGGAGAGAGGTTACACATAACCATTGACTGGTTCTAAAAAATATCTTCCCTTTCTCAAAGTATGTTTCCATGCATTCAATTTTTTGAGAGAAGATAATGAAAAGAAGATGAAAAAAAAAAAACTGGAAATCAATGCTTCACCTTCCTTTGAAGTGGAAACCTTCTCCATGATTTTTGATTCTAGCAAATACATAGGTTGATTGGAGAGATCTTACAATCCATCCTTTTGATCTATTGCATGCATGATTGGAAATAGCTCCCTGTTCTTCAAATATCTGATTGGGAAGCCCTCCTTTGACTTCAAAAATATGATTGGGAAACCATTCTTGGATTTTGAAGGTCTCCAAATAAGTCTCTTTTTTTCAAGCTTTTGTAATGAAAATAAGATCTCTTCATTGTATTTTGCACCTCTTGCAAGAAATAATCCATCAATTATTTCCTTAAAGAAATATCATTTGCTAGGACTTCGAGTGATGGTCCTCCAACTAAGGATATTTTGAAATAGATAGGGGGGTTTCTCTTTAGAGCTAGTATTTTGGGGGGGTTTTGAGAGACAAATCTTTCCTGAGGAACTTCTAAATATAAAAGGTTGCCAAACTAGTTTTCTTGATTCCCTAATGACACATATCCCCGGAAACAACACCAAAAATGATGAGTTTGTTCTAATCCTCATCATTTAACTTATCAATCCAGGTGGCATCCATGGCTCTATGCAAAAGAGAATGGAGAAAACTTGATTGACGGTCTATTCTATAATAAAACTTACAGAAATCAAACCTATTCTGGAGCACACTTGCATAAAAGGAAAGTTGCACGAAAGGAAAATAATATAAGACACACTTGCATGAATTGAAAATTCTAAACTACTTCACACTTTGCTGGAAATTAAAAGCTTGACTGAATTCGAATTTACTCTAAAAATTCTGGAAATACATTGCTTGAAATGAAACTAGAAACTATCCTATTTCCTCAGCCCAAAAAAATCCTTTCTAATCCCTCCTCAATTCCTTTATTACAATGCATTTATAGAATTAAAAGATGAGCCTCATAATTGTGCAACATCTTGCTAGAAAATAGGAACATGTGTGGAGAAAGAAAGGATATGTCTTCACTCCAATTTGCCGAGTCAATCTGTTTTGGCTGTCAAAAATAATAATCCCTACTTTTCAACCCTTTAAAATACTCCAAAAAGGCGTTAGAGTGTTGAAGAAACCATCCTTTTGTTTCTTCTGCCATTAAAACTCTTAAATATACTCCTATATGCTCTCAATTACTCATGTAAATTGGGTTGAACAACTCCCTAGATATTTGTAACTGCCACTATATTCTCTCAACTTTTGTCCAAGTCACTCCAATTTCCTTTAATGCTTGAAACTCTTGTCCCTTAACAAATCAACCTCTTCATAAATTTTATCATACTTAGTCCTGAAAATTTTGGAGTAGGGAAGCAAGCAAATGAAAAAATTCCAAAAATTCCAAAGCATAGAAGAAAAGTTTCGGAGCATCAGACTAGTGAATTTTTCTCTCAAACTGTGAACTATGTTTTCATGAAATTTATTGGGTTTTTTCACCTTCTTGTCTCCTAATTTCTATCCAAAAACCTCAAGAACCTAGATCTTTATTTTCAAGATATGATGAAATCTTTGACTATTGCAACTAAAAAACTCTTACTTTCCTCATCATGGTCAGTCTTGATAGACTTCACAATTAGGAAAAATACATGCTTTTATTTGGCTAATAGATGAGACATTTTTTGTCTCATCACCCATAGTGAATGCGAAATGCCATCTTATTAATGTCTACCTTAAAGATACACAACTGGTGATACCCCGACTTTAGGTCAATCTTCAAAAACCCTTGGCTCCCTTAATCTAATCAAAGAGGTCATCAATCCTCGACAAGGAATATCTATTTTTCATTGTCACCTTATTCAACTACCAATAGTCAATACACAATCGAAGGGATATATCCTTCTTCACAAAAATGACTAGTTCTCCCCAAGGAGAGACACTAGGATGAATGAACCCCTTTGCCAACAAATCCTCTAACTATAATTGAAGCTCCTTAAGCTCCTGAGTAGTCATCCAATATGGAGCTCAAGAAATAGGTTCTACCCCAGGAATAAGATCTATCCTGAAATCAATGTCACACTTAGCTGGCATCCCTGGAATCTCACTAGGAAAGGTATCTACAAACTCCCTAAGGATAGGACTATCGTCGAGGAACACCTCTTGACTCTCCCCTAACTCCAAATCATTAACTGTCACAACAAAAAATTGGAAACCTTGACACATACATCTCCTTAACTACATAGCAAAAATCATACACAAGGAGATGAGCCTTTGAATTCCAACTACCTCTACCTCCCTGCCTGAATCATCTAAACACTACACTTACTTACACTAGCAATCTATCATTGCTCGATGAGTATCCAACCAATCCATACCAAATACTATATCATAAGATCCTAGGGGTATGATGTGAAGATCCACCATGGTAATGAGAGTACAAATCTTTAAACCACATCCACACACGAGGAATTCTACTTCTACTCTAGCTCCGGAGGCCAATTTGACCTGCCACCTAACATCTTGCTTTGCTGCCACCATCCCACAATGCTCCAATAGAGAAGGGGAAATGAATGAATCAGAAACACCAGAGTCAAAAAGGATAGAAACACCAATACCTTGCAACACACTTGTGGCCTCCACAACTGTGCCCTGATGCTCTACCTGGAAGTTATCAACCATTGCAAACACTCTATGAGACTTGCTTGCATCACCCACTATCAGCTCTGAGGCTATCAGCCTCTGATTAAATCCTATAGTGCTCTTATGTGGACACTACCTGGCTATATGGCTCTGCTGGCCACAAGAAAAACATCCTGTACCTCTACCATAACCCCTACCACCTGAGGGTCTACTAGACTACTAGAAACTACCTCTATTGATTGTTGTCTATGTGCTCTGAGCTAGCTAGTCAGGGCTATAACATTTGGCTCGCTGCCAATTCCTATTTTTCCCAAGCTAAGTGTTGGCTATTTTTTAAGAACCAAACTTATCCTCAGAAATACCTATGGACTTTTCAATTTCCAATACTTAGTACTCCAAAGGGATTGGCCAACGAACAAGTAAAAGTTGGAAGAATTCTTCTCCTATACTTTGGGCTTTGTTAAACCTACGAGGGTAATCCCATAATGTATACTCAAGGACTGATGTGATGTATGTTTAGATACATTGTAAATAACAAACAATTCATTCAACAATATAGTATATCAAATAATTGGTAGTTCTTTTAAATAACACACTACATATAGAGAATGAGAGAGACAAAACTCATCGTAGCATGAATACAATGATAACCCATTTGAAAGATTTGTAAATAAAAGGTGATTGGCTGATAAATTGACCTAGGAACTGAACTATGAGTAATCTACTAAAACTAGTGCCTAATCCTAAATATAGAGTCAGCCTTGAGCTATGCAATTTGATAATGATTCAACAATAGCAACATGTAGCTTAAGAAATATTGCATTATAGCACTTCCCTATAATTTCCTTGACCACTACTTCTTGAAGATATCCTTAGCACATAATTCATATGAGTCATAAATCTCATCCAAGCAATTACACTAATTCATTGAATCAATAAAGAGAAATGAAATTCCACATCCACTATAAAGCAATGGAGACGAATCAACACAACACTTGATTATACTCATTCATAACTCGTATAACCATTACAAAGGAGAGATAATGGCCAATGAAATTTGCACCATTCTATATTATATTGCTATTCTATTATCAAAATTACATACATGACAATAGAATCAAAACTTAAGACTCAACCCGAAAATATGCACTATACTTCATATACAATTCACTGTGCCAATTGTATTTTTCAACAAACCCCATGCTTTCAACCCTGAATTTTGTGTTATAGAAACGAAAGAGAAAAACAAGCCTCATGCCAGAAAGCACACATGCCACAACACTATTGGACCATTGTAACAAATATTTCATTTTCGGTTACTCTCAAATTCTCAGTTGGTGGGAAGAAACATGAGTCAAAAAACATCCATTTTGTGTAAATATCTGGTCCCGCCTTAAAAGCATATCATTATTTTGTTACAATGGTTTCAAAAATATCCTCCATGCACTCAAAAGTGTAATTCATGGGCAACCCAGTTAGCAAAATTTGAAAATCATGAAAAGTATAAAAAGAAAAACACTAAATTATTCATATCAACATTTTGTGCCACCCATTCTATGTAGAGGAGAGAACAATGTTTTGCAATACTTTATGAAAAGCCTAATCTGTACTATTTTCAGGCTATATATTGTTTCTCTCCTATCCGTTATTCACCATGTGCATTATACATCTCCATACAGATTCACTCAATGTACTTTTCTAACCAAGTGATGTACTCTTCAGTTGGCCACTTCACATCCAATAAACCTTGCACCTTTGCATTAGATTGAGTGTACCTAGCATCAATTAAGGCTCTGGTCTCTCTAAAAAAAAAATCCATTTTTGTCTCGATCTCCATCATTGTATCAATATTTGAATTTAGTAGGATGTAGTCACTCACAGTTAATGCCATCATAGCTGCTATGAGAATTTCTCCCAAACTATTCCTCTAGGTCTCGAATTACTGTAACTCACCTTTGTGGTTCAATATCAAAGGCATACCACATTCTTCCATCTCTCTAAATAACTTCAACTTACTTTGGAGCTACATACCTAGCTTTCCATGGAAAGTGGTTATCTCATTAACCGACTCAATAGTTTGCAAAATGTCAGGAATTTTTGTAGGTGACTCGAGATGTTCATTCTAGGCATCATTTCTTTTAAAGAACCCACCCTAGTACTCCATTTACTCCATTCATTCTGGAAGGCTTCCTGGACTTGTAGATATTTCATATTTGCTTCATGAATGTTCTTATAAGTAACCCATATATCATTAGCTTTGTTGACCAACATGGTCACTCTATGTTTCAATGCATCCTCAAAGATTTCATTAGCCACCCTAATAGTTTCAATTTTAGCCTTCTTGAAATTTTCATTTTCTATACTTAGCTGATCATTCAAATCTTTGATTCTCAAGGCCAAGGTTTCCATGTCTTGTGTAGACAAGTCTGAAGAAGAATAAGATGTTAGGGATAGTTTTCTTACTGACTGAACAACCTGAACAATGGCTCTCATCTTGTTTATTTCATCCAAGGCCTTATTATATTCTTTCACTAAAGAATTATACTTTTTATGAGAAATTTGTGTGTTATCCACATTGAGCATTGCAGCATGAGCAACTAGCTTAGTTTCTTGGATAGGCATTATATATGTGGCCCTCTTCACCACCAAGGAACCTATAACCTCTTCAATAGGTCTAGCAACCTCATGCTTTCTAGTATTAGGTGCCATTGACCAAATTGCAAGAGTATGTAACTTTGGACTATATCCTGATCCAAACACCTTATTCTCAAACTGCTCAAATACTGAGGCCTAGGGGTCTCTTCTTACTGCATCATAAGCTATAGCGGAGGTGATAGTGCATCCGGGTAACAACATAATTCCACTATCTGTGAAAATTTTCCTAGCCTTAGTGGGAGTAATAGTTGCAATCTAAGCCATGATTTTTTCTTCCTCTGCTCTCTCAGCTTCTTCCTATTGAGAAGGTTCAACATTAGTCTTTGTTGTTTCAAGCCTTTCTTTTATCTCTTTACTCCTCTACTGAACCATAAATTCTTGAAATTCCTTAGACTACACAAAATTATCATCCACAAGAAATTCATCACAATCCTTGACCTTGGGATCATCATCATTTTCTTTATCATATTGCCATTTGACAGTTCTATCAAGGGGAACCTCTAAATCAAGTGTTTCTTCAATATTAGGGGGAGGGAATTTCTTCTCCACCTCCTCATCTTCTGGCAGATGCTCTACCATTTGTTCCTCCCTAACTTCTTGGACATCTATAGGCTACTCTAGGATATCCATAGCCCGAGCTTGTTGTTCAAGGAGAGCATGTGCTTTATCAATAGCTTCCCTCACCTTTACCTTGAAATCACCATTTTGATAATCCATTAGCTTTGTGTAAGCCCTTTCAAATGGGTCTAAAATTACATCATAAGGACTCACATAAAAGGCATTCCTTTTCATGATATTCTCTTCAATCTCCATTATGGATGTCCACTCCTTCTTTCTAGATATGACAGCCTCATCACTCGTCAAGTTTCTCAATACATCATATGTGTACACGAATTGGTGATGTATTATTGACAAGTTTTTATCTGTTCTCTTTCCATACACAAACTTTTATGGGTCAAAAACCCTAACCTCATTAATAGGAAACCTAAGATTATTCACCATGATCCAAAAAAATTCATATCCTTTAGGAGTAGTAACTTTAAAGTAAGCAAAAGTGCATTGGGGATTCATCACAATACCCTTCCTGGGCTTTCTAAACATTTCATAATCCATAAAATCAGTCTACCACATGAGTTCAATGAAAGACAATATTTTTGAGACATATAGGGGAAAACAAAGTGGTGCCACCTTAGACCCATAAGCTCTAATTAGAGTATGTTTTGAATGGAGAGACCAATCTACCCAATTATGTGTTGCATTTTATCCTATTATATCTTTTGGCCACATGATACTCTTGATTGTTGGAGAAAGCCTGTGAATAGGTGCTACACTGAACACTTCCAAGATACCAAACCTTATAACATTAGCGAACATTAAATAATTGGAATTGGGACAATCCTGATCCCAAATGTGTGTCCACATTTGTACTGGAAAACATTATTTTCATTGTCCCTTAATCTTAATTTCAACTTCCTTTTCCAGCCATAATCACCCTCAAATAGGAGCATATGCATTAACAAAGAATAATGAGGGAAATGCAAAGGGAGAAATTTTTTCTTTAATATGATGAAATCCTCATGCATTTTTTCAACAACATAGGAAGCATAATCAAAACCAATGTTCAAATTATGAGCTTGTATATCTGCTACCATCACTAAAAAGTCTGGGGCTATTCTCACCTCAAAATTTTGAGCCAACACTTGATTTGGGAAGTAGTAGGTGTTCTTGAAATAATTCTCAAACTCTTCACACTCAAAAGGCTCAACATCCTTTGGGAGGAATCTCTCCTTACTCTTTCTTCATTGAACAAGCAATCTATTTTAGTATGCAAATATGTTATACTCATATTCACCATATAGCTCTGCATGCCTAATCTTCACAGTATAATATCTCCACTATCTTATCCCTTGTTACTTCAAGAATCACATCACCATTTTCACTCCTAATTGTTCTGTTAGTGGGATGATTGTGTTTAGCCAACTCCATCATCATATCCATCTCCACAAACACATTCAACACAACTAGTTTCCCAAGGTTTAATCCACATAAGTAACATGTTGGTTTGCTATAATACTACCTATTAAAAACATATAGAAAAATTTTCCACCCACTCTGAGGCTAGGCCTTTTCACCAATTTCACCATCACCATCAATTAACATAGTGCTCATGACAACCTAACCCGTAGGTCTCTTCCCAATTCGTGGCCCTCCTTCCTTTACATCTCCACAGGCCTCCTGCATAAACCTCTCTTTTTCCTTCTTTGCACTTCTGGATCTAGTAGATGTTGTAGGAATACTTGGTGTAGGGTTAGATACTACAGGTGGTTTTGGATTAACCACAGATGAAACATCCTAGGTTTTTATCCTTTTAACCATTTTTTGTTTTGGTTTCCTCTTTGATATAATACTAGATTCACTGGGCTTTCGTTCACTCATTTTTGTAATGCAGTAGAACTAGGGTTTACAATTTTTGTTAATCAAAAAGACCCACCCAAGTACAAAAAATCAAGGCACCACTTACAAAACAAAAATATTCCCAAAATTTTCCCAACACCTTATCATCCAAATTAAAAATATTCAAAAGGAAAAAATCACAAGAAATTTATCTCCCCAATTCCCTATCACCCTTCTAGAATGGTGCAATTTAATATTTTAGATAGGAGGAGATACATAGTTTTTTTACTTAGGTGAATGATTGATACAATTGCAGCTGAAATACTTTGTTGGAGATCTCCGCACAATTTCTTCAACTTTTGGTATTCCTCTCTACTTCCAAGCAATTCCAAATGTGTGAGAAACCAGGTATCTACCTTCTTTATGGCCGAGAGATAGACATACCACCATGAATGTTTGATAGTAAGTTCGTGCGAGTGAAGTAACATCTAGCCATTCACATTCAAACCCCGTTCGTTGATCAATTTTCTTTAAAACCATATCAATGGTTCTCAATTCACCTCATTTCTTTATTTTTTTCTTTATATGATGTCCTTAGGATACCACCACATTTCCTTTTCATTCAACTACTATCACTTATCACTGACATATTTCATCCTTCACTAGTTCTATCAGCAATGCAAGCATCCACGCGATGAAATCTTAGCCCTTGAAAATATGGCCCATCTTGGATCATGTTCATTTTCCCATCATGCATTGCTGATGTAAATTTGAACAATAGATCTCATCAGAAATGGGAGATAAAGAGTGATGAAACAAGATTAAGACACATGCACCTGCATGAAAATCAATGATACAAAAGACATTGCTCATAAGATCCATTCAAATCAGAAAAAGAAAGTTGAACAAATGACTCCATAGTTCATTGCTATTTTGAAACTTAAGTTTTGGAAAGGATCCATGATGATTCATAAGAGAAAAATACAAAAGCACTAGGGCTATTGCTTATCGCTAATTCTCCTCATAAGAAATTAGTGATGAGAGATCCCAATGATTTGCATTGCGTATCACTAATACAAAACTTGACATTCAAAACCAATCCGCGATGTGCAAAACACATGACACACTTCATATCACTCATTGCTCTTTGAGAATTACAATTACACAACCAGCCATGATGAATGATGAAAAGAACAACAAAAGTCTAGAGGCCATCGTTGATCACTATTTTTTTCTCAAGGTTCAAGAGTCATTAGCGATAAGAAAAAAATAAATGATATGAGGAGAGGCAAGAGCATCACCCATCGCTAATTCATAAAAAGAGCTCAAAAATCTATTCGTGATGAGTGAAACCAAAGAAACACCGTTCATCACTTGTCACCAATCTAAACATACCTTTCATAAAATATCTGCAATGAGCGATAGAGAGAGATGGCCAAAGGGACTTAAGTGAAAAAATTTAAGCACGTGCCCATAAGTTGTTCTAATGAAGGGGACTGTTCTAGGACGATGTAGGAAAAGGTCTTCATAGTATTTTTAGATACAAAAATGTAAAGGATGTAAGGCCAAAAGGCCCTTAATTCAACCTTATAAAAAGGAGGAGACTCTAACCTAAGCATGAGGGACTGGCTACTCCACGATTGGGGATGACATAAGATGTTTTAAAATGATAAGAAATGGGCAATAGAAGGTCAATGAAAAATTAGAATGCCAACATAAACAAAAACTTGATGGCTAATTAAGGAAGGGTTCAAGATAACAAAAAAACCCTACAATAGTGATGAGAAGCAAAGCCCTAAGCCTTCAGATACCAACCCAATATTCAAAATGTAACAAGATTTTGAGATGGAACATATAAATTTTGTAGGTTCCATGGAACACTACTGTTGCCTCTACTATTGTCCACCCTTAGCATGTGCATGATGGCTCCTAGAGGAACCTGCCACCTAAGATTGACCACCTCGGGACCTGAAGCCTATTGTAGGCACACTACCAATTTGCACACCTGTTTGTACTCCTAGCGCCATCGCCAGATTCTCCTCTACTATCCGAGCCTTCTCTACTGCAACCGCCATTTTTTTTGGCTAAAAAAAATTGACTCCCCTACTGATACAGGAATTCAAGCCCCTAATAAAATGTTGGACCAACATGGCCTCATCATTGCCAATGCCTACATAGTGCTTAAGCTCAAAGAACCTATGCTCGTACTACTCCACAGACATAGCCATCTACCTCAACTCATGAAACTCGTTAGCGTGATGTTTCCTCCACTGATCTAACAAGAAGTGAGCTCTAAACCTCTCCAAAAACATCTCCCAAGGGGTGATCCCACAATACTGGTTTACAATTTTTGGCCAAACAGAACATTGAACTGATTTTTTCCAACTAAATCTTCATTTTTAGGCACCTATAGCGACTTAACCATGAGGAATTTGAAGATGATGCAAACTAGTGATTTGTGAAATTTTTTCTATAGATTCTAAATATATTTTAATCAAAAAAATTGGAATTAGATTGCACCTCTTTTTCCATCTCCTTTGGAAACTAGTTTTTTTCAATAAACACCATTTTTAAGGAGTGATGCTCACCGTATAACACAATTTTTTTTCTATGAAGGATAAAATTCTATTTTTTTCAAATTTAGATTTGTAATTATGATATCTAGTGCTTCCAATTGGTTTCATAGTGTTTTACTAAATTATTTTTCCTTAATCAAGTTTCGAAGTCAAACCAATTACAATTTAGACATAGGTGGACTGTATAACACAATTTTTTTTGTATGTATCAAAATTCAATTTTTTGTGTTGGATCAAGGACTTCAATAGCTAGTGCACTCATATTTTTCAAAAAAAAAAATGATAATATTCTATTTTTCCACATGTGCAAAACAAAGAGCTTCATTTTTGGTGAAAAACCTACATGCACAAGAAATAAAAAATAAATATAATAGTTAAATTAAATTTAATTAAAATTATACTTTTTGGGAAGCCTATAATAAGGACTACATATTTACAAAAAAAAAATTAATTGAATTCATTTGATCCCCCAAAAGGTAAATCAAAAGTGGTTTTTTATCAGCATTTTGATAGGTGTAAAGGAGACTCTATTAAATGTATGATTTAAAACTAGTAGGGTTCTATCCAAGGGGGTTTGATCTAAGGTAGTTTGATCAAACCCTCTTCAATTGGAATGATTTAAATAGATATTTTAAAGGCTTAAATCATTATATTTTCTAAAAATATGTGATTTCAACAAAAATTAGAATCTCCTAGAAATTGTAAACTAACTTTGTGGGATCACCCTAAGAAATTGAAAAAATATCCAAATGTAATTTTTGTTCCTCCAACTACCACCATATAGAAGCAAAAAACCTAAGGTGGATGATGGCACATCTTACCTTGGTGTTACTACCATACAAATGCATGAAAAAACACCTGTCCAAATCTATCAACCAAGTATCTACCTCTAAGCCACCACTAGAACCATTGAAGGTAGAAGGGCATGACCTCAAGAGACCCCTCATATGCCCTACTAAAATAGTCTCTTACTCTGCTATGACATCTCTCCTCCTAGGATAACTTTCTCTCTCCCTATCCATATGCTCAAAGTGTTAAGATTCCCCCTACTGATTACCCTACTGTCTAGGGCCTAGGTAGGCAAGGACCTCCTCAAGCAAATGGTGTAACTAGGCTCCCTCTAACTTTGGTTGGTCATAGTTTTGACCCCCTCTTCCCTAATCATTCTGAGAGCCTTGTTGTTCCTCGCGATCACTCTCATGGGAAATCTAAGAAGGGGTGTTCTGGTGTTTATCCCCATAGCCACCACCTCAACCCCTACCATGACCCCAACCTCGACCTCTAGGAATCCTCCTACAAAAACACCACCAAAGGAAAAATCTCAAGTTGTTAGGCAAAAATGACAAAAGGGGAAGAAAAAATCTCTAGAGTCTAAGCAACTAGGACAACATAATGGTCTCATATAAAATAAGAGTACCCAGTGTTAGAACTTGGGCTTTTATACCAAGTGTAACGGCCTGCCAAGGAACCCCAAAGGACAACACTAACTATGTCACATTAATGGAATGATTTTGTTTCAAAAAGAAATAGAAATAGATTGCATAACATAATAATCTAAATCTATGTCCTCTAAGGTTCCTCAACTACGCTACTCACAAAACTATAATCAAGATAACTAGAATGATTTCATTAACCTTTCAGATGACATGAGAAATCTAACATGCAAGGTTCATTTAAAAACACCACATTAAATGTTTCTACATTATTTATTTCCATAACATGTCAACTGATAATCAACATTAAATAAAAACATTTCTTGCCAACTAATATATGTAAGATACATCTCTTTACAATATTCATTACAAGAGAGTTCACCAATATCTATTACATCATTACAATATTTACAACAATGCTTCCCTAAGTACATGTGGGGAGAATGCATCAGATTAAAATAAGAGATACAACTATTATATAATCCAATACATATACATAAAGGTTGTCTCCTCGAATTGGAATAGGAAATGGAGTCCACAACATCAAGAAAAATCTCCATGCACATGAACATGCAACAAGAATACCCAATGGAGGAAAAAGCACCAACCTCTTGAGCATGTGGAACCCTGAGTTCCACCCCCCATGCTAGGAGATAACAAATGGTCCCAAATCATACAAATAGTCAAGAAGACAACATGCTAACATAAATAAGGGCTATACATGACTCCAACACAACACTGCTAACAATACCAACATCACATACAACACTTGATTCACTTCCAAAGACATTCACATAAAAAAAAAGAGAAAATACAAATAGGGAATGCTAGACTACAATAGGGAGGAGTGTCATCACATAGCTTGATATGGGTTGTCCTAGCAGATCTTCCTACACCATGACTCCCATCCTAGGTTCTCCTAGTAGCCTCTCCCTATCCTCGATTCCCATACAAAATCATGCAGAACCAACATACCTTTCATGAGGAAAGGGAAATAGGTCTTACTATTCCAAGCCTTCCCCTCTCATCTCAATCCTAAAAAAGTACTTGAGCCATGAGTGAGGCATATCATTATCTTGTTCAATATAAATTCTACCCTTTCCCCCTAATTCATTATTACTATTATCACTAGATTAAGAAACCCTCCAATGGGTTGTCTTGGACACCACTTTGGGTTTTGACCCCCATTGAGAGCCACTCCCCCTGCTTGCAACTAGTAAACCCTACTCATCAAGCAAGACATTTACCATCTTGCATGCTTATCATAATCACATGAATCCATAGACATTAGAAGGCATTGACCATCTTGCACACTTATCACAATCACAAGAATCCATACACAGTGCAAGGAATTGACCATCTTGCAGACAACACAAAAAATTTCCAAACCACTTCCAAAGTGAAACCATCATAAGAACCATACATACAAAAATACTCCCTCCTAAGCCTCTAGAAGCCAACCTGAACAATTTTACACAATGACAACCACTTTTATACAATTGCCAAAATCACCCCAATCCCAATAATCAAACACAATAATTTAATACAAGTAATCAATCAAACAAAACAACCATGAAATTCTCCTTAAATAAGACTTTATTTCCTCATTTCATATTACTCATTAACTTAGCCACTGAATTCACTTAATTGGGTCATTTACCACAATAACAACTATTCTAAATAACTAATTACATAGTGTATTTACAAATCAACTATTAAATAATTATGAAAGAAATCAACATTCATTATTTAACAAAAGATAATCTAATTTGTTTATTTAAGAAAATCATTCAATTATCTAAATATAAGTAAATCAATTCACTCTACTTAACTTCCCAATTCACTTATCTAACATAATCAATTAATTCACATAGGTATAAATATTCTTTTACTATAACCATAATATATATGTGGATATATATTATTGACAGAGTACAATTTTCATAACAATATATCAATTTAGAATGTGGTATATATATATATATATATATATATATAATTGAATGCCAAATAGAAAATAGGGTATCTGCAGGATCATGATGGGCCAAAAAGTGGCAATATGATGGGTATGTGGCTGATGACCTTTTTTCTACCCAAAATTGATGAAATGAAAAGGGTTTTTAAAGGAGATTCTTATCTTTCCACCAATATAAATTAAGCTTTACTTTGAATTTAATAAGTAATTATTATTCATTTTCTATTCAAATTACAACTAAAGTCTTGATTGATAGGCTGATTGAAAAACATCTATAGATTTCAAATGGTATCACATTTTTTAAATCCAAAACATGCGTCACATTCTATGTTTCACATACTATAAGATTAAAAATAAAATTTGAATTTCATGAAGTTTTGGCCAAGTTAAGGTGGTTAGACACATGATTTTTTATATTTTTAAAAGTTGTAATAAAAAATCATAATTAATTATTTACTTGGAAAAAAAATTACAAACAAATATGCATCACATTAGGACATGAATCCTCTACTTATATATAAAATCTATTAAAAATATATTATCATTTTATTGTGGTTAGGGTGGTCAGACAGACACCTACTTCTTATTTTTTCCTTGAAATTTAAGTACTGCTGCATTGAAATTTCAAATTTTCACCAAATAGATCTTTTTTTTTTAAACAAACCTAGTATTTTAGAAACTACATTCAATTTTCTACAGATTCTATTCTTACATATTTTTGAAATAATATAGATAACTTATTCAAATTTTTACGTCAAGTTGCCTAACTTTGATTTTTCTGAATTTTTTGCCACTTAAGGGCCTGTTTTTTCCATGATGATCCTGCACATACCAAATATATACATCACAATACAAAGCATCAAATGCCATAAAATATAATCATCGATATAAAATTGAAACATTCATTATCGAGTATAACACTCAGGGAACAAAAATTACCACAACCAATACTCAATGCAAAAGCAGCTAAACCCTAAGCATTGTTAAAATGGAAAGTCCACAGGGGAAGAGAGGGGGTGTTTGGCCTGTTGGAAATGGCTAGACTGTGCACAATGCCACAAACTAACACCTAGTAATAATTAGACAGCCATAAATAATTTTTCATCTAGGAGAAATGAGATTTGGTGTGCCAAAACAAATGTTGGAAAGACTTAATAAATTCACAGGAATGAAATCAACAAAGGTAGGTTGATATCTTATTATGAAATGTGATAGCTACATAGTATGAGAATAATGCCAAAGGGCAAGTAGTGAAGAAGATATAAGGTTATGCTAGAAATAAAGAATAGAAGATTTTGTCAAATGTTGTAGTTACATTGCCCTGTTTGATATATAATCAAATTATGGAAACAAATCTTTAGAGTAAACAAATTAAAAAAAATACCCCAAAGAGATGTGGTTTCATGGGCTACATAAGATTGTAGAATATGCATAAAACAATTTACTAAGAGGGATTTGGAAACCTTCAGAAAATACATTTAATAATTTTTTCAATTCGAAAATAAATAAACAAGTAAATCTTTTCATTTCCATGCAACATTAAACATTCAAGCATTCATTTTAGAAAAGAGAGATAGAATTTAGAAAAAAAATCTAACCAAAGGATTCAATTCCAACCTAGATCCAATCGCTTGGCAAGGCTAGAGATCTGATGTCGACCTCCAAATTCCCAACTTGCAAATCCAATCTCTCCAAATCCCCAATCAATTTTTCTAGAATCCCAATTCCCCACAAAATCAACAGTATTTGAATTTTTTGCAAACAAATTACTCCCTTCATCCAAACATAATGAAAATCTCCCATAAGGAAAATATTTACAAGGAGAGTGTTTGTTTTCTCATAAAACCAACCAACTTTTTCACAATTAAAATAAATTTAGATTTATTAAATTAGTCTTTCCTTCATACAATAATAAATTTTAAATTGATTAAAATCATTTTTTATTTATCATATTATTTTTATTATTCACTATGATTATTTATTTATTTATATATTTATTTATCAAGACATACTCCAAATTTATTTACATTTAATAATTAATTTTATAATTCAACTTTATAATATTTTATTTATTAACTCCAACATTAAGTTATAATTTGTTTTATCATAAACTATGATTATATATATGCATTTATATTTACTTATCAAAAGTACCTTTTAACTTAATAATTTTATTTTAATGCGACAAATAATCAAAAGCATTTACCAAAAAAAATAAAAATAGATAAACCAAATTCCAAACAATACATGACCACAATCCAAGGTCAAAGCAAGACTACAAACAACACTAACTAACCATACCAACCATATTGACAACACTAATAGGGTGCAAAAAATCGGATAATGATCCTCTTCAAGGATGATGGCTAGGTTAGGGGACCAAGTGCTATCTCTGATAAAATGATCTCTTGGGTTTTAGGACATGCTCAAACCTACCAATTCAGGTGGAGTCGATGCCTAATACCTACAACCTACATCACACAAAATAGTCATACATATTCATATACATATAATCAGGCACACTGTGAAAGGGAATCACGTCATAGGGTACTCACAAGTGAGTTGCAAAACTATCCCCTTTACCCAAACACATCAGTAAGACATCACCAAATAATCAAATCAATTCATATAACCATCAGGATAAGATCATTCAGAAGATAATCACACAACAGTCATGATAAGCTAATCACATAATGCTCATGATAGAATTAGTCTTCATAATAAAATAAAACCATATACTAATCATAGCATGTACATAAAACTCAAATAACAGAAATGTCATCACAAGCATCATCACAACAATAAGTCCAACATCAAATAATGTATCATAATGTCTCATTCTAAGGTAGATCCACTATCAGTCTATCAGAGAATAGTATGAGGGGCACTACAATATCAAAAGCATAGAATGTGCTACATCTTTCAAATTCCAAAAATGTGAAATCGTTTAAGAATTATAGATTTTTTTCAATCAAACTATCAATTAGGACTTTAGTCAGAATTTATGTATAAAATCAATAATAATTATCTATTTAATTCTAAATAAGGTGTATCTTATATTTTTGGAAAGCTGACAATTTTCTACATAAACACTTTTTGTTTCATCAAATTTGGATAAAAAAAGTTGTTAGCCATTTTTGGTAATATCACCACTTTTTTGACCCCCATGACCCTACACTCACCCTTGCACACTTTTTTATTTGTAGGTTGTTTCTCCTACATGCACTTCTTGGTTTCACAATTTTAGTGTACCTATCTTGGCTCCCCCTTTTTAGCATTATGGGAAGATTTCTACTATTAGTTCTAATGCTTCCTTGATTTCACATTGGAGTGATCTATGTATCTAGTTCTTGTTCCTATGTATTTTCTAATGCAACCTACATCAGTGGATGGTTATATGCATTTTAGTGAGATGGATCATTTACCATATGGACACTCTTGCATTTGTATTTTTGGAGACTCTTCACTTCAACACTATATTAGTCCACATTTGACAGTAGTCTACATCTTCTTTGTACTTCAACAATGTTCTACATGTTCCTCTTTCTCAAGAAATTGTTTTAGTTGGAGGCTTCTTAGTCCTTCACCTTGGTTTTGAGGTTTTTTAAAACATTCATTCGCCTTTCTCTCTTTTGGAGAAGATTTTTATCCCATAGGTTTTTTCTCCTTTTCTCTAGTTTTGAGAGATCTTGTTTGTACATGGGTACCTCACCAAGCTTTATTTGTTAGGACCCATCATGCATTATCTTTAGTGGGAGGTTAGATTAATCATTCATTAGCTAATAATTAATTAATCTATAATTAATTATTAATCTAATTTATTCTCGTGTACTTAAGCTAAACATAGGAGTTCATTATTAATCTAACTATGTGTTTTCTATGTTAACCAAAGTGAGCTATTATTAGATCATTATGTCTCATCACATGTGATGTTGAAACTTGTCCTAATGTAATCCCTTTACCATTTGGGGTTTCTCCTATATATCACTCAACCCTCATTATATTATCACTCTTCTTATCTCTCGAACTCTCAACCTTGGAGGACTCCTATTTTCCTTAATGTTTCTTGAGGTTCTTTTATAGCTTTTTCTTATTGAGGAATATTGCATATATTTTTTGCAGATCTCTTGTGTGGAAGGTTTCTTTGTTTGTTTCTTGATCTTGAGGCTCCTATTTTTCATAATTCTAATAGATTTTGACCATTAATTGCTCAAAATTTACAATGCCCAATCTTTTCCTTAAATTCTCTAAGATATTCTTTGCTAATGAATTGGTTAATATATCTACTAATTATTCTTTAGATCTACAAAATTCTTGTTTAATTTCATCATTATTCACAACTCTCTAATATAATGGTATCTTGTATCAATGTGATTGCTCCTCTTGTGAAAGATATGATTTGTTGATAATGTAAATGTTGATTTCTTTTCAAAAATTATTAGTGTTGGCTCCTCCTATGCTTGCAATAGATCCATCAAAACTTTTTTCATCCAAACTTCTTTACATTCTATTGATGTGGCTACCACATATTTTGCTTTAGGTAATCAAAGTATCACATATTTTTCTTTAGCTAATCAAAGTGTCCATAACAAAAGACATATTTAGAACTACTCCTATCATTGGTTATGGAATATAACATTTCATATCTTATTATTCCTTCCACATATCTCAATATCCTCATTTTGAATTTCCTATCTATGTCCTTTTGTGACTCCATAAGTATTGAGATTAGACTAACCCCATACATGATATTTGGTCTCATAGCTATAAGATACATCAAAATTCCAACTAACCTTTTGAACATTGTAAAATGAATATTAGGCTCTTTTTCTCCTTTGCTAACTTTAGTGCCTATTACAACCAATGTATGAGTTGGATTAAAATTCAACATCCTAAACATTTTCAACACATATTTTGCATATTTAGATTGAATAACGAAAATTTCATTATCTAATTGAAAAACTTCAATGAGTTAAAAATATATCATCAAAACCAAATCTATCATCTCAATTTTTTTCTTTATTGTTGTTTTAAATATTTCTACATAGAAATTCCTAGTGAAAATTAAATCAACAACATATAAACACATAATTAAAATTTGGCCTTCCTTATTAAGCTTTTTTGTATAATGTGGGATCACTGGTGTTTCTATTGAATATGTTGCTTTGTATGTATGAATCAATCATGCTATACCATTCTCTTGGTGATTTTTTTGTACCATAGAGAGCCATATTCAATCTATAGACCATTTCTTCATGTCCATGCACTTCATAACATGGTTGTTGTTTCAAATACACTTATTCCTCTAGAAAACCATTAAAAAACTATTTTTACATCTATTTTAAAAAATTCCAATTATTTTATGTAGATATTGTTAAAAACATTCTAATAGTATCAAGTCTAGCAACTAGAGAAAATTTTCAACTATAATTGTAACATCATGAAAATAGGAAAGATTAAAGCAACTCAATAGCAATAAAAATCTAATGTAATTTGAAGCTAAAAAACAAAGCACAAAGAAAGCATAAACATAAATAAAGAGAAATCTCACCCAGTATCTACATCCTTCCATGAATGACCTCAATTGTCCTTCTCCATTTCACCGTGATGGTATTCTTGCCCTCAGATTTTTCAGTATGTGTGTAAGTATAGCCTTGATGTATGTGATTATAGAAAAATATCGAAGATTAAACAAGTGCTCCAAAAGCCATACAATTTCGGGAGGAGAGACAATGATGAAAGCCATATCAACTTATAGAAAATTGATCATTCAAATGAGAGGCCAAGATTGAAAGATAAACGAACGATTCAGATAAAAAGATTCAACATGCATTGAGATAAGTGTTAGTATTGGCATGAGTGATAAAACCTAATAGTAAAGATCAAAATTAAATAATGATTTAATCTCTAGTTGAAAGTATTCAAAAATTAGAAGAATAATGATTGCATGACAAAGATAAAGATAGAATAATAGAAACGATCTGTTTGAACACACACATAAATTAATTAATTAAATAAAGATATTTAATTAATAAATGTGTACATGCATAAGAGTTAAAGCTAGAGAACTGACTAGTTATGACAAAGAGTTTCTTCACGAAAGACAATTAGTCATTAAATCAAGAGATAACCAACTGATTTAAATAGATCTTAGGTCAAGTGGAAATGAATAATTAGATAACTTAAACAATTATCTAAATATAGAAGAGTATGTCAAAAATAGACTTCTATGAATTAAATGATTATTTAATTCAACATTCAAAATTAATGGATTAAATTAAATAAATTAAGATTTATTTAATTGACTGAAGAAAAGGATTAAGAATAATTAAATAAGAATTTATTTAATTTCAGAAAGAGGATAAAGTTAATTAGTACATAATTAAATAAAGATATTTATTTAATTAATTAGGATTGAATAATGGTAAATGAATTAATTAAATAATTAAGTTTATTTAATTAATAGAGGAATAAGGGTTAAAATGATTTAAGTAAATAATTAAATTTATTTAATTAATAGATGAAAAATGACCTTAGAGAATAATTAAATAATTAAGATTATTTAATCATGACAGATAAAGGTACAAATTATGAAGAAATTGAAGTCGCAGGGTTAGACCAAATTTCAGTGTCTACATTTTGCCCCTCTTTGATACAATGTCATTTCAGCGTTGTGTCAAAGAAAAAGATAGAAAAATAAAAAAGATATGCCCAAGTGAAAGTAGGATGAGGAAGAATGGCGAGGAAGTAGTGGTATGCCCCCTTGAGAGAACAGATAGGTTCAAAGAAAACAAATGTGCTCATGAAATGGATAAGAGGACTAGAAGATGAAGGACAAAAGGATAGAGGAAAATAGATAAGGGTGGTGAAGATGCAGAAAAGAAGAAATGTTAGTGTGAAAAGAAAGATGAATAATAAAAGACATGGATGTTAGTATTAGCAATCTTTGATGTGGCGCTGAATCAAGAAAGGCTTTGCACTTAATCATCATTAGGTGGTAACTAATACAAATGGAGACAAACACCATGATATGACATAGATCAAGGTGTGCAAGGTCATCCACCTACTAACAACAAACAGTCACAGACAAGGAATGTCCTAACTCATACTAAGGGCACAATTGCCCCAGTCTTTTTGTCAAGACAAACCACAGATAGCAAACAATAAAAGATGGGTCATGAGACATCATTGCTCCTCTAAACCCTTCATGGGACATCCTTGAGGAAACTAGTAACATGACTCAAAAAACAAATTTAAAAGACAGTCGACAAACAACAATCAAAGAAAACAAAATACTAATACATCATTGCTTCTCTAAATCCTTCATGGGACATCCTTGAGAAAGCTAGTAATAGGATTCCAATCATAAAGTCAAATGAAATGGTAAGATAAATAAGCCACATAGTCAAAGCTAATAAAATATTTCCCAAAACATGATCTATTTGTTTGATTGTTTTGATTGATAAGATAATTCATTGATAAAGCCTGATTTTAGGAAGGACACATACCGTGTAAGAAGTTCAGTCTGGTTTCAATGTTATGACTTTCTATATAAGGCATGAAAAAAGCCTAGTTTTATAAAGACACGCATCATATAAGTTATTGATTCTAATTTCATTGATGTGACAACCTATGTAAGGCTATGATGATTGTTTGAAAATGTCTATATTCAAGAAGGACTCATCCTATATAAGACAGGTTGATTGTTTTGATGATGTTTGTTTTCTGGAAGGACACATCATGTAGTAGACATAAGTTGATTTGTTTTGGTTGTTGCTTTGGAAATTTGTTTGATTTGACTTGATGACATTGTTGACGTGTTCATCTTGTTGATGTCTGACTTGATGTGATGTGCTGAAAATTGATTATGTGTGATGAGGAACCCTAATGGACTGACCTAGTGCAGCCTCGTGGGCTCATTGATTGATGGCCTTGCCTATGTTATACATGCAGAGACCTCATAGTTCAACTAGACTTTGACTGACAAGGCTAACTATAAAAATATTGATTTGTATGAAGATATCTGACATGTGTGGTAGTGAATGTGATGAACCCTAATGGACTGACCTAGTACAGCCTTGGGGGCTCATCGATTCATGGTCTTGCCTGCATTATACACATAGAGACCTCATAGTTCGACACAACCAATGACCTTGTGATATAGAAAAATGGATTGAATTATGATTTTATACAAAAAAACCTAAAAGGACTAACCTAATGCCTTGGGGGCACATCGGTAGATGGCTTTGCCTACGTCCAGTCGCAGAGGCAATGTAGTTTAACAAATGACAAAGACTAACAAGTGTGACTAACCCTGACTCTATTTTTGGATTTTTGACATGTTTTGATTTTTTTTTCAAGTTTTCGAATGTTTTTGGATTTTTTCAAGACATTTTGTAATTTTTTTATTTTCAATGGTTTTATGTCTTCAGGATAGACAATGTAAGAACCAAATATGACATAGGTAAAGCGCTTGCCCACAATCAAGCATAAGACCAACTGGTTATGAATAGAATGGGATGGGGGATATGAAATGCACTCAATGTCAATCGTTCCAAGTTATGGAAAATGCAACCATTTTAATATGAAAGGTATGTACAAGGAATGGATGGGAGAGATATGATATGTACAATGATAAGTAGTATGTACAGGTAAGTCAGATTAGAATAATGGTAGACAAAGGAATAGAGTCAACTGCACATGGTGCCTGTTTGCCAGGTTTTCACCATGGTACTTATCCAAAGTGCCACTGAAGTGGTTTTCACTATTGGACGACTTATTTCTCTTTACTATTTTCTTGATTTTCTAATTTTTTTATGTTACCAAGATGCCTATTTGCCAAGTTTTCACCTAGGTAATGATTTTTTTGTATTTTTGATAATTAAGACAAGGCTCTCAGAAGCTATGCGTAGAACTTCTTCAGATGAAGACTGTTGATAGGTGTTGACAATGGTTCTCCTTCAGGAGTAGAGAGTTGATACACTCCTGATCCAAAGGCTTCTATGATAATGTAGGGTCCTAACCAATTAGGTTCAAACTCTCTTGGTTTCTCTCTTTCAACTTGATTCTTAGGATTCTCCATTAAGACCAGGTCACCAATGTCAAAGTTTCTATTCAAGACCTTCCTATTGTAGCTATGATGAAGATGATTCTGATATGCTTGGAGATGATCCAATGCATTTTGTCTTTGTTCATCTAGGAATTCTAGCTCATGTATTCTTGAAACTTGATACTCTTCATCGTCAATGTGCCCTTTCAAAGATACCCTTAGGGAAGGAATCTCGACCTCAATAGGTAAGATGGCCTCAAAGCCAAATACTAGGGAATATGGTGTGGCACCAGTGGGAGAATGGATGCTTGTGCGGTAAGCCCATAAGGCTGGATTAAGTTGTAAATTCCAATCACAACTAGCATCATTGACGGTCTTTTTGAGGATCTTGATGATTGTTTTATTAAATGCCTTTGCTTGGCCGTTACCTTGTGGGTAATATGGGGTGGAAAAATGGTGTTGAATATGGAACTCTTCACAAAGATGATGGATCTCTTGGTTTTTGAATGGATGAACATTATCTATGATAATGGATTGAGGAACACCATATCGATAGATGATATAGTTGAAGATAAACTTAGAGATTTGTTTGTCGATGATGTAGGTCATGGGAATAGCCTCAATCCACTTTGTAAAATACTTAGTGGCAGTAATGATGAACTTATGGCTATTGGATGATGTGGGATGTATCTTACCTATGAGATTGAGTCCTCATTGGGAAAAGGGCCATGGTGACATTATGGGACAAAGCTCCTATGCTGGTGCATGTATCAAATCTTTGTGTACCTGACATTGGTGAAATTTCTTGAAAAAGATATATGAGTCCTTTTCCATGGTAGCCCAATAGCAACCCAGTCTCATAATCTTCTTAGCTAAGGTAAGACCTCTAGAATGGGATCCACATATACCTTCATTTACCCCATGCAAAGTTTCTTGTGCTTTGTCAGTATCGAGAGATCTCAACAGGGTATTGTCTAAGGCACGTCTATAAAGGGTGTCTCTGATGATGTTGTACTTGGCTGGCTTGTGAAGGAATGTCCTACGTTGGTTATTAGAAAGGTCAAGGGGTATGATTTAGCATGTAGGTAGTCATAGATATCTTTATACCATGGGGAATTACGACCAACAATATCACACACCATCTCTGAATCTGGGATGTCATAGGCAGGGACCAAAAGCTATTCTACCAAAAATTCAAACTTAGAAACATTGCTTGATATGTCGAGGAGTGAAGCAATAGTAGCCATGGTGTCTACTTCCCTATTTAGAACACAAGGTATTTGATGAAAGTCAACCTTGTCAAAGTAATCCTTGAAACTATCTTCCATGCATTTTTAGGGAGCAAGCTTTTCATCCTTAGTCTCATAGTCATTATTTACCTATTGGATTGCTAGTTGAGAATCACCATAAACCTATAGGTTTTTGATATTCCATTTGATTGCCATGCATAATCTTATCACAAGAGCCTCATATTTTTCTATTTTTTTGGTACATGGAAAGGAAATCATGAATGACTTAGGGATAGAATCACCCTATGGTGTGATAAATAGTATACCAGCCCTTGAGCCATGATTCGTATGGGACCCATCAAAGTATAGTTTCCACGTCATGCTTGTGTCAATGGTGAATATAAACTTGTAAGGAAAATTAGCCAACTGATCAACAATGACTTGTCCTTTGATAGCTTTTCCCTCTACGTACAAGATGTCATACTCACTAAGTATCATTACCCATTTGGCTAGTCGCCCTATTAATGCTTCTTTGCTTAGAAGATATTTCAGAGGATCTATCTTCACAACCAACATTGATTGATGGTTCAGCATATAGTGCCTTAGTTTTTGAGTAGCAAATGCTACCGCAAGACAAGCACGTTCAATGGTACTGTAGTTAAGCTCATAACCTACCAAGGTGTGACTGATGTAGTATATTTCCCTTTCATGACCTTCATAGTCATTTTGTGCCAATAGTTCTCCTAGTGAGGAATGTGTTGCTGAAATATAGAGAATCAATGGTTGTCCCTCAATAGGTGGCATTAATACTGGTGGTGTAAGTAGATAATCCTTGATCAATTAAAAAGCTTCCTAACACTTACCTGTCCAGACAAAGGGCACTCATTTTCTGAGCAGATATTAAAAAGGATGTGGCTTAACTGCTAGCTGCACTATGAATCTTCTAATGGATTGCAGTCTCCCTTGTAATGTCCTTAGTTGATTGAGATTAGCTAGTGGAGGCATGTCTATGATTGCTTTTACCCTGGCTAGATCCACTTCAATGCCTCATCTAGAAATGATATAACCAAAAATATTTCTATATTTCACTCCAAACACACATTTATTTGGATTTAGTCTCACTTTATACTCTTCTAGCCTTGAAATATCTTGTTTAAGACCTATAAATGATCAACCCTTATCAACGATTTATCAATAAGTTCATCAACATAATCCTCTATAAGAGTGTGTATAAGGTCATGAAAAATAGTGGTCATGGCATGCTGATAGGTTGCTCCAACATTTTTGAGTTTGAAGGGCATGACAGTCCAATAATATGTTCCCCAAGGACATGTGAAAGATGTCTTAGGTTGGTCTTCAGCTGCAATTTTGATCTGATTATACCCTGAAAATCCATCCATAAGGGATAGCATCTCATATCTTGCGGTCATGTCTACTATCATGTCAATGTTGGGTAGAGGGAAGGAATCTTTAGGGAAATCCTTATTGCTATCTCTGAAATTCGTATAGATACAAATTCCCCCTATTGGTTTTGTGACTGGTACCAGATTGGAAATCTAATTTTCATAGTCGATCGATCTAATGAAGCCAACGTCCAACAATTTCTTGAGTTCAGCCTTGACTA
Organism: Sequoia sempervirens; assembly: GCA_007258455.2. Classification (NCBI taxonomy): domain Eukaryota; kingdom Viridiplantae; phylum Streptophyta; class Pinopsida; order Cupressales; family Cupressaceae; genus Sequoia; species Sequoia sempervirens. The sequence continues at coordinate 64,066,141 of VDFB02358134.1, forward strand.
GTAAAGCAATTTGTGGGTGCATTTTCCTTAATTTCTACTTCACTAGTTTTATACCTAGTTGCAAAGGAAAATGATGTAGTACAAGTTCAAGATCCAACCCAGGCATGTCTACATATGACTAGACAAAATTAATCTATCTTTGTCTAAAGAAGTTGTAGAATTTTGGCTACTCTACTTCTATCAATGATGCTGCAAAATATACCAGTCGGGGATTCTCTTATGTGCCTATGTTGACCTCCACCGATTCTTCAACTAGCATGGATGAATTTTCTTGAGCAACTGGGAGAATGTTCAAACCTCCATCCTTAGGTATCTCAGAGAGGTTTTCACCTTCAAATGTGTCCTTAGTTTTTTCCTTATTTTTTTCTTGTTCATTGTCTAAAGGCACCTTTCGGTTTTCACCTAGAGACTCATCATTTTGATCTTTTTCATTATTTTTCTTATTTTTGCGACTAGATGTTTGAACAGATTCCCCAAAATATGCCTTGTTGTCCAATTCAATGGTAAATATAGCCTTGTGATCACCACTAGGTATGCCTTCTTGTAATCCCAAGAACTCAACAATTGCTTTGTTGTTCTCAAAAATGCCTAAGACGAGTGTATCTTGTTGGTCCCAATCAATGAGCTGGGGATAAACTAAAGGCATGTCATCATCAGAGTTGTCAAAGTTCAATGAGGTCAAGGTAAAAGTTGAGTTGTTCATATAGTCAAAAAAGTTTCTTACCATGTCCTCTTTGCTCTTTGAATAGATCTAGGTGGATTCTGAGGTGGGCCTAATGCCAAGGTTTGGTTATCTGAAATGGATTTATCAGGCTCCTAAGAGGTAGGATCAAGAGATTCTCAATAGTAATTTTTAAATCATTCCTCTTTTTTCAAATTCTTAGGTGGACAAGAATTCAATGGATTTGGTGAAGATTTCAACATTAAGTCAAGTTCTCCAAATAGTTTATCAAGGTCCATGGTGGATGTGGAGGATAGGGAATCCCACTCATATTCATTTGAGTCAGGGGAATCATAGTAGGGTTGGTTAGATGGTTCATTGGATGTCTCAATATCTTGAGAAGCACTTACTTCCTCAAGTAAAGGTGATGTGGTACTAGGAACACCAATCTAAATTAGTTGAAATAGAAGCCCAAATCCTTTCAGCCACTTAGAAACAATGATTGGTTCAATCCTACCATCTTGATGTAAGCCTAAGCCACTATGTCCATTATATCTCTTGCTCTGCATGATTGTGAAATTTTTTCCATATTGATCTATAGGAATGTGAGCAAGTGAGGGAGGTTCTTCATGGTCCTTTCTATACAACCAGGAGGCCACATCTTCTGTGTGTATGGCTTCTTTGCTTAATTCTCCCCATTTTGTAAAGGTTGTTGAGGGAGAAATGTGTATGGTGACCACTAATTGTCTCCTATCTATTGTAGGTAAACTGTATGATTTAGGAGGAACTAGGTGGCTAACACAATAAGATGTATTCATGTGATATTCTCCACAACCCTTGTCTTGGATCTCAACCCTAGGAGTGGAAGGTAATGAAGGAGAAATGGATGTTCTAGTGAGAGTGGATGGATCTACATATTGAGATGAATTGGATGATGAGGCCTCTTTTTTTATAGGCACTTGGCATTGGGGTGTCTCTCGTAGACTGGTGCAATATTGGAATGGATCTGGGTCACCATCTATTGTTATTTCAGTGCCATTGTAAGGGAATTTTAGACATTGATGATATGTGGAAGGGACTACCTTCATGGAATGAATCCATGGTCTAGCTAGTAGAAGATTGTATGGAAGGGTGAGATCCAAGACTTGGAATTTTGTCTCCATAACTACAGGACCAATTCTGATAGGAAGTGTGACAACCCCCTTTGATTTGTGTTCATCATAATAAGCCTTAATGATAATGGTTTTGGTTGTGTCCACACATGCTACTGAGAAACCTAATGCCTTAATCAATTTTAAAGTGCAAAGATTTAACCCTACTCCTCCATCTACCAAAACTCATCTAACTTTGGTTTTGTCAACAAGGACTTCAAGGTGTAATGGGTTGTTATGATTTGTCTTCTCAGTTGCATAGTCTTGTTCGGAGAATGTGGCATGATGATTATTGTTCAAGTAGCCCACCATTTCCTCAAAATGATTGACATCAAGATCATTAGGAATAGTCATGCTTTGTAAATCCTTATCTAAAATAGATCGGTGTTTAGGAAAGATGCACAATAGTTCCAAGATGGAGATTTGGGTTGGGGTCTACCCCAACTAGTCAAGTAAGTTATATTGTGAATTGGAAGTCTATGGTGTTTGATGTGATGGAGGGATTTGGATGGTGATCTTGGTTTGATGAGTGTTAACAACACACTCAGGATTTTTATTTATGGAAATGGTATTGTCATGCTCATCAATGGCCCGAAGGTGATTTATGATTTTTCCAATATAATCATGCTTAACATTGGCATAGTTGGCTGAAGTATTGGTCTTGTTACTTGAACTGGGGGCTTTTCCTTTCCCATGGTCATGTAATGGATCCGAAAAGACCTTGTGATCATTGTTTGAAGATGTAGTTTTTTGTCCACTGACTTCAATAATTCTATTCTCGACAATGTCCTGTATGATGTTTTTCAGTTGATGACAATGTTGTAGACTGTGTCCTTTGGTCCGATAGAAATCATAAAAGGCATTATCATCCCACCAAGATGGTTTGAATTTCCCTAGATCATATTGTCTTGGCTCTTGAAGCTGTATAAGATTGTGTCGCAACAGTTGTTTGAAGACCGACTCGATGGGTTCCCCGATGGGAGTGAACTCACATTTTGGAAATCATCTTTGTTGTTATGGCTGTTGGTTATTTTGGGTAGTTTTGGGGGTTTGGTTGATGGTGTTGAGTTTGTTGGTAGAGGGTGAATTTCCTCTAAGTGTGATGATCGATCCTTCTTGTAAAGTCTTCACGTCAACTACCCCATCATTGGTAACATTTTTATTCTGAGACCAAAACTTGTTTCTTTCTTTGGGTGTGTTCTACACATTTGGATTTTTGTTGAGTGTTTATGTCTTAAGTTCTCCTTTTTCAATGAGAGATTTTTCTAGTATGAGCCCCTTTTCCACTAGTTCTGTAAAGGATGTGCAATAATGTACCCTCAAGTCACTTCTCAATTTTGGGTTGAGGTTTTCTTGGAAGATAGTGACCTTCTGTTTCTCGGGTATCTCGATAGAACATCGACTGGCTATAGTTATCCACCTCTAGAAGAAGGAAATAAAAGTTTCTCCTTTGTCTTGTGTAGTATGAAACAAGGTTGCTATGTTAATCTCATGGTCTATGTTAAACGAGAATTGTTCAATGAATTTCTTAGCCAGTTCGCCCCATGATTTTATGTTATAGTCAAGACTTGAAAACCATTCTAGTGCAATTCCAACAAGACTTCTTGAAAAGAGTCTCATAAGATAGGTAGGATTGTAGGCAACATCTATGCACATCATAGAAAATTCCCTTATGTGTTTGACTGGATCTTCATTTCCATTGTACTTGGGCAAGTTTGGTATGACATACCCATGAGGGAAAGGTGTCATGTACAATGATTTATTGAAGGGTGTTAGAATTGGCTATGGCTGCCACCCAAGATCTATGGACCAAATGGAAAGCACAAGAAAGAGAGAAATGATATGACAAGAATAAACTGTATTCAATGTCATTAATATGATATGCAATACAATGATTGATTACAAATGAGAAAGACCCCTTGGTTATATAGCCAAGGTGAGAACATAGAAGGGCATAAGATTATGAAAAGTGTCAGAATCTTATGACATGAGACAACTAGGAAGAGCTATCACTCCACTTAAGGTGGAGAGATAATCACATGATGTGTCCACAAAAGGTGGAAGTGATGAGGTGATGACATGTCAAGTCCACCAAAAGTGGAGATTCTCCAACAACCTCCTATGTGGTCCCTAAGTAAACTTAACTAAGGTGTAATTATGACCTAGGACAAGGTACAAGATATTTAATTACACCAACACCCCCGCTTAAGTGCAACTTAGGGAGTAGTGAATTATTATGCAAATGACACAAAGATGCAAAGATGGGTCCCGACTATGAGGCCATGTTAGGTACCCATGTACAAACAATGCAATCAATGCAATCTCTCACAAGCGAGGAAAGGGAGAAAACCTCATGGGAAAAACTCCCCCTCAAAAGAGAGATGAAATACAAAAAGGAAATGCTCTCAATGAAGAATGAGAAGGTAAAAACCCCATGTGAGGAAAAAGACCCCCCCATAAGAGAGAAGTAGAAGAGAAGCAAGGTAGCCCCCCCTCAATGTTGAGTCTCCTGCAATGCTGGTAGAAGCTCGACATTGAATGTTGAAGATGATCCAATTGCACCGAACAACATTCCTACCCTTAGGAAGAAACAAAACCAAGGATGTATGCAGGGTTTCATGAAGATGGATGATGGATGATGGTGTCTCTGAAGCATGCTCAAGTGTCTCCATGTCGATGCAGAAAGCTGAACCACTCCAATCAGGCGTTCTAGGCCACACTGCTGAAGAGGAAAATCCAACATCTAGTAGAGAAGAATGTAGAACATAATCCAAAGACAAAGATATCCCCTCTGAAGACAAAGAAGCCTCCTCCAAATGCTATCCAAAAGTATCCACACTCACGCCAAACTGTGAAGAATGATCATGTAGAGAATGAACAAGAGGGTCAAAGTGTTCCCTCATAACAACTGAAGAAGGTGCATCTTCATCAAAGAGAAGATGAATGCTATCAATGGTGTCCTCCAAATCCGCAAGATGAGACTCCACAAACAAGTTTGAAATACATGTTAGGAAATCATCCAAAGTAGCCATATCTAGAAGACAAGGTATATCCTGCTGCACTGAATCACTAGGAGCCAAAACTATTGAATCGCAAGTATCATCAAGTACAATAGTCGATGGAGGAGATGAAATGCATGGCTCAAGTATTGGATCTGATGTGAGTATGCCCAAGTTCAAAAAGCCAAATGTCTCCTCAGAATCATGGTGTATGTGATCAACAGTCGAATGAACATTGTCATCATCAGAAGCAAACTATGCAAAGGAATACAACCAAGATGAATGATCAACCACCCCAGTAGCAATAACATCTCTAGTCTCCAAGTCACGAATGATAACAGAATCGGGAGTGAATTCCACAGTTCTCCCATCTCCACCATGTGTAATCTGATAAATGGAAAGTAGATTGTTTGTCAAATGAGGAACACACAAGACATCCTGAAAAGTGTTCTCCCCAATGCTAATAGATCCCTTCCCTATTACACTCATGTATGTATTGTTTCCCATCAAGATAGGAGACATAGAACAAGGCTGAAATGAAGAGAAGATAGTCTGTGAAGATGCCACATGATGTGATGCTCCTGAATCTAGAAGCCATCTTCCTAATCCTGGACTTGAATGAGCACAAAGAGCTTGTCCTTTATATCCTGATGTTTGACTTTTGTCCTTTTTAGACTGTTTTGAAGTAGAAGGAGAAGAAGATTCAGACATTCTAGAAGAAGATTCTTCAACTCATCAATATCCTTCTTATAACAATAATGTTCTTCATGTCCATCCTTCTTGCAATATGAAGGTCTCTCCTTCTTAGATGTTTCTCCTTTTTGATGAGGACTCTGATTCTTTACTTCTTATCAAGATTCCCTGATTCTTTCTGTCTTTCATTAGCCACCAATTGGATGTGATTAGACCCATGTTCACTTGCTTCCTCTTTCAAAGTCTTCAAACTTAGGATCAACATATGATGCTCCCATAGAAAGTCGATGGGTATGAAAGCCAGAAACAAACACTGAATACTCAGGACCAAGCTTGGATAACACATTCAGAATCAATTGTAAATCCTCTTTGTCAATAGTGCATTCTTTCAACTGTGTTCTTAGTTGCTTGATTTTGGAGATGTAGTCTTGGATGTGGTCAAAACTTTTAGGATCAAGATTCATCAAATCATTATCAATCTGATAGCCTCTAATCTTATCTGTTTTGCCATACAATTTCTCAAAAGTCTCCCATGCCTCTTTAGGTGTATTAGATGATTCAATATGAAACTACAAATCAAATGAGACTAATGAACATATGCATCCAAGTGTTTTCTCACGATCAATCTCCCACTTTGCCAATTCTTTAGCATCTGTAGGTTTTTGAATTGTGTCCTTTAGATGACCTATTAGACCTTTCATCATGAGATAGTTTGTTACTGATTTTCTCCATGTAGCATAATTATGTGGATTTAGGGGTTCAATTTGAGATCTCCCCATTGCAAGAACACAAATCAAGGAAAAGAATGCAAAAAATCACTGCAAGATTACCCCCCCAAATCACTCAATCAAGAAACCCCCAAGCAATATCTGATTTGGCACTTTATATTTAGTGTGTTTACAGTTGCTAGATGCCAAGAACAACAAGCTAGACTTGATCTTAGTGCTTACAAATGCCAAAATAGGCCACAATATCAAGTACAATTTTTGGTACAAAATGAGATCAATCTGATCATACCACTAAAAAGTACAAGAAAAATCATGCACTTTCAAAAAAAATTGCACCCAAAAATGTTACCGTAGGAGCAAGATATGAGCTCCTGAAGCTCCCAAAATGAGGACGAAGCAGCAACACCTGTGATAATCTGCAAATTCTGGAAAAATCAGGCACCAAAACCAAAAAAGGATTGCACCAGTCTGCAGAGCACGAAATTCTAGCCCAAATAAAAAAAAATTGCTCAAAAAAAGGAGCCAAAATGACCGATTTATGGAGCTTCAAAGTTCTCCTGTCAAAATTAGAATGCAAACCGTGAGGGGGCAGAAAATTTGAAAACTGTGCTGACGCAGGCTGACGTCAGCAATACATTGTGTTAAATTTGACGTCCCTGCACCCGTCAAAATAGAATAGTCTCTCCCTAGCGGAATATGCTTCTCTTTGCCGGAATATTCTTTAACCGGAATCAGAATTTGGAGTCGCAGCGGTGTTGAGTTTTTTGCCAGAATATTTACGTGCCAGATTCTTTTACATTGACCGCCAGCTGATAATATTTGGAAACTGCCGGATTTTCTGAGCACCTCCGGTAAATTTGCCGTTGCCGGAGTTTTATTTGGCCGGCCCTGATTTGAATGGGCCCGCGGACTATGGTGCAGGCGGGGCCACGTGGCCACCCGTGTACCACGGGTGAGGGGGCAGGGTACAGTCTGCGGACTGTACCCTGTACTCTGCGATTAAAAAAAACTTTTTGATTTTTTTTTTTGAATTTTTGATTTTAATAAAAAACTTTTCAAAAAAAAGCTTTACAATATCGGTACAAAAACATATTTTTTCATAAAAAATTTCAAAAAAATTCTGAAATTTTTAATTAATTTTCAGAAATCGTACCGATGATAATAATGACGACCTGGGGGCCGTACGGCTCTTGGGCAAAATTTTTTTGCCTCACCGGATGACTTGCTCCAAAATGGACGAATTGACAGTCGATCTTAGGGTTTTTGGCTCTTCTGGACGCGATGGCAGAGTCAGATTTGACCCAAAATGCTCCAAAAATACAGCTACCTTCTGGATCTAGGAACCACACTTCAGCTTCAAACCCTCCTAGATTTGGCCTCGTATGTCCGATTTGGATAAAACAAAAGGCAAAATCGACTTTCTCAAACCTTCTGGATGCAATGGTGAGCTCAGATTTGCACCAACAAGCTCGGATGTGAACCTGCAACAAAGAGCCATGAACGGAACCTCCTCAGATCTGGAATCTCTCTTCAAAAAAAGACTCTCCAATGGCACCCAACCCGCTCTGATACCATGTTAGAATTGGCTATGGCTGCCACCCAAGATCTATGGACCAAATGGAAAGCACAAGAAAGAGAGAAATGATATGACAAGAATAAACTGTATTCAATGTCATTAATATGATATGCAGTACAATGATTGATTACAAATGAGAAAGACCCCTTGGTTATATAGCCAAGGTGAGAACATAGAAGGGCATAAGATTTGACAAGTGTCAAAATCTTATGACATGAGACAACTAGGAAGAGCTATCACTCCACTTAAGGTGGAGAGATAATCACATGATGTGTCCACAAAAGGTGGAAGTGATGAGGTAATGACATGTCAAGTCCACCAAAAGTGGAGATTCTCCAACAACCTCCTATGTGGTCCCTAAGTAAACTTAACTAAGGTGTAATTATGACCTAGGACAAGGTACAAGATATTTAATTACACCAACAAAGGGAAATGGGCATAAATCCTTTGCTGAAAAGGTTTTCTTAGATGACACTGCCATGTTATCCATCTGTGTTTGAAGTGCATGCATTTGTGTCTACAGGGCATCAACTTGAGTTAATGATGTGTTGGTTGGATTATTTGGGTCTATGTGCATGTTTTGAAATCCAACGTTTTGTGATGGGTTTTGATTAAATGTCGGTATGTAAAGTGGATTTTTCATTGGAATGTTAGTGAATGGGATTTGATTCAGAATTTGTGAAAATGGATTATGATTCGGAGTTTGTGAAAATGAATTTTGATTCAGAGTTTTTGAAAATGGATTTTGACTCAGAATCTATGAAGTAATGGGTCAGTTTCCATATTGAAAAGAGGGTATGCCTCATGTCTGTGAAACCCCAATCTGTGGTATAGTACTAGTGGCATTAACACTGGGTATAGCTATTGTTTGTGGAATAGTGCTAGTGACATTGACACTTGGTATAGGAGCTGATGTTCTAATTTTTTGTTCCCAACAAGAGGACCAAAGGGACTGGATGATGATGCCCCTATCGTGAAATTTAGCCCCTGTGTCGAGGTAGGCGTACCAAATGGAGATGTGTGTATCATTGAGGAACTCTGTGTAGGTCCTCCATATGGTATATAGCAGTAGTCACTTGCGATATATAGTAGCACTAGTGGTAGTGGTGTTTGTTCCCTGAGTAGATGCATTTTGTAGGGTACTAATATCAAAACCAGGAGGTAACTTGGCACATTCTGCTAGCAATTTGGCTAAATATCATCGAGGATCATTTGCTAGATATTCATCTACGAAGGAAGCAAACTCAGGGTCTTGTGCAACAACATATATTTCTTCCACACAAATGTGTCCTTGTGGGTCTCTAGTAACAAATTTTTCTAACAAAGTCTTGTGAGGTCTAGATGAAGATGTCCCTAAAAAGGGGTTTGAGAACAGATTGATGAATTCGTTTCGATCAGCCATCTTTTCTATTTCTTTCCTTTTTGATCTTGTTTCAACATGTAATGTAAGATCAAAGTGTAAGTGATGCAAAAGTTCAGTCTATGGATGATTATGAGTCTAATCTATGTTTTTTGGGATTTTCTAAATATAAAGGATGAATGTATGCAGCTATTTTTTTTGGTATTTTCTCTACAAATAAAGTATGTCTAACATGATGCTATCTTAGGATGTTAGTGTTTAAATATGCAAAAGTCTAAGTGACCAATTTGGAAGAATCTAAAAGAGGTTATCTATCAGCTATAGTTTAACCCAGGTTTCAATTTAGTTTCGAAAAGGAACCTTCGTAGGACTAGGACTAAAAGATAAGGTGAGCTTGCCAACTAGACTGATGAGTTGGAAGGATTCATGTGCAGGACAAAAGATATGATGACTAGGTTCAATGACAACGTTTGTTGAATCAAGGGTTTATCCAAAGCATGAAAGGTGCCTATCCTAAATCTACAAAAGATGATCTCTCTAAAGGATATACAAACCCCTAAGATGAAAGTAATATCTATGACTAGGGTACCTATTGCTATGACTAAATGATTCCTAAAGCATCTAAACATGCAAATTTTGAGCAAAATTTTTGGTTTTTGTCCAAGAATCAGTGAAAAAGGATAAGTCAAATACTGGTTTGACTATTTTTTTTGGTTTGTGACAGTGAATTCAGGTTTTCTGATACTTAGGCAGATGCATTGCAAAATTTAACAGTTGCGGTTTTCTTTGTCAATTGCAATCCACTAGTAAATTTAGCCTTGGGTATCAGATAGATGCGGTTTGGTTTGTAGCAGATGTGACTCAGGGTATCAATTGTGACTCAAGACTAATTAGATGTGGTTTTCAAGACTCTGACTGTGTACTAGTAAAGTAGGTTGGTTCTGTGATAGGGGCATATGCATCATTCCAAACTGCAGATGTGGCTCACCTATTCAGATGCATCACAAAATGTAACAATTGTGGGTTTTCTAGTAACAAAGATAATGACAGACGTGATTGGGATATTAGATGTGGTTTTATACTACATAGATGCAAGCTATTCTAAAAGATGTAACTCAAGTTTAAATATATGCGACTCAGATTCAGGGACATGTAAATTGGACTAGGTTTCTGACAAATGCAATAGACTCTATAATAGATGTGACTCTAAGTACAGATGCGAGTTAATGACAGGAAAATGCGACTCAGTTTCTGATAAATGACATATTGGACTTAGTTTTTATAGATGTGATAGACTAGTAAACATATGCGACTATACCTAACAGATATGTTTTTCTAGTGAGCAATTGCGACTCTGTTGATAGTTGTGTTTTTCTGTTGAACATTTGTGGTTTTCCAGTGAATTGTAGTGTAAATTGACTCTGTTTCATGATCAAGTTTTGAAAAACAAAGACAATCAAAAGATAATGTATTTTCAATTTGACGATCATGAACATGTGTATTTCTAGAAAACAAGTACAATCCTAAGGCTGTGAAAGACAATACTTTCTAACTTCTCACTTGGATTTTACCCCAACTATGCTTATTCAAAGCGGATGACTAGTAGCTTGACCCCACTAACTCCCCTCCACGACACAACACTTCATTCGAGGCAGCCAAGCTACAGTACCCATGAAACTCCCATGGCATACTTCTCATCTCTACTATGAACCGTAAGAACGTGAGATGACTTCATAGGTCCGACCTGCTACACAAGAAAATAGAAGGTTTTTGGCTTACTAGAAACAATGGTGTTTAGTATGGGCATTTCGTTCATGAGGTATCATCCATGCGGAAAGAGACCATTGTTTCCCTTCTTGTCGGAACAATACTAGTGATACTTGAGCTTTCCTCAAGTACCCACTTTTATATACTGGCTGGAAGTTGCTCGGGTTCAGCGTGTTACCAGTCTCAGTCATCTTGGGGTGAGTACTTTTTCCCACCAAGATAGGCCCAATTTCTAGAGTCAGTAATAGGTTCTCTTGCACCCAAGATCCCACCAAGATAGGCCCAATTTCTAGAGTCAGTAATAGGTTCTCTTGCACCCAAGATTGTACGGATGCGCAAGGGGAGAGGATACTTCTATATACTAAATCGTGGGTAATAATAGAGCATGCTTTTGCACCAAAGAAAGTAGACAGTAGTAAATTTTAAACCCAAATGACAATTTTATAATCTACCAAATAGTCAATTTCAAAATAATCTTCGACACATGTCCTGCAAAATAATTCATCAATAGTTTTGAATTGGTCTTCATCGATCATCCTATAAAAGGGGTTTCAAAAACTTGTCTTCTATGATTACATCCTGCAAACACTATGTTAACTCCTTAAAATACACGCTACAAACTGAAAATTAGCTAAAATAAAAACATAATGAAAAACTGTAAATCAGAAATTGAACCCAGAAATTTCACTAGTCAGATGCATCGTTCAGAGTGGCAGATGCGTCATGGATTTTTCACCAGTCAATTGCATCGCAAAGAGCCACAGATGTGTCAATTTTTTTCAGATGTGTCGTTGTATTCTCCAGATGTGGTTCATAATATCAGTTGTGTTGTTTTGTCTGTCAAATGCATTGGATTGTACGATACTTTCCAAAATTGAATAAAACATCTATAGATTTGTGAAGAACATGTCTTCACATCAGGTTCACCAATGTAACATCATGAAAACAAAAAATATTAAAGTAACTCAATAGCAATGAACTCTAATGTAATCTAAAGCTAAACAACAAAGCACAAAGAAAGCATAAACATAAACAAAGAGTGATCTCACCTAGTATCTACATCCTTCCATGAATGACCTCGATTGTCTTTCTCCATTTCACCGTGATGGTGTTCTTTCCCTCAGATTTTCAGTATGTGTGGAAGTATAGCCTTGATGTATGCAATTATAGCAAAATATCGAAGATTAAACAAGTGCTCCAAAAGTCATACAATTTTGAGAGGAGAGACAATGATAAAAGCCAAATCAATTTATAGAAAATTGATCATTCGAATGAGAGACCGAGATTGAAAGATAAACAGACGATTCAAATTCAAAGATTCAACATGCATTGAGATAAGTGTTAGTACTGACATGAGTGATAAAACCTAAGAATAGAGATCAATATTAAATAATGATTTAATCTCTAGTTGAAAGTATTCGAAAATTAGAAGAATAATGATTGCATGACAAAGATAAAGATAGAATAACAAAAATGATATATTCGAATGCACACATACATTAATTAATTAAATAAAGATATTTAATTAATAAATGTGTACATGCATAAGAGTTAAAGCTAGATAATTGACTAGTTATGACAAAGAGTTTCTTCATGAAAGACAATCAATCATTAAATTAGGAGATAACCAACTAATTCAAATAGATCTCAAGTCAAGTTGAAATGAATAATTAGATAACTTAAACAATTATCTAAATATAGAAGAGTATGTCAAAAATAGACTTTTATGAATTAAATGATTATTTAATTCAACATTCAAAATTAAAGGATTAAATTAAATAAATTAAGATTTATTTAATTGACTAAAGAAAATGATTAAGAATAATTAAAGTATTAAAGTATTTATTTAATTATAGTTGAAAAGTGTGACAAGAATAAATTAAATAAGAATTTATTTAATTTTAGAAAGAGGATAAAGTTAATTAGTGATGTAATTAAATAAAGATATTTATTTAATTAATCATGATTGAATAATGGTAAATGAATTAATTAAATAATTAAGGTTATTTAATTAATAGAGGAATAAAGGTCAAAATGATTTAATTAAATAATTAAATTTATTTAATTAATAGATTGAAAGGGCCTTAGAGAATAATTAAATAATTAACATTATTTAATCATGACAGATAAAGGTACAAATTATGAAGAAAATGGAGTCGCAAGCTTAGACCAAATTTTAGTGTCTAGAATAATCATTTTTTAAATTTTTTTACAAAACCTCTTATTAGTAATCTTACCTTGTGTTTTCCAGTTTCACCTTTTGCATTAAACTTTGTTTTACAAACATATTTGACCCAGGCTATAAAATCCTTACCTTTAGGTAGATCAACTAGTTCAAGACATTTGTGACTTCTCTCAATAGAATCTATCTCTTCATCCATATCTTTGATCCAATGCTCCTCATTAACTGATTCTTCAAAATACATAAGATCGTGAGAGAATAAATTAAAATTTGGCAAAAAATACAAATTATCTTTTCCTTGATCATATTTCCTTTCAAACTTCTCATTTTATTACCTTTATATTTTGACCTTAATGAGACAAGAGTAGGATCTGATTCATTTGTTACTTGTGAATTAGGAGTAGGGGTACATGCATTACTTGATGATTGAATTTGCAAAATATTCCTTATATTTCTTGTTATTTTATTTGTTCCTACTTGTGGATTTTTTTATCACCTTTCAAAAAAGTCTCCACTTTCTTCTTCATTTTTGGTATTGGTTCTCCAATTGTGATTGATCTATCAATGCTTCCATCCCATGCTTCTTCCTTGAATTTGACATCTCCACTACAAATCACTTTATTTGAAATGGGATTTACAATTTATAATATTTTTTTTCTCATTATAAGCAATGAAAATATATTTCTCACTTTTATCATTCAATTATATTCTTAATTTAGATGGCACTAGTGAATATGCAATACATCTATAAATTTTGAATTGAAATATACACTATGTTTATTACCATTCCATGCTTCCTATAGAATTTTTTTATTGACACTTTCCATAGGACTTTTGTTGAAAATGTATACTACACATACTAATAGTTCTACCTAGAAACTATTGGGCAAGTTTTTAGCTTTCAACGTTTTCCACTGTGAATTTCTTTAATCTAGAAAGAGATGGAGGTTGCAATGTACTAGCTGCCTAAGCAAGGGAGTCAGTTGTCTGGTTTTTACTTCGTTGAATCAACTGAATGTTGAAGGCATCAAATCCTTCAATAAGGTCCCATACTTTGTGTCTATAATTGGTCATTCTTCTGTCATGACAAGAGTATTGTCTTCTAACTTGCTTGACCACTAACTCAGAATCCCTAAAAACTTGCAAGATCTTGACCTTTTTCTTTAGTGCCATTAGCAACCCATGGACCAAGGCCTCATATTCTGCTACATTATTCATACAATGAAATTGAAGTCTATGAGCAGCAAAGAAATTGCTCAAATCCTGCTCCAACCCCTTGCGATTTTCGTCCAACAACCAACAACTGCAGATTTTCTTGCTATATCTCTTGCACTATTGCTGCTTGAAGGTTCCTCAGAAAGCATCACTTTCTTCTGCTTAGGGTCTTCTTGAATATTCTGGATATCAACTTTGACTATTGGAATGGGGTTGATACACTTCTACACTTGTTCCATTGCATTCTGACATAAGCAACAATCCAGTTCAGAATGGGAGGCATTATGAACCCTACACCAATTTGGTAAGAGAAAATCTATGAAATTCATCTTCCTACCCAACTGAATCTGATCCTCAATGCATTTCTGAATGAATTCCTTGAAATTATCCAGTAAACTGAGCTAACTGTCTTCAAGATCATCATCATTTTCAACTAGTTCAACCAAGGCTTTAGTACCACTGGATTCTTATGTGAGATCAACAGGCGTTGTGTGGAACATAAGGACTTCCTCTACATCTGACTCTTCAAAAGGGGATGCAAGCACATAGTTTCCCATGCTCACCTTTGTTATCAGAATTTTGTTGGAGGTGTTTTGATATTCTGTGATCATATATCTCATCCTGGGTTCCCTTTCAATTCTAATCTGGTTTGGCACTCCCTTCCAAGGAAGCCACATGTGAGAGTTATCAGTTGATACATATCCATTCAAGGCCCTAGTAAAGTCTCTTCCCAGAATCAGGCCATAAGCATCAGGTATATCAGCCACCTATATATTAATAACTAGCTGAATTATAGGATCAAAAGCAACCTGCATATGAATCATATTTAATTGCCCTACAAAATTAACTTCAGTTCTATCCAATTGTGTAACTTTATTTTGAGAATCAACAGGAGTAATGCCCAAAGCTCTACAGACACCAAATGGCATTATATTGGTAGAGGCACCTGAATCTAACAAGCAATTATGCAAGTTCTTACCAAATATACGAACAGAAATCAGGAATGGAGGAGTCTCTATTTTTCCTTGAAACAGAGTTAAGGGAGTATCCACTTGAGCAACTTGAGTTTTGTCCTTCTCTTTTCCCTTATCTCCAGGAGGCACATGAACTTGATTATGAGTATGATTTTTCCTTCATACTGTTTGAGAGCTAGATACTTTGTTGATACTTTCACTAACTGATCTATCTTGCAATATGGAATTTGCATTATAAGCCCCTAAAACAACATTTCTAATGGTTTGAACTTTCAATAACTCAAATGCAGATAGACTTACCTTTAGCTTCTTGAGTTCTTCTACAACATATATGGCTAATTTTTCTTCACTTAGATCAGCAAGGGTCTCTTTTGGATAATCCACCATCCTGTCTTTGACTGCCTCAACACTCCTTCCTTTTGACATGTCCATCTGTGCTTGTCCTTCATTTGACAGATACTGCTTAGACACATGAGGATACGATGGATTATTGTTGGCATTAGGATCTGGAGGAGTGGTGAAGTTGTTCAGTGGAATGGAGGTGGTGAGGGGGCCTCTAGCTGGTGGATGTCTATGTGGCATGTCTCTCAAATCATACTTCTTAACAGGCCTTTGGAAAGTCTGTACCTCTTCAACATAAGCTTCTTCTTCATCCAAGGGGTCATTGTCATTTACTATATTTTCATCAAACAACTGTGAAATCTCATCTCCATTACATACTTGATCTGCCTCTTCCTTCAACTGGTCTGATTCTTCTTCAGGCACATTGTCTTTGCTCTGTGGAAAAGGAGCATGGTTCAGGACTAACACTGATGAATCATAAGGAATAGATGGCATCATCTCCTGACTACTTGAATTGTTCTCCACTTCATACTGGAAGATTGAAGCTGATGTCTGGAACTCTTGACAATCTAACTCAGAATGCTGACTCATTTTATGGAGCCTACACCATCTTGATAAAGTAGCTTTAGCTAAAAATACACCACTAGGAGGCTTCTCTTGATTGACTAGCTGATTAACTAGTTGATCCAATGGGGTAGGGACTCCCCCATTGTTATGCCTTGTGTTCCAAGTCCTATTCTGTCTAGGTGGTTGTCTCCTGTCAAAACCTTGTCCACCAGCTTGACCTCTATCAAAGCTCTAGCCTCAGGATTGTCCCTTATCATAATTCTATCCTCTGTCATTATTATATCCTCTATCATTATTATATCCTCTATCATTGTTGTATCCTTTGTCATTATTATACCCCTTGTCAAAATGTTGTCCCCTATCAAAAAGTTGTCCTTGTTTATTCTCTCAACTTTCTCTGCTTTGATTGGACTGCATATTTCTCTGAGCAGCTTGCAACTGACTGTTCTGGTTCCTCAAGTAAGTTACTTCCATATTCAAAATTTTCACTTGTTCAATCAAGTCATCCAGTCTCTCCTGGTTAGGATTCCTATATGGAGGCTAGCTCACATTATTTTGGGAATATCTTGTTGTAGTGTTGGTACTTAATGACTGGTTCAAAACTTCAGAATTCTACAGATATGGGGGATAAATAGCATGAGATTGTGGATGAAGAGGTTGATTCACATTTTGCTGGGGATAGTTGATTGTAGGTGGCATCTGACTCACTGGAGGCCCTGGGTGGGGAACCATAGGCAACTAAGGAACTGGATTCATGATGGGAGTATGATTTGCGAGAACCTGGTTGAGAGCTGGGACTTGTGCAGGGTGAGCAGCGGATCCTAATGATGGTAAAGGTCTAGATAGATGTTGTCTTAGGGAAGTGCTAACCTTTACAACCTCTGCATATGCATCAAGCAAAGTGGTGGGAGGATTATTTCTCCACTTCATGAATGTGGCTATGAGATTGTCCAGACCTTCATTATAAACCTCTAAAGTAGTGGAATCATCAATAACATACGGGGCCTGCAGTCGGGTATAGGAACGATGAAACCTATTATTAAAAGACCCTATAGGCTCATTAACTTCTCTCTTAACATTAGTGAACTGGTGATAGAGCTCATAGGAACTAATGGGAATCCTAAACTTCTGTAGAAATGTAGTCTCTAGTTCAGTCCAATGCTGGATAGACCCGACAGGCAAGTGATTATACCAATAGAATGCATCTTCTCCTAAGGAATAAGGAAAGAGCCTACATGCTACATCCTCATGATTGATTCCTCTATCCTTAAGGCTAGTTTGAAAGATCCTGATGTGTTCTTCAGCAGTTCTATTGGGATCATTAACATGGAACTTTGAACAAAAGTGCTCAGAGTTCTTAGGCATGACATTGTAATTGGCGAAACTCAATGGAGATGGGTTATTAGCTAGGAAAGCCATTGGTGGAAGTGGGGGTGGTAATGGCTGATTTATGGCTGGCTAAGGTTGTTGGATGGGAATGTCCTCAGACTCAGATGAAGATAAACTTGATGAAGATGAGAATGATGGAGATGATGGAGGTGGTTGGGTGGATGATGATTTTCTCCTTCTGCTGGTCCTTCTTGACCTAGTAGGGACTAGTAACTCTTGAAATTCCTCCTCTCCTGGACTAGATCTGGTTCTTCTTCTGAATATTTCAGGAGAAATGGCAGACATAAATCGATCCAGCTTAGCTTATTCAGGCCCTCCTTCTAGCCCCAATCTGTTGATGATATTTTTTGCACAACAACTCAGACAAAATATGAAATCCTATCTCTCTTGAAAGGTAAATCTCTATGAACAAGCCTCAAGAGATAACCCCAAGGTCTCTAATGTCAGGTCTTGACAATGCATAAACAACTCAGTGATAAATGTGAAAATGTTGGTAATCACAAAGGGACCTTAGTACAAGCAAAGACTGAATCTTGAAAATATCAGATCTAGCAATATAATGATACTTCAATCCTAAATCTAACTCAAATGATAAAGAAATAACAAAAGATTAGGGTTTCAGAGAGATTACTAAATTTAACTACTCCTAAGATTAACAATGAAAATGATGAAATACTTGAAATGGACCAATCCCTCATAAACTAATTCTTGCTTGACCAAGATAAATCTACAATCTTACAGAAACAGTGTAATCTTCTAAGGCATTAAATATTTTCAGATCATGAACATTCATCCAAGACAACCCAATTGCAATTGAAATGAATAAATCTCCACACTTGAACTAAGCACAATGAATATAGAAGTCCAGGATAACTTTGCAAAGCAACTAACAATTTTAGCTAGCTGCAAAAAGTATGAACCAGGGATTGCTGCAACACTTCAAGCATCAAATCATGAACACCATTGAATCAGATCTAAATCTAAATCTAACATATATCTAATATCCTTGAGCAATTTAAAAGATAGAATCATAAGAACCATGCAAGATAAATGAACACAAAAGAGATCACCAAAAAATCACAGTGTCTGCAATTGTATTGAATCACCAAATTTTAGCAACAATTCCAATGTTTTGTTACAACACTTGCTCACAAATTGACTAACTTCTACTTCTGCTCTATTGCTAAATTCACTTGTATCTGTCTATGTATTCTATTCTATCTGTCTATCTGCCCCCTACAAATGAGGCAAAATGCCCAATTTATAGAGAACCCCAAAGCATATCGGCCAAATAAGGGTTTTACAATAATAAAACAACCAAAACAAGTCGGCCCAAGGAGAATTCAAAAATAAATTGACATTAAATACATGAACTCAATCCAAGGTCGGCCTAGGATCCTCAACATAATTCAAACCAAGGCACAAGTTTCAATGCAGCCCCAAATTAACTACCCTCTCCAAGTCGGCCAAGGGGGGTGGAGTAACAGTATTTCAAATTTCTTCATAGTTTAAACTTCAACTCCAGAATTTCCTTGATAACTCAACAAAATTAAGCCTGCACTCAGCAAAAACTACCATTAATATTCATTATAACATAATTATAACACGAAGATCAAGATTAATCCATCATCAGTAATGTATTTGTAATCCAAATAAACTAAAACACAAATCAAAATCAGCTTAGAAACATCGCTTGAGCGCAAACAACATGGTCCAGGATCCCGAGCCAGCCACAGAATCTGGGCCAGAAGGGAAATTCCAGAAAAATCAGGCCCAGGCGGATTTCAGTGAAGAAGGCACAAAATCCACCATTAAATCATCAGAATGTAGATTAATTGCAGATAACCATGTAATTTAGCAATCAACAGCATGGAACCATAAGAATTTATCATTAGAATCATCCAATTCACCAAATTTTATGTTTCACATCGCATCCCAGAAAACCTAGAAAAATCCGGCCAGACCGGATTTCTGTGAAAAGAACAAAGTTCCAGATTTTTCATGCATTTCGGGAAAACGAAGAGGGCCAAGAAAAACTGGGAAAAACCGACCAGACAGGAAAATCCTGAACTAGGCAGAAAACCCAAACATCGGCAATCTAACACGAATTCGCTCAAATTGACCGAAGGTCACAAATTTGAGGACCCTGGGCACAGAACCAGTTAATTTTGAGCCTCCAACAGATCTTCCTTGAATTCTAGGCTCAATCGAAAGCAAATCAAGACAAAATGGCGATGCCCTAGGCATGAAACCCTAGATTTAAACCATGAACGCACAAAGCAAGCCAATAACACCACAGCACAACTAGATCAAATATCAAAACTCAACAGGACGCTAATGTAAAAGCATAATGGCAAGAAAATCTCCAAAGATCAACCGAATACAACCCTCACAAAGAGCACCAATGAAGTGGACAAGACAGCCAGAAGAAATCCAAAAACCCGACAGGATGGCAAAATTTCAGAAAAATCCAGCCCAGGCGGATTTCCGCGAAGACCAAAAAATTCCCGAACAACATTGTTGAAACCGACTTGCCGGATTCTAGATGAAATCCGGGAAAATCTGGATGGACCGAAAAATCCCTAAATGGGGTGAAAACCTGGATTTCGGCAAAAGAATAATATTTTCAATGTGAAACTTGGGGAAAACACTTGGGCAAGTGAGATAAACATATTAAGCATATGCCAAGACAATTTTCAACATGCAACTCAAAATGAAAGGGCCAAAAGCACAAAAGAGAAAGCAAAAGAGGGTCCCTACTTTCAGCGGGGCGTGTGTGCAAAAACTGCACAACAAAACCTATGATAAGATAGCTTGCTAGCTAATAAATCCATGTATTTCTTTATTTAAATAGAATAAAAAAACTTGCTACCCATATGGTATTTTCTATTTATTATGACATAAAAAACTAGCATAACACAACTTACTATCTAATAGATTTATGTATCTCATGAGTAACCCAACATAGCACAACTTGTTAGCCTTATGGGAATTATTATTTATCATTCTATTTTCTTAGAGATGCATATTGTACATTCAATGGATGATGCTTGGTAATTGATAAAAACATACATAATGAGGTCTCCTTACCTTGTTGACTTGAATAATTAGTTTTATATAGTGTGTAATAACACTATTGTTATATGAAATATAGTAATTTGAATATATTTGAAATGATCAGTGAGTGGGATGCGAGCACTAGGTGGGAATCTCCTAGTTCTCATCCTTTGGTGTTAATAGATTCTAGAAAAACTATTAAATAGTGTGTGACCCCAAATAGTATTCATAGGCCTTGTGGGTCACCACATGTCCCTTCCCTTGTGCCTCAAGGGGTACCATCACCACCAAATTAGAAAGCTCTTTTTGTCAATACCAAAATGGTATATACTCTAATGGTATTTAGATTTTGTACTATGATGAAAGGACTATCATAAAAATCAAAGATACTTCGATTGATCGTGCATTGGAAGTAATAGAGAACTTTATTACCAGAAGGTTTGTGGGTAAGAATCCTAATATTGAATCTGTTCATAAATGGGCATCCTCTAGATGGCCAGTTAAAGGCTCTTTTTCCATTTATGCACTCCCGAGGTCCTTTTATGCTTTACCTTCACCCTTCAGGAGGATTGCTTGAAGGCCTTAATCAAAGGTCCTTGGTTCTTCAGTAAGTAGAGCCAAGATATATGTAAGTTGCATCTAGGGTTTAGTTCTTCTATTCATTTGGAAGTAGCTCTCCCTATATGTGTTCAACTCCCAATTCCTCCCCTAAAATTTTGGGATGAGGAGATCATCGATGGTGTGGATAACTCTTTTGCTAATTTCCTCTCCTTGGACAATGTCACCAATGAATGGTCTAGGCTAGTGATCAAATTTTTTTTTCTAAGCATTTAACCCAACAAGGTACTACTTTCCTTGGTCACTTTGGAGTTCAGGCTCGGTAAGTGGTCTCAAATTGTTAAATATGAAAATTTTACTCTCTTTTGTCAACTTTTCTCTATTGTTGGCCATCTCTACAATTCTTGTCCAAAAATGGTGTCTAAGGAATCAAACACCCAAAGTAAGGGAAAAATGTGACTCTACCCTCCTTGAGTTAGGATAAAAGGTGCTCTTTGTATTTTCCTCCTTAGCTAGTGTCTTAGCTAGCCTTGCCCATTGGTCTAAAGATTTATTATTCTTCTTCTGACCCAACTTTGGTTCATGAGGTACGTGTTTTGAATGCTCTCCCCAATATTCTTATTCTGTCATGCCCAAAATTTTCAACAAGAAAACCCACATTTTTTTTTTAAACATTAAGCTAACTGAAGTTCTAAACGAATATGATTCAACACTAAACATAGATATCCCCAATACTTTTGGTAGCAATTGAATGCTCCTTTAAAATTTCTCTTCTAATATTCTATGAACCCCTCATTCCTATGTTTCAACTATCACATCCCTTAAGGTTCATAATATCAATATATGTTTTTCAATTGTCTCACAAGTAAATTTAGACAAGTAGGCTTTATTAGTGTGCCTCATATGACTAACACAACTATATAGCTAGCATGAGTATTATATCACTTTATATACATGCAATACATGGGTAACATTAACATTAGGAAGGTTTATTTTATCACAAGGTAAAGACATACCCCCTCTAATTCCATACACGTAAAAAGAGTAACCATGAATGGTTATCTTAATATTTCGAGGTTAGCATCTACTTGAATTAACTAATATAAAATTTGGATTGTAGTACAATACCTTCAACACAAACCCCCCCTTCCCCATTTCCACTATAATAGACAACATTTAAATTCACAAATATTATACATACATAAAAATATATATGTTCTAATAATATTTTAATACTCCATTACTAATATTTTAGAGATGGTTCTATCATAAATTCTTTGGTCAACATTATCCTTATAGGCTTATAGTTGCATTTACACTTCAATTATAATCTTCCTCTAATTTTCTTTTCATTTACGTTGATTGTAGACTTGTAATGATAGTTGAAAGCAATCCTCCCCCCCTTTTTACATAAAAAAGAATAGATTCCCACTAAATTTATTTGAAGGAATTTACAACACACATATATTTAATTTAATTAGGGACTCATGATATAATTGAATTTTATTTGGATTTAACATAAATTAGTTCATTATAGCCACCTATATATTATTATTCTTGTTCCCTAGAAAGATAACCTTATCACTCATAGTTCTATTATCACAATTTATCAATGATAATATTATTTAATATTGAGTTGCAATAATATTATGTTTGCTTTTGAATTAAATATTTAGGAATCAATATTGCATCTCTTGTTAGCACTACTAACATGGTATACTTTAGCTCAATAATGGATGAATAACGAGGCGTTACTACTATTCCTTACCCAAAAGGGAAACTATTGCTTAGCTACTTAAGCTAAATGGTTGATAGCCACAATTACCAAAGAAAATAATAATAAAATTTAATAAGTTCCACATAATTTATACAAAGAAAGGTATTATCATCACATCAACCATTCATCAATGGTATCATTGGGACACCAACTTATTGTGTTGCCCAAGGAATCATTAATACTAGTATACCCTTTTTTAACCACGCTTCACCCATAATAACAAGGTTAGGGTTAGTATAGTGGTTATTCATAATGGTTTCATTCATCATTATTCTTTCTATTCGTTTCTAAATCTAAGGACACCAAGTTTGGTACCATCCGATTGTTGCGAAAGACATTTACTATTCTCCTATAGAAATAATAATATTAATTGAAATTGACATTAATATTAATATGATTTATCCTTAGTAGACATGTTAATAAATCAAGACGATGATTATATTAATGGTATTATTCCAAAAGCATCAATACTAAAATCCGCATTAATATTAATGTTATGATTCTCATCTTAAAAAAATATATATGAATACTAATTGAAATGGTAGCGATGTTATTGATACTTTCACCTTCCAAATATTAATATTATTTTATATTAATACTAATCGGTAAATATTAACATCATAGTAAGAAAAAAATAGTTTATTTATTATTACCAATAAATATTATTATATACTACTTTATTTATAGATAACTATTTATAGTTAACTATTGTTTATTTGATTGTTTACTTATTCATATATCTAAGTTATCCTAAGGTAATTTAAAGAAATTTATAGGAATAAAAAGTAAACATATATAAATAATTATACTATTCCTACTTAAATACATATTGATATTTTCTCTAAGAGGAAAGGACAAAATAATGAGATAATCTCCTTTCTAAAGAAATTCCTAATAAAACTAACCTTTATCTTTCTATTTAATCTTAATTTGATTTAATAAGATGATTTTTCTTAAAGAATATGGGAACATATTCCCTTTTGACTTTATTAAGGAATAACTTAACATAAAGTTCACCACGTTGCTTTTATTTCTTTTTCTTTTTTTTTGTTTATATTGTTTAAGTGGCTTCTTAACGTGTAGCCTTAGATGGGAGTATTGTTTTTGACCGCACATATTAGTGATTCTAAATATTATAGAATGTTGGTATAAAAGTAGTGCTGCAAAAAGAATCATACTCGTCCCACACTCCATTCACTGAAGTAAAAAAAAACTTCAGCCAAAAAAAGATGTCCAAAGCGTCATTTCCACACTCACGGTTTGATGGAGGAGCATAATAAAATAATAACTATAATCCTACGCGTAGCCTCCAGGATTATCCCAGGGATAAACAGTAAGTAATACTTTCGTCAGTTCGATTGTATTAGTGTTAACTGCAGTGGGTACGATTTTGGTAAGTCTGAATAATTTTTGGAATCCGTTTCCAATGCTGGTAGTCAACAATGATGTTGCATTAAAATACAGAGGACGAATCCCTTACCTACCACTGAATTAAGAGTCTTTTCCGCTCAGGCTGGCGTACGTTAGAAATTAATTTCTGGTTCCCAACAGGAATACTACTGCGCATTAAATAACTTTTAGAGGACTATCCTACCAATACAGTGGATAAATACAATACTTTTGGCGCCCCCACTGAATGAGCATAGAGAAAGTTGGTAGACTCAACCAAGAAAGTGACAGGTTGAATTAAAGCTACATTAGGGAACGCATTAGCCGGCTGCGCCTAAACTGCCGGTGATTTGATTTAGGTCACGACTCAGCATACCTTAAATTCTGTTTGCTAAGCTTTTATTTTCTTTATCATATTCCTTCTCTGCAGAGAACTGGGCACTTGGGATTCATGGCTGCGATCAGGAACTACAATTCGATAGGTTTTGTTTATGAAGTGTATGGAGAAGGGGAGACCAGCGCTGGTGTCATACCTTGAGGATGGCGACTCCCTCCCAAAACTCTTCTATTTTTTTTTTCATTTCTGGGTTTGCATATGAGATTATCTAAAGGTTCTATTGAGTTGAAAGTATCGTTATTCTCTTTCTCTTTTTTTTTAACCACTAATAAAAGTTTAAACTCATTGCAGAATCTATAGGAGAAAAGTCACATAGTAAGACATTATCACAACAATGTACAATTTCATTTCCAGAGTTGGAACAAAGGCAACCAAATATCCTGTCCTTTATCTTCTTTCATTTTTGAGTAAATAACTCTCAGAACAACAGATTCAAACAATATAGCATCTAATATATATATATATATTTTCCCTATGTTTTTTTGTACAATAGCAATACCTAGTTCTCCCACCAAAACAACACATTAACTATAATTTTGGTTCATGCGTAAACGACCACGATCATGCTCTAAGTTCTGCTATAAAGGCATAGGTATATTCACTTTGTAACTAACTGTATCTCTTATACACTTTTGGGAAACTAGAGCCTAAACTCGTTGTGAAGCGTAAGGAAAAAAAAAGTTACTTTACTTCACACCTTTTTCCATTTGCAGATAACCAAGTGGGTACTAGAAAAAAAAAAACAGATCCACTGCAGTGTCACAAGCATCATATTTACCCTTTTCCTTCGCTGTGATAAACATAACCATTAATATAATGGTTCATACAAAATAACAAGGAATTTCTTGAAGTGCACATACAATTCTAGGCTACTTTTACAGTGTTTGTTTCACATGATACAAGAATTTCATACGTTGAGAAGGTTCTTTTCTTTGACTTTTATTAAATGGATGTGAACCCATCTTTTAAACTTGCAAGAATACAAATACTATTGGAAAGAAAGTTCAATGA
Source organism: Sequoia sempervirens (assembly GCA_007258455.2). Taxonomy (NCBI): domain Eukaryota; kingdom Viridiplantae; phylum Streptophyta; class Pinopsida; order Cupressales; family Cupressaceae; genus Sequoia; species Sequoia sempervirens. The sequence goes on from VDFB02358134.1 coordinate 64,091,934, forward strand.
ATTTGCATACTAAGAACTTAGGCCTGCTCTTTTCATTTTATTATTAGATAAATGTGAAACACACCATTTCTAAACTTACAATATTGTCAATATTATTGAATGAAACAATGATTTACAACTCAGGAATTGCAGCTTGCTCTCCACCCTACCGTAATGGCGTCATGGAGCCTCGTGGACTCTAGCCATACCCCCGAGCAAGGTAGTTTCTTAGCTCCAAGATCATGAATGGAGTCTTCTCAAAGCTTACAAAAAAAAAAAGATGAAATATCATAACATCAAATTACATGCTTATGGGCTTTTCACTCACCATATTCACAATGATTCATATAAACATGTTCACTTCATTACAACAATAAAACAAGGGAGGGTGAAAGTAGGGAAAACTTATCTCCTTTCTTTAAGTGAGGGGATGAAAATCTCTCTCCTTCAAGTTCCTCTCCAAATCGAACCATCTTGATCACTATCTTCCCAAAGAGATGAACTCCTCTCCTCTTCTCATTCTTTATACCATCACTAAGTTCTCCAAAAGGAGAAGTGGGTAACACCCCACTCTTCCTTCCTCTCAAGATATAAAGGATTTTCAACTTGCAACCTTTTGGATGGGGAGGTGTGGTGTGTACCTCCTTCCATTAATGAGAGTATTTTCCTTATTAAATAGGAAACATGCACTTGGACAACCCCTCTATCTTTCCATCCCATCCTCTCTTCAAAACTCGTCACTCTCCATCATGAGGACTTATCAAGGGTCAAATCATGTCCTAGGGGCACTATTTTATGCCTACTTGACCCCTACCACTATGGTATAGACCCTAGGGGGTTTATTTTTGCATCCCCACCCAAGAAATTGATCAACCACCCTCTTTAAAGACCCATTTAAGGACCTATCCGAGTTTCAACTTGGATAATGGTTTCTAAAACTTATCCCCCAACTTACAACTCACTTGGCACACAAATAAATACCTTCTCAACTCAAAATATAAATCATCCCTTTTATATCAACTTGTTAACTTTATTTCCTTCTAAGCCTTGAAAGGGGGTCAAATTCATGACCATAAGAAGATGTCTTTTGAAATACTCAATGGTCTTCCCTTCTTGTACTGACTCTTCCTTTCCTGCACATTACCAATGAAACCATAAGAAACAATCATATATCACGTTATTCTGGTAACTAGAATAAGGTTTAAGTTTGCAACCATTCCATTTACAATTTAAGCTCATATTCACAATTTATGATTCCTAACTCCTTCATGGTAGCATAAGTAAAATGTTAGAATGAAAGAAAGAATGTTATCAAATAATCACACTATTTTTCATCCACAATACATCTTGCCATCTATTTAGGAACACATAATATAGATTACAACTTTACTAATCACATGCATGGTGGGGCCTTACATATTCAAACATCCTCTTAGTTTCTTGATCCCCTAGAGTTTTCCTTTCCCAACAAGACCCCCTCTCCCTACATTCCTCTCGGTCCTTCTTCAAATACTCATATATCACTACTACCTCACCTCTACCTAATGATCTTATTATTATGGAACACCATCTAGAGGTCATTCTATCAAACCCAATGGTGTCTTACCTTGACTTGGTTATTCCCTATGTGGTTGCCCTGGATCCTACCCATGCTCTAGTGGTACACCTTTCCTCTCCTACAAAGTGTTAGAACACCCTAGTTTTAGCTAGGTCACCATGTTCCTTGAAGTTGGTGGCTCTAAGGAAACTGGCTGAAGTTCTGACTAGTTGAAATTAGGTCAGAAATATTCTAAATAAATAAGGAAAAACAATACAACTAAAAATATTTCTAATTAGAATCAGGTGACCTTGGAGCAACTGGGCTCTAGAAGATCTAAAAAATGTTGTTCCTATCTATTTGAAATTGGATTGCATCAAATGATTTTCATTAATGTCAATAGGTTTTTGTTGATGTCAACAAAATATCAAATGTATGAGATATTTACCAGAAACTATTCTCTATTGAAGTTATTCTTTATCTATGATCCGGTGTGTTAGTTCTTGGGTTTGGATTCTACCACAAGACAATCTATGACTCTTATATCTTAACTATGCCATTATGATTCACTTAGAAAGCTATATTCAGAGTCTTGAGAAGTTTTTTTTTGTTGGGAGTGGTAAGTTATCATTGACAGAGTTTCTTGGGTCTTGGCTAACCTAACACATGTTATGATTTAAGAAGATTAAATTTACTTTGGGGATGTTTTGTATGGAGCTTAGTTGACTTGGTATAATGCACTATATGGATAAGTTTTTTAAATCATATATGGTGCTGACAAATAAAGTTTTGATTATTTTGTTTTCATCTAATTAGGTCGACCTAATTGATGATCAAGATATACTTGTATATCTTTAAGATGCTTTGAGGAATGGAATGAGGAGGACAAACATGAGCAGTGAATGTGAAATGAGAAGTAAATGTGAGTGTGAAAAGGACTAAGAGGTGTGTGAAGACATGAGCCTAAATAATTAATCAGTTGTGATCAATATAGTTTTGTTGAGCGACTACTGTGTGAGGCAATATTTCATATTCTAAGCTTCTTTAGAACTAAACCCTACACATTGAAGGTGTATCCCATTAGTTCAATCCTTTGGTAGTGAGCCACTATTATTGTATCTTGGCGGTTAGCCATATTTTGTATCTCTAGGTTGTAGCCCTATCGGATAGTGAAGTCCTTGTTTCAGGCAGTAAGCCTTATTTGGGGCAGTGAACATTATCTTAGGCAGTGATCCTTATCTTAGGTAGTAAGCCTTATCTCAAGTAGTAAGCCTTTTGTAATCAATTTTTTATATTCTCTATAGTGTGAGTTAATCCTCACAGTGGTTTTTCCCTTATTGGGTTTCCCATGTCAAACTAGTGTTATTGTGTTTATGTGTTGGATTTGAGTTTTTGCATTGACATTTGATGATTAATTATTTAAGAAGTTTTAGGTATTTGTTCCAGTGATTGAATTGGGTGATCCCACAATAGTGGTTTACAATTTTTAACCAAACTGGACACTAAAATAATTTTTTTAACTAAATCTTCACTTTCGGGCACCTATAGCGGCTAAACCATGAGGAATTTGAAGATGATGCAAACTAGAGTTTCATGAAATTTTTTCTGTAGATTCTAAATATATTTTTTTCAAAATTTTTGGAATCAAATTGACTTCTTTTTCCATCTTCCTCGAAAACTAGTTTTTTTATAGAAAACAATGTTTTTAAAAAGTGACGCTCACCGTATAACACAATTTTTTTCCACGAAGTATAAAATTCTAATTCTTTTGAATTTAGATTTGTAACTCTGATATCTAGTGCTTCCACTTTGTTAGATAGTTTTTTATTGAATATTTTTTCTTTAATCAAGTTTCAAAGTCAAACCAATTACAATTCAGACATAGGGCGATCGTATAACATGTAAATTTTTTTGTATGTATAGAAATTGAATTTTTTTTTGTTGGATCAAGGACTTCAATATCTGGTGTACTCATATTTTTCAAAAAAAAAATTTGACAATCTTCTATTTTTCCACATGTGCAGAATAGAGAGTTTGATTTTTGGTGAAAAACCTACATTCACAAGAAATAAAAAACAAATATAATAATAGAATTAAATTTATTTAAAGTATACTTTTTTGGGAAGCCTATAATAAGGACTACATACTTAAAAATAATAAATTTTAAATGAATTCATGTGATCCCTCAAAAGGTAAATCAAAAGTTGTTTTTTATCAGCATTTTGATAGGTGTAAAGGAGACTCCGTTATAGGTATGGTTTAAAACTAGCGGGGTTCTATCCAAGGGGGTTTGATCTAAGGTAGTTTGATCAAACCCTCTTCAATTAGATTTCTTTAAATGAAACTTTTAAATGCTTAAATCATTATATTTTCTAAAAATATGTGATTTCAGTAAAATCAGAATCTCCTAGAAATTGTAAACTAGCTTTGTGGGATCACCCAATTAAAGGTTAAAATCTGTGACAAATGATTCACCCCCTCTCAATTTTCCTATTCAAAAATTGGTATCAGAGCTTAGTTCCTTGGTGAAGAGCTTAACTGCTTGAGAAAGGTCCAGAATGGCTAGCAGCTTGGTCCTTTGAAATGAGTTTAACAACTTGAAGGAGATCTTGGTAGGTTGAAAAAAATGATGAAGGAATCTAACTTGGATGAAGAAGTAAGAACAAAGGGTATAGAGTCTGGAAGTGAAGATCTGAAAGAAAATTTCAAGCAACTAGATGAATACATTCAGAAACTAAGGAATCAAATCTGGAAGTTCAAGTTGAAACATAAAGAAGTAAACCAAGAACTAAAGGAAGCAAAGGAGACTGCTAAAAAATATAAGAATGGAACTTGAAGAAAGAAAAAGAGTGGAAGAGAATATGAAATCATAAATTGAACAAGGCAAGATAGAGGAAGGATGCTTGAAAGAAATTATCAATTAGAAGACAAAAAAAATTGATAAGCTTGAACAAAAAGTAGTAACCCTGAAAGCTGATTTGGAAATAGTGAAAGCTCATGAAGAAAGGTTCAAGACAAGCTTTATAATGCTTGATGAGTTGATTTCATCCCATAAACCTGCAAAGGATAAAAGTGGTCTAGGAATTGAAGAAGGACAAATCTCAAAGACTAAAACAACTTTCAACAAGATTGACAATCAAAGGAAATTCCAAGGCAAGAATCGAAGGAACAACACCAGGAGGATACCCATCCGATAACCTAATGCTCGAAGGTACCCTTATTTTAGTGGCTTTTGTTTCTCATCCAATAAATTTGGAAAGAGAGCAACAAAATGTAGAAATAGGTTGAATCAGAATAGAATGAGTCAGAATGTTGGATTCTTTGTTGGAAAATGCTATGTTTGCAACAAGTTTGGACATAGAGCAATAGAATGTAAAAGCTAAATGATGATGAACAGATTTAATACAAGTAGAAGGATTCAATATTTTCAAGGCTACTGTTACACATGCAATATCTTTGGACACAAGGAAAATTAGTACAAGTCAAGGATAAATACAAACTCTTTTGATCAAGGATATGTTGTGTGCCACACTTGCAACAAACTAGGACATATCTCAAATTTTTGCAGGAGTAAATTTTGGAAGAAACCTAATTTGGAATAGGAAAAAATGCCTATGAACAAGGTAGATCTAGAATAAATAAGGAGAGAGATGTCAAAAATTTGGAGGAAAGAGGAAGAACCTGAGAACAAAAATGAATCAAATAATTTTCTATTTGCATCTGGTGCATATACCTCTTCTAAGAACTAAACCCAGTAATTGTTTTAGGGGGAGAAGTCATAGAAAAATATAACAAACCCCTGATATATGAGGTGTCATGTGATGACACATGGATATGTGATGTGAATCTTTATTTTGAAGGCATTGGAGAAAATTCTAGCAAAAAAGATGCAAATATGGAAATTTGTAGAGAACTTCTTGGCTTACAGTGTTTCTCATAAAGTTGTTAGCAAGCAATAAATGAAAAATTAGGGAAATTCAAGAAAGGCACCATAAATTAGAGGAAAAGGAAGATTGTGTAAATTATTCTATTTTATCAGAGGATTCACCATCTAAAATCTGATCTGGCAGCTTCAGCTAAGGAGAATTCATTGACAGAGTCCTAATGATGATGTCAATTACCTTTTTGTGATGAAATCCTAAAAGTGACAAGTTATATTAGGAAGTTGAGTGGTCATTCTTCTTCATTTCAAATTGAATGAGCTAATGAGAAAAGTGCAGTTGGGAATTAAGGAGTTAGGGTTATTGGAAAACAAAATTACAAAGAACAAAGATGAATCAATGGAGTCAAAGGCAATGGTGGTATTTTATTCGCGCAATGACGAATTGCAGAAATTAAGTTATAGATTGATGAATTTAACCATGAAAAGATTCAAAATCTTGAAGGTTCACTTTCGGTTGAGAAAATTAAAAGGGTCAAGAGTCTAGGGAACAAGGTCTTAAACATTTGGAGTGAATTTCCATACTTTTTGGATGTAGACATTGTTCGGTTTGTCCCAAGTAGAAATAAAGGTGATCAGATGATCTTCAACAAACTCTATGGGATTACAAAGGAAGCAATTGCAGAAATTATAGGATTATGCAATGGTGGACCCATACTAGTAAAGAAGTTAGTGAAGAACAAAGAGGTTAAATCCCTAACTGGAGTGAAAAGAGACCAAAGGGAACTTCTAATTCATACTATAATCGACCCCGTGATAAGGTATGTAGCATATGGAATTTCATATAAGATTTATTTCAAAAATAGGGAAGGTTCTACTTCAAAAATTGTTGTTTACGTTGTACATAAAATGGTTGGAAAAAATGTGGATTTCAACTTGTGTGAGTTATTAAGGAATCAATTAATGGAGAACATTACTATGACAAAAAATGACAATTACCCTTTTTGTTTTGGATCCTTGGTTTTATTTCTAATGATGTATTTTCTAAAGTCAGTACCATTGAAAGAGAATGTTGTGTGTAATTCAATTATACCAATTGGGAAGTAGGTTTATTAGTATCTAAAATGTTTAGCAGAGAAGGAAAATATTTGTAGAGAATACTTTGCATAAAAAATAAATGCATGGAGTTCTAGTATGGTTTCCAATTCGGTTGGGATGTATGAGGTAGGATCCTCCTCTACGAAGAGGAAAGCAATAAGAATAATTTCTTGTCCCCCTTCGAAAATAAAGAAGCTGAAGAAAGAGGAGAAGAAAGAAGAAAAGGAAGCAAAAATTATAGAATCATTTGATTCAGTATCAACAGAGGATGATGAAGAAGACATTACTAAACATAAGGTGTTGAAGATTCTTGAGCAATCTGATGGTTTGAAGAAGATTAGAGATGTTTGGTTGTCATGACCAACATATGAACATGATGAGATTATAGACGCCTTGGCTATTTATATAATTCATAATGACATTTATCTAAGTGAGTTGACAATTTTTTTATCAGAAGTATTGATTGAGCAGATTGAAGACAGACTAATGGTACTGTCACCTGAGGAAACAAAAGAAAAAGATGGGATTCAATTAGCTATAGAAGAAAGATGTGGAAATGCATAGAAGAGATTGACTAAGAGCATAAATTAATTAAATTCATGCACCAAAATCATAAATAATGTGTATAGGTATTGTCTCAAGTGGCCTACTACTATCAGGAACTATAGAGGAAAAATTGATGCTATTGAGCTTGAGTCGGATTCTATTGGAAAGACATATAATATCCTTAATGACAGGGATGGATTGCAGAAGAAAAGGATAAATTCCTTATAGTTTGAACTTGCAGTCATTGTGGTATAGAGGGATGGTATTGTGAGGACTTTTTGGAAAGTTAAAGAGATAATTGAGTTGATATTAGAACAAATTTTTGGTCTCTTGGTGGAAGTTGAGAAAAATGAACAAAAATATCACTATCTTAGATACTCTTCTAGAAACATTTGATTTGATAGTAAAGAACAACAATATTTTTTTAAACATCAAGTTGACAGTGGATTCCTAGAAGACATTTCTTTCGAAATTAAAAGAAAAATACAAGGAGATATTTTAAGGGAAGAAGGATTGAGGTAAAGAACCATGTTTTTGATATCATTTTTGTTTTGAAGACTATTTTTGTAAAAAAATTTGGTGTAAGGGGGAGATAAATCCTTTTTCTTTTCCATTGCTGTCAAAGAGGGAGAGAAAGCATGTGAAAAGAATGAAAATCATTACAACTCATCAAGGGAATTGCAAAGTTCATTGTTGTTGGATTTTCACATCCTGTGTTGCCATCAATGACAAAGGGGGGGATTAAAGGAAATTAGATTGCATCAAATGGTTTTCATTAATGTCAACAGGTTGTCATTGATGTCAACATAATACCAAATGTATGAGATGTTTACTGGAAGCTATTCTCTATTGAAGATATTATTTATTTGTGATCTAGTGTGTTGGTATTTGGGTCTAGATTCTACCACAAGACAAGCTATGACTCTGATATCTTAACTATGTCATTATGATTCACTTAGACAACTATATTAAGAATCTTTAGAATTTTTTTTTTGGGGGGAGTAGTAAGTTATCAATGACAAAGTTTCTTGGGTCTTGGCTCACCTAACACATGTTATAATTTAAGAAGATTAAATTTACCTTAGGGATTTTTTGTATGGAGCTTAGCCAACTTGGTATAATGTACTACATGGATAAAATGTTTAAATCATATATGGTGCTGACAAACAAAGTTTTGATTATTTTATTTTCATCTAATTAGGAAAACCTAATTGATGATCAAGATATACTTGTATATATATAAGATGTTTTGAGGAATGGAATGAGGAGGACACATGAGCAGTGAATGTGAAATGAGAAGTAAGTGTGAGTGTGAAAAGGATTAAGAGGTGTGTGAAGACTTGAGCCTAAATGATTTATTAGTTGTGATCATTGCAGTTATGCTGAGCAACTACTGTGTGAGGTAGTACTTCATATTTTGAGCTTCATTGGAACTAAACCTTGCACATTGAAGGTGTATCCCATTAGTTCAATCCTTTGGTAGCGAGCCACTATTATTGTATTTTGACAGTTAGCCATCTTTTGTATCTTTGGGTTGTAGCCATGTTGGATAGTGAGTCCCTATTCCAGATAGTGAAGTCCTTGTTTCAAACACTGAGCCTTATTTCAAGTAGGGAGCCTTATCTCAGGTAGTGAGCCTTATCTTAGGTAGTGAGCCTTATCTCAGGCAATGAGACTTTTGTAATCATCTTTTGTATTCTCTATAGTGTGAGTTAATCCTCACCGTGGTTTTTCCCTTATTGGGTTTGTTACCCATTTTTGTTACTTGCTCAAGTTTATTGAGTTTAGAGTGATTGCAAACTGAAAGTGAAGTACATTTATTATCTATCTTCCCTATATTGCATTCAATTTTATAAAAAAAAAAATCAAAGAGATTACTAGATTTTAGTAATAGATTATTGTATTTATACAAGTGCATACAATATGGAAAAGATTTGCACAAATCTTTTTGAAAGGTAATCTTTATTGATATAAAAGTACATATTTGTCTCACACAAGTTGTGAGACTTAACTTGTCCAATAAAAATGAAGAACAATTTATACATTGATGGATAAAAGAAAAAGAATGCACATATAGTGGAAGAGGCCAATCATTGCCTAATGACTAGTTTAGTTTCTATTGTATTGATCTATCTCCTACTTTGAGTTGTCTTGTTTCCTCCATAGCTCCCTACTCCTAGCCCCTACATCTAGAAATTGCAATGATGTTAGAGTAGTTCCCTAAGCAATGATGGCCTCTAACACTACATATACATGCACCCATGAATGTATAAATTGCCCCTCAAATGCATTAGATAAGCATACAAATTGTTCATGTCCAGATAAAGAAACGGGATAATCTAATACATCAATCATATGCACATGTTTTTCTAACTGTTTTCTTCATGTGCAGATATAGGAAAAGTAATATTGTAGCATGTGGGTTAAAATGTGGCTCCCATGAGGGTTGAGCCTAGCATGCTGCTTTATTGTGTGCAAAAAGGTAATTTTTCTCTTATGATCCCCTCAAGCAACCATATGTCATCTATGATAGTGAGATTTCAGTCACTGTCATAAGTGACATATACTTGCTCAAAGAAATCATTAAGGATAACAATATGTATCAAAGGCACACTAAAGAATGCTATTACTATTGGTTATCAGTTTTTTGCTTTTCAAGAATAAGATATCATCTATTGATAATATATCATAGAAGAGCTGGGTCTGTGAAGGTAAATGTGTTGGTAAACAACTAATGGTAAGCACAGATTGGACAGTCTATGCAAACAAATCAGGGACTTAAAAATCAAGATCCATAACGGCCATAAAGATGAAAATCTCCAAAATATGCACAAAGACTGGCTACAAAACCAGAGAATGGTCATGAAAATAAAGACAAAGGTGATATTCCCTATATTCATATCATATATTTCATAAGCTACAAAAGTAGGGCAGATGTCGTGAGTGAAATAATACAAATCCTCACTTCTGTAGAGATAGAGCAGAGTATGGCCTTTGATAGGAGATTTCCAGAAATGCATGATTGCATGTAGGTGATAGTAAAGGGAACATACACAATGAGGTTGAAGCCATCCTTTTTACATAAGTTAATGAAGACAACCAAGAAAAACATTGAATAAATGGAATCTTATGCATAAGAAGTGAATTAAGTTATGGAGCAATTAGCATGATAAATAATGAATTGCAATTGTTTAAAATATGCTAAGAAAGGTAAAGGACAGTCCATAGATGGATTCATGGCAACAATATGATAGTTTACAATGCACGATGATTACCAAAGTGTTAAAACCCTTTGGGAGAAGGTACATATTTTATTTCCATGATCAACATTGAATGGAAAAGTAAGGATGTGAAGCAATAAAGGTTAAGAGTTTCAGGAAGGCTAATAATGAGAACATAACAACAATCAATAATAGGCATCACAATCAATGGGAAGTAGCTATGCATGGGAATTTTCATTTGTAACATTGAGAGCAGTAGTTATTCATTGGTTCATATCAACAAATATGGTTGTTAGTTAAGGATATACAAGCATAGTTTACAATTATGCATGGAAGATATCATATATTCTATGATGTGTTCAGATCATTAGTGAACAATGAAAGACAACATATTCAAATCCATAAGGACAAGTACTCATTAACCGTGGAGTGAGTTTCTACCATCTCTATCAAGTACTTGCTCATTGGCACAGTGAAGAAATCCTCATTACAATCATGGAAACAAAGTGGCATGAAAGGTCAATATGAGATTCCAAATGACAATAATGAGAAATATTGCTGGCACTATGGTGTTTTGATAGGAAACAAGGCATGATAGACATAAGGTAAAGCAACAAGACAATGATATAGTGAAGGGGTTATTATATTGGCATTTGTTTTAATATCTATTTTATGGCAAAGTGAGGAGGCTCTGTATTGGAAGGTTGTGCATAGTGTTCATCTCGAAGGGCAGTGTAAACTTTGCACAGAACTCCCTATAGGTTAAATGAAGATGATTCCATTAGTACCATTGGAATGAAGAGACATTGGTTAACTCTTATGCTTTAGTTTTCCTCACTATCATTGAATCTAGGTGCAACCAGGGTTTTTGTATTAAAGCCTTTATTAAGCATTTCCAGTTAAAGTGTTTAAAAGATGTAGAGTGTTAAGAAACTTTCTTGTGTAGAAGAAAGACATGAGAGTTGTAAGACTATGAGGAAAATGATTTACTGGCAGAGATTCATTTGACAAAAGCAAAGAATAGCAGAATACTGTCTCATATATCAGTATGCAAAGATCAACAAGATCTACAACCCAAAAGGCCAGAGAACAATAGGTCTTCATGCTAGGTCATGGGAATCAGTGAATACAATGACCTATGAAAGGAATGTCCCTAGGAAATGACACCGTATTGAAGACCAATAAAGTAGTTTAGTGTATGCTTTGTAACTTTATCTAGCCAAGAAGTGTTGAGTGACAACATATGCAATACCACTAAACCTTGCTTAAACTTAATGGAACTTATGGTATTTTACAAATTCTCTGTGGAAGAAGGTGAGGATGCAAAGGGGTGTCTTGAAAGATTTTAGGAGAAATGTGTTGTACCACAATCATGACAATAAAGGGAAAACCCATTTTTTTCTCTATGGGGCAACATTATCTTGTGAAAATAGTCGAATTTGTCATGAAATCTCATTCATATTATAATCTATCATGATCCTTTTCATATAAAAAGAGATTATGTCACTTCTAGTCACTATTACATGGTAAATAGAGTAAGGATATACTTTATTTTAAAATCAATAGAAATCAACTGGAAAATGAGAAGCTACAGTTGTCGCGGCCATAGAAATGAAAAAAAGCGTAAGAACAGAAAATGTGTTGCGCATGGGTTCATTTTCAAGCATATTTTCTTTAGAAACTGTGTTAAAAGAATGAAAAAATTCTTTCCATAAACTTACCAGTGGGATTTCTATGCAAATAAAGGCATAGAAATCCTTCAAAGATGCTCCAAAGTGCAAAATATTGGACTCCATGGCGACACTGCAAGTTTGTTGGAGTGTGAAGTAAAGAGTGAAAATGAAATGATGGCGTGAATTTTGACCATTAGAGTTTTCAAACCCTAATATGCTGATGAATTTTTAGACATTCTTTTTGTCTATCTTTCAAATTATATGCATCATATAACTAATACACTCCCGCAGGATAAGACTTTAAGTCTTATGTCTTGCAATATGTTCCCTTTACATGCTTTTTGCCTTGTTTTTGATTTTTCCTTATGGGTCAAGCTTTTTAAATTTATTTTTTGCATTAATTTAATGTAAATCATTTGACTTTAATCATTTTCTTATAAATCATTAAGTCAATTTGCTTTTTCAAATGCAAAAAAATAAGTATCTTGCTTTATGGATGTATTCATGTGTTTTTTGAGCTTTTATGCTTTTGCAAGCATATAGGGGAGTTGAAGGAGGTTATCAAACATAAGGAGAATATATAGGAGAGCTTTTACTTGTTCTTTGAGAGGTTGAGAGACATTTGGAGGGAATTCAGATATTTTTGACCAAGTTTGGAGATGGTTTGCATGCTTTATGATAAATTTGGTCAAAATTGACCTCTTTAAACATATTGGAGCTCTTTTTGAAAGGTTTTAGTTACTAAAAAATAGGCTTTTTGGAGGCATACGAGTTCATGGAGCTTCTAGATCCTTCTTTGGTGGAACTAATTGGAAGGATGGATAAATTCTCATTTGGACACATTATTGAGTTAGTCCTAATTTTTTCTTTTATGCTCTGTGACTTCTTTTAAGTCCTTTGGAGAAAATACAGAGTTTTGTAACTCTTTTGCAGATTTGTACTCAACCATGCTTTTCCTTTCAATCAATAAATCAAAATTATTTTTACCTTCTTAGTACTGGTTATTATGCAATAATATGAAATTATTGATATATCCTTGTGATGATAATGTTTATCCTTGGTTTTGTCTAGTTTCTCATTTCCTTTTTGCAAAAGTGCATGTTTGTGCATGTCATAGTTTGTGTTCTACTAGTTCTATGTAGGATTCAACCGTGAAGTCAGGCATTCGAGCCTCTAAAGGTCATTTGTTATTCCTCTTGAGTTTTTCCATAAAACTTCAAAGCCCTTCTATGAAATACTTATGCAAGACATGTCAAAACTGAGTTGTGCATGTTGTAGTGAGTTTTATTGATCACATTATGCATTAAAATAGTGGTATAAATCTTTAATATTTGGTGCATCACCATAGGATTAGCTTTTTTCAGTCTATACATTCCTTCTCCCTTTTCTCTACAAAAGCTTTAGTTTAGGTGATTCAACAAAGGGGAAGCCAGCCTTTTTCTAGAGGTTTGGTCCTATTTGAGGTACCCACATCTTGGGATCATTCCCATATTTCACTAGATGTTGAATTTCACATTCAACAAGGTGAAAATCTAGTAGATAAAATGATTTTCCATGTAAACCTAGTGTTATTATGTTTATGTGTTGGATTTGAGTTTTTGCATTAGCATTTGATGATTAATCATTTAAGCAGTTTTAAGTATTTGTTTTAGTGATTGAATTAAAGGTTAAAATCTATGACAATTGATTCAACCCCCCTCTTAGTTGTCATATTCAACACTATCATAGACTATTAGGGTACTTAATAACCTTCCCATGGAGAATATTATTAGAAATCTCACTAAAGAATACAAGCTTGAAATTTTACTTATTCAAGAAACTAAAATGACTATTGTTGAATTTGATAAATCAAGTAAGTACATATGGCCTAATGCTCTCTATTTGGTGGTTGATGTGGATGGGGCTTCAAGTGGTCTTACTACCATGTGGAAATATTTTCTTAATGGATCTATGATTTTAAAGGATATAAACTACTTGAATTTCCACTTTTCTCAATGCTCTTATTGTTAAGATTGGGTGTTGTTTAATATCTATGCTCCTAATAATGTTTTCCTTAGAAGAACCACTTGAACCAGCCTATTGGAATGCATAAGTTCTTTCCTTCCAATTCATTGGATGTTGTTGGGTAAATTTAACATGCCTCTCTTTCCCTCAAAGAAGATGTGAGGCATATTGATATGAATGAGATTATACTGGATCAAAACAATTTCCTTTTAGTGGGTGGCCTTTTTTGACTTAGATCTTGAAGGAAGCTCTTTAACCTTGTCTAACAAAATAATGGGAGATAATCTAAGTAAGGTTAGACTAGACCATTTCCTGGTTTCCTCTAATTGGTATTTTTCTTCCTACTTCTCCTTATTCTCTCTTTTTAGGATAGGATCGGATCACACTTGCATAATCCTAAGATGGAACACTCCTCTCTAATCTAAGCACCCCTTTCGATTTGAATTGATGTGGTCATATCAACCACACCTCAAAGTGCTCTTGTAGGAATGGTGGAATATCAAGGTATGTAGTTTAGATATGTTTAGGCTCACCTTAAAACTTAAAAATTAAAAAATGTAACCTAAAAATTTGTAACAAGAATTGTTTTGACAATATCTTCTCTCCAAAAATAACCCTTAAGGACTAGCTCAAACTAGTTCAAGAGGATTTGGATGGTTTGGGGGCCTCCAAGGATTTTGTCAATAAGGGAAATGAAATTTTTATGTGATTTTCATAACATTATTGAGAAAGAAGGAATTTATTGGAAACAACGGGATATAAACTAGTGGATTTGTGATGGGGATAAGAACACCATGCTTTTTCACCTATTTGCCTCTAGGCATATGAATATGAATACTATTTCTAAATTGATCACTACAGATGGTAATGTTCTAACTTCTAAGGAGGAAATTTCTATAAAAGGGTGCTAATTTCTTCTATAACCTCCTCAACCTAATCACTCCTAACCGTCCTCTTCTCACGAACCACCTATTGGATGTGATTCCCATCTTTGCCACTTTTATTTATTAAAAGAAGTGCCTTAGATGAGAAATCAGGGAAATTTTTTTTCACTTCACTCTTTTAAGGCCTCAGGGCCTGATGGCTTCCCTCCTTTCTTCTTTTAAAATTTTTGGGATCTTGTTAGCCAAGATATTACTCTTGTTGTTAAGGAATTTCTATCTTTAGGTAGCATTCTGAATGAGTTCAATAATACTTTTATCATCCTCATTCTAAATAAAGTTGGTGCCAATAGGCTTTCTAATTTTCACCCCATTATACTTTGTAAGACCTTTTACAAAATTTGTTCTAAACTGCTAGGCAACCATATTAAACATTCCCTTGATAATATGATCCATTTGGCCTAGAAAGGTTTTGTTTCGAGGCATAAAGTTGCTAATGTTTTCGTGCTGGTTCATGAAACCCTTCATTAATTGAGAAAAAAGTAATAAGGAAAGTATGGCCCTCAAGCAAGACATTTCCAAAGCCTCTGATAAAGTCTTCTAGAATTTTTTGTTTATAGTGTTGCATAGATTTAGTTTCATGAGGAATATTTTAAAATTGATTGAAGGTTGTGTTACTTCTCCTATATTCTCAATGATCATTAATAACACTCTATATGGCTACTTCTTAGCTTCTAGTGATATTATGTAAGGGGGACCCTTTTCCGCTATCTCTTTATATTGATGGTATAAGTCCTTGGTTGTAACATTACAAAAGGTGTTTTGAATGGTACCCTTGTTGGTTTAGATCATTCCTCCACCCACAACCAATTTCTCATCAACAATTTGTTGATGATATGATCCTTCTTGGGGAAGCCACTATTTCAGAGGCAAAGTGGTGGATAAATGTTCTTAAAAAAGTTTTATTTTACTTATGGTCAATGTATTAATCTAGGTAAAAGTGTGGTTTTTTCCTAAATGTTCCCCTCCTTCTCCAAACCAAAATATTTAGGATTGTTAACTATCAAATCATTTGACTCCCTTCCACTTACTTTGGAATGCCTCTCATAGTGAGTAAGGTTGATAATTATGTGTGGTCCAACTTACTTCAAAGAGTTTAAAGAAAACTTGTGGCTTGGAAGGGGTCCTTCTTTGCAATGTTGGTAAAATACACTTCCTAATATCTACTCTCCAACAAAAGGTTGTTTACCCTATGTCCATATTTATCATGCCCTCTTCATGGTATAAACACTTAGAATAGATCTAAAGAAGGTTCCTATGGTTGGGAACAAAAGAAAAAAAGCATTACTCTTTGGTCAATTGGGACACTATTTGCCCCAAAAAAATTTATGGTGGTCTTGACTTAAGAAAAGCCAGGAATATGAACATGCCACTCATTATGAATGTTATTTGGAGACTTTTAAATCAACATGTTGAATGGATATTTATCCTTAAAGCCAAATATTTACATGGTGGGTAGGGAATCTCATTTCTTCATAATATTCAAATCCCCTTGGGGTATTGTTAGTTTATTTTAATCTTCGAGATTAAAATAAGCTGGAAAATTTAAAGGGATATATTTTGCTTGATTTAAGTGTTAAAATAAAAATAAGGAAATAAGAAAAGTTATGAAAATGGGGTGCCAAATGGTAGAAAGAGGGAAAATTAAAGTTTGAGAAAATTAATTAAAAGAAAAAGGCAAAGACTAAGTTTTCAAGCGCCAAAAAGTGAAAAGGAGAGTTTTTATTTTTCTTTGTTGACCACATAGCATGGAGAGACTCTATTGTTTCAATTAGAAACATTGAAAGAATCCATGAAGACGAGGATGCAGTAATAGATGTAATCCCACATTGTTGTCAAGATAAAATGCATTACAAAAGTAAATAGAAGATCATGGATATTTTCTCTCTATTACAACCAAGTGTGGAAAGCATTATGTTGCTATCCTATGAAGGAAAACCTATGTTTCAGAGTTTTGGGGAGGATATCAGACATGTGGAAAAACCAAAATGGATAGCTATGATACATTGAGGAAGTCTTTGCAAGCATTTATCTCCAACTCATGCATGAGCAGGCATGTGGAAAAAAGATAAAAGGCCAGGTTTATTCATTTGTTCCCCTCAGTAGATCCTTTTGGGTATGAAAGGCAACATAGGATAGGATAGGTTATAATATTTTTGGATCTATGTCTCCCAATTTATATTGTTTATTTGATTAATACTATCAATATTTGAAGAAAGTGAGCATAAAAACTAACCTCCCAACATTAGGATCCACTATAAAGACTATAAAAATTTTCAATTCCTTGTTATTGATATTACATGGTGATAAACCTAGATTCAATGTATAAGAGCCATTTGTGAGGAAACCCACAAGAAAACTCCTTGCTTTTCATTTTGTTGTTTGTTACTGAGTTTGATAAATGAACTTGTAAAGAAGACAACATGAAAATAATGATACAAATCATAGTAATGTGAGATATTCATTTCATTTATGATGGATACAAGATAGTCAAGGAATTATGAAGATTCAGAAAAAGTTAGGTCTGATATTTGCTCAAGGGACAATGGACTATTCATGGAGCAATAGTGACATTCTAAGTAATGCATGGAAGCAAAAATAGTTTGACATAGAGCTCCTAAGAGAGCATAAAGTTCAAGGAGGAGCATTTGAGCAGAGCCCAAAGAGGAAAAATGCATTCCTATTAATGTTGAGAAAAGAGCAGAAATCTATTATTGTAGGTACTACAGAGTGCAAAAGAGGAAGAGTCTAAAAGACAAAATGAAGTATATAGAACAAGGTTTGGGTATATTGTTTTAAAAGCAAGGATAAAAAGCTTTTGATAGTGGTGTTTGATTCCACTAAGTAGTTTCAAAGGTTAGAGCATGGAAGAAGGACCTAAGAATAGTTGAATGAGATCTAGGACAACAAAGTTTCATTGGAAAGCATGAAGATTGAATGCCCAACTATGAGAATAATTTTAATGATAGTCCAATGAGAGTGGTAGTGCTCTAAGTAATGCATGGGAAATCATGGCATTAGAAACTAAAAGAGCAGTTTATAGTGATATACAAAATGGTCAAAATAACATGATAGTAGCAAGGAAGTCACTTCACAAGTATAGTCATCTCATAAGATAGTCACCTTGAAATGACAACTAATGAGTGGGCATTCCAAGGGCTTGAAGTCATGAAGAGATAGCCATATGACAATCATATAAATATGGAGCAGTCCTTTAGAGGACACCTTATAGTCAAGATAAAAGAGCAGCCACAACAATGGTTAGCAAGCATCCCTACAAGAGATATATAGAGGTTTCAACTATTGATTTTGCAACAAGAATTGATTTGAACGACAACCAATAAGGAGAAAAAAAATAAAATCACAAGGACATTGATATTGACATCATTGAAGTTGTCCTTAAGGAAGCTCTCAATAATATTCCTTGATGAGAAATATGATATTTTAGAGGACACTTGACAATGAAAAGGAACTGTGCTTACTTATAAAGAATAAGAATGTTTCATAGCCCTACTAAAGATTATGGGGTAGTCATGAGCATATTGGATTGCAAGGTGCCATCAGGAAAGGAAATCATTAATGACTGTGATATGTATGACTATGAAGGTGGGAAATGAATAAAGAGTTTTGGTTAGTGCTTAGAGATTGTAATGAAGTTTTTTTTACTATGTTTTGCAATGTGACCAATAAAGGGCAGAAACCTCGTGTATATGCTTTGATCAATTCCTAGCAATCAAGAGAGGTGGTCACCTTGTGTATTTTCGGAAGGTACAAGCACAATTATAAAGCAAGAAACTTTAAAAGAGACCACCATGACAGTCATTGTTATAGGGAAAAATGTGGCAAAGATGAGCATGACAGTCCTCTTTTAGATATAAAAATCACTGTCTAAAGAGGGATGGATGGAAATTTTTGTAAGGGTTTCTTAAGGCCACATGGAGCTTGATAGTGGATGCAGTAAGGATAGATAAGATAATACTGAGTTGTGCATGGATTGGACGATAGTGTATGAAGAGAGTTTTGACATTTCATGGCATTGTCCATGGAGACAAGAAGGATGGTTATCAACCAACACAATGAATGGGTAGAGTTATATAAGGATGATCGGTTTTTTTATGACAATGAATGCAAGGTTGTTAAGAATGGTTCAATATTGTTAGTGATTTTGAAAGGAATTGGTCACTGTACAATGACCTTGATCACAATGGAACAAGAGTGATAGTCAATTTTGATGCAGGGGCAATTAGTGATGCCAAATAACATAGGAAAATATCCTATCAAGGAGCACAAATGAGAAAAATAAAAATAAAAGTGATAGAATGGTAATATCAAGGGTCAGTGATAATGTAAATGTGATCATGTCTACTTATGAAGACTCCTTTCTTGGTGATGTTCAAGTTTATTCAAAAGAAAGAGCCTTTAAAAGAGCAAGGTGACTAGTGACTCAACATCAAGAGTGAGTCAACGTGTTTATTCATAACCCTCATAGTACGCCTTGGAGTTTAAAATTTAAACTTGGCATTAGCTAAAGGAGTACATTAGGAGTTTACTTTTAGTTTAGGCCTATTTTCTAGGAGGGAGTTTGGTCTATTTTAAAAAGGAGTAGTTTGGGGCCTAATTTGAAGGGAGGAGTAGTAGTTAACTATCTAGTTGGACTTGATGTTAACTCTTTTGATGTGGAGTTCACTTTTTCATTCTCCAAGTAGCTAGGAAAGCTTTCCTTACTCTATCAGTTGCACCTTTAGTCAACCTTGAGCTTCTTTTCTCTTCTCAAGGGAAGTCCTAGCTCTTATCTCTGGTTAGTTCTGAGTTTGTTCATTGTTCTTGCAGTAGTGTACATGCTTTGTAACTCATTCCTTATGAGTTTTTCAGTCTTTTTAATCAATTTTACATACTTGTAATGCAAAAACCTCCTGATATTCAATAAAGAAGCTCAATTCCTTCTCAAATCTATCTTGTTCCAGCATTGTATGTGAGTGTTTTGATTAAAATATTGTGATTTCTATCAGAAAATCCTTCATTTTTATCTTATTCCTTCAATTGTTTAGTTCAAATGCAACATGTTATAGTGTAGGTCATTGATTGTGTATCTATTTTTGTTGAATGTTAGTTATGAAAACACCACTTTTTTATTTCAAACAAACAACAAACATTGAAACCTTTCATATGAATCATTTTTGCAAAACATATCAGCCTAAGTTTTGAGCACTTTCAACTTCAGTATTGAGTTATTTTGTGAATTTTAATAGCAGATGCAAGTCATTTTCAGTTTGTGAATCACAACTTAGAATAGCTTTCAATTTCTACAACATCCTCCATTTTTCCATCAAAATCAGTAGTTCTTGGAATATATTCAAAGGGAGCTAGCCCATAATCTGGAGGTCTACCTTCACCATATGGTACCCACAACCTAAAGATATTCCAATGTTTCACAAGATTAGCTAAGTCTAGGCTTAGCTAAGGTGCAAATCCTTAGTGACAATAGGTACCTTATTTGGAATAGCCTCCTAAAAACAAATAATTTAATCTCTTAGGGTATATTTTGGTAAGTCTAGACTGGTGATTCAGTTTGTTTTTGGGATGGTAGGTGGATTTTGATGTAATATTTTATCTCCATCTAATTTACTCTGCTATCAAATCAAACCTCTACTCTAGATTAGGCCTTCAGGTTTTAGATTATTTGGACCACTCCTCTGACCTGCCCCTCTAGAAGATTGATCTTGATTGGCATGACCCCTCACTTAGCCTGGATACTGGTGCAAGAGCACCTACACCTCATCCTCCATTTTTGCTCATTTGATGAAAACATGTTGTTAGGAGGTTAGAATTAGTATTTTTGAGACTTTTTGTCATTAATAAGGTCAATCAATACCATTGAGCAAGATCTAGGGTGAGTTTTTGAGTTTTGAGTCAAAATGTGCAACAATGCAATCTTGCACTAAAAGTTGCTTTTGTAGCCTTTGAAGGAAAAAATGTGAATTTTTATGTAAGTGTGGAAGGTTTGGGGTCTTGAAAATGTAATAAGGCTGTTTCAAGGTTATTTGAATGGTTGTTAAGGTCTTAGGTCTTTAGGATTGCAAAGTTGCTTTAAAATGCAAAGTTGTCATAAGGAAATTTGGCATAAAATCAACATTAATGATGTAATTTCATTAACTAATGGTTCCCTCCTTCAAAAATCAGTTGAGGGAAGTTGTAAATGATGGGAAATTTTTTTAAAAAGCCTCACTTGGGTCGAGGTTGGGCTGTTGTTGGCAGTTTTGAAGTTTTGAAGCATTTAATAAAGAAAAAAACTTTGTTTTTTCTATTTTTTACAGCATTTTTTCCTGATCCCGTGCTTGGTACGGTCTGGTACATAATTTTACAAACTCCAAATTGGAATGGTTTGAAAGAGGGAAGAGTCTAATTTCTTTTGGTGGTGATTTGGATCATTTTCATTAAGTATTGAGTAAGTTACATCAATTTTAGTGAAAGTGGGTCTGAAACCTTGCAAAACAAGGGTTTGGTCACCAAAATGGATGTAATTCCCATTTCCACAGTGGGAAAAATCTAAAAATTGGTGGATTGGTAGATATAGGACTCCTTTACATGCTGAAATTTGTTTCATATTGAAAAATTGAGGTTTTCAAAAGTTATGTGATGCCCTAGGTCTGGTTTTTGCCTTGTACAGTCCAAAATGTGATCATTTGAATACATTATTTGTTGATTTCTGATTATTTGAGTAAATATAATGGATGGAAATCATGTAACAGGTCTTGGGGAACCTATTGAACTATTTTAAAGGCATTAGGGGTGTTGGGGTGTGCCTTGAAAATTTGATTCCTTCTTTGCACAAGCCAAATGAAGCCTTTTGGTGGCTTGTAAATTAGTTATTTGATACACTTGCTCTTGGTGTTTGATCCTATGATTTTGGGGATATGTAAGGGTCTATGTAAGAAGTATAAAACATGGTTTCTTTCTCTGTTATTGTCCTTTAACAAATTTTTATCATGACTGTCCTATTGGTGAGTGCTAGAAGGAATGCATGGATAGTATGGCAGCAATGAGGGAATGAGAGTTTCTATGGGCAAAGGCTGGTTGGTTGTTCATGTTTTGTCATATTAAGAGTGTCCAAATCATTCCAAAGTCCTGTGGTGATGTCTAGTTGTGTGAGTTGAGTTGGGTGATCAAGTTTCTTGTTGGAAGGAATAGCGAAGTTTATGTGTGCATTTAGAGAAGCTATTGGAAAAAGGTGTTGCTTCCCCTGCCACTCTGCATCATAGTGGTATCAGAGTAGGGAGTAGGTTTTGGTTTTCATTTTGCAGGTTGAAGAAAAGGAAAGGTTGACAAGATGCCTCCAAAGAGCAAAGATATGGCTAAAGAGATGAGGGAGATGAAGGAAAGGCATGGAAGAGAACTCAAAGAGTTGGAAGAGAGAGTCATAGCCCTAGAGACAAACAAGAGAAGAGATGCTGAAGAGAGTGATCCAAAAGAAGAGGAAGATGAGGAGTTTGAAGATGTGGAAGAAGAGCTTACTCCAGAGGATCAAAGAATGGCAAAGTTGTTGAAGGCAGTGAAAGGTGACAAGCCTAAGGTAAAACTTGATGTTTCTAAATATGGTGGTAGTCTAAATGATGAAGAACTACTTGATTGGATTGCTGCATTAGATAACCATTTTGAATGTGAAGAAGTTCCTGAGGAGCAAAGAGTAAGGATTGCAAAGACTAAGTTGCAGGGTCATGCTTTGGTATGGTGGAATTACTTTCAGTCTGAGAGGAGGAAACAAGGAAAGTCTAAGATCACATCATGGGACAAGATGATATCTAAACTCAAAGGTAAATTCTTACCCAAAGATCACCAAATTCAAATGTTTAAAAAATTGCAAAGTTTGAGGCAAAGGGAAATGGATATTAAGTCCTATACTGAGGAGTTTTATAAATTAAGTTTGAGGTCTGGTCATCATGAGAATGAAGATGAAAAAATTGCTAGATATATTGGTGGTTTGAGGCTTAATATACAGGATGAATTGGTTTTGGCTAACCCTAGGAGTGTAGAGGATTGTTATCAAATGGCAATCAGGGTGGAGGAGAAGCTTAAAAGGAGACAAGAGAAAGCAGTAAGAGGAAGAGGTGGTCCTAGTGCAAGAGGAAGAGGAATACCTTCTACATCAAAGCAGCCAAATGAAGATCAAGGAGCAAACAAAGGTAAAGATCACAATGATTCTAGAGGTGGTTTTGGTTTTAGAGGTAGAGGAAGGTTTGGTATTGGTAGAGGTTCTAATGATTTTGCAGGAAGATGCTACACATGCAATGAGTTTGGCCATCCTTCATGGAAGTGTCCTGAGAGGGTTGGTAGTTCTTCTAGTGGAGACAAGAAGATTGATAGAAGAGCACAATTGGTACAGGA
Source organism: Sequoia sempervirens (assembly GCA_007258455.2). Lineage (NCBI taxonomy): Eukaryota > Viridiplantae > Streptophyta > Pinopsida > Cupressales > Cupressaceae > Sequoia > Sequoia sempervirens. The sequence continues at coordinate 64,115,195 of VDFB02358134.1, forward strand.
AGAGGAGTGTGAAAGTCATTGTTCTCCAAGTAGGAATGCAGATCCTGAGGTTGGGGAAATGTTGATGGTGAGAAAAACAATCTTGAAGGCAGCAAAAGAGGAAGCACCTTTGCAAAGGAAAAGTCTCTTCAAGACAAATTGTAAGTGCAAGGACAAGGTATGTAGAGTGGTCATTGATTCTGGCTCAACTGAAAACATGGTGTCATGTGAAATGGTCAATAAGTTAGGATTGAAAAAGATTCCTCATGAATGTCCCTATAAAATCTCATGGTTAACTGATGATCAATCTTTGTTGGTGAATGAAAAGGATATAGTGGATTTTCAAATTGGTGGTTATCATGATAGTGTTGTGTGTGATGTTCTTTCAATGGACTGTTGTCATCTCTTATTAGGTAGACCTTGGCAATATGACAAGAGGGCATTGTATGATGGTAGGGAAAATACTTACACCATAGTTCAAGATGGTCATTATTTTGTGTTAACTCCTCTTGTAGAAGATGCTAAAGGTAAAGCAAAGGTCATAATGTGTAGCAAGAAGGAACCTATAAATGTAATGAAGGAGAACCAGTTTTCTGATGTTGTTCCCTATTTTAAGACTAAAAACGCAGATATATGGTTTGATGTAGGGGTAAAAGAGTGTTGATAGTGAGTTTGCATGAAAGTGTGTTAGTAGGAGCCATTGAATTCCCTGTAGTTAAGACTAGGTCTAAGAAACAAACAAATTTTGCAGGAAGTACAATACATAAGTCTGATTTGATAGTGACAAAACAACTTGATGAGGCAGTGAGTGAAAGACAAGGAAAACATGGACGGAAAGATAGTTGCACACATGAAGGTGACAAAGGAAACAACAAAGATCATAGAGTTACTAATCCTTGTTTGTATGCAGGTGAAAAACACAGTAAACAATTCAATCTTGGTCAAGGAAAAGATAAAAGACTATTTGCAGGTATAAGGACAAAGAAGAGGGAAAATGCATGTATCAATGCATTCCAAAATGCTAGAAGTGCAGGGTTGTTTGCAGTTCCAGTTTACATGAACTAGTGAGTGGCTTTGTGGATCAGTGGACCTTGTTTGAAGCTTGGAGACAGTGGTATCAAACACAACTCATGAGGCATGAGTCTTTCTAGGGGGGGTGTATGGTGCAAGAGCACCTACACCTCATCCTCCATTTTTTCTCATTTGATGAAAACATGTTGTTAGGAGGTTAGAATTAGTATTTTTGAGTCTTTTTGTCATTAATAAGGTCAATCAAGACCATTGAGCAAGATCTAGGGTGAGTTTTTGAGTTTTGAGTCAAAATGTGCAACAATGCAATCTTGCACTAAAAGTTGCTTTTGTAGCCTTTGAAGGAAAAAATGTGAATTTTTATGTAAGTGTGCAAGGTTTGGGGTCTTAAAAATGTAATAAGGCTGTTTCAAGGTTATTTGAATGGTCGTTAAGGTCTTAGGTCTTTAGGATTGCAAAGTTGCTTTAAAATGCAAAGTTGTCATAAGGAAATTTGGCGTAAAATCAACATTAATGATGTAATTTCATTAACTAATGGTTCCCTCCTTCAAAAATTAGTTGAGGGAAGTTTTAAATGATGGGAAAAAAGTTTAAAAATCCTCACTTGGGTCGAGGTTGGGCTGTTGTTGGCAGTTTTGAAGTTTTGAAGCATTTAATAAAGAAGAAAACTTTGTTTTTTTTTGTTTTTTACAGCGTCTTTTCCTGATCCCATGCTTGGTACGGTCTGGTACATAATTGTACAGACTCCAAATTGGAATGGTTTGAAAGCGGGAAGAGTATACTTTCTTTTGGTGGTTATTTGGCTCATTTTCATTAAGTATTGAGTAAGTTACATCAATTTTAGTGAAAGTGGGTCTGAAACCTTGCAAAACAAGGGTTTGGTCACCAAAATGGATGTAATTCCCATTTCCACAGTGGGAAAAATCTAAAAATTGGTGGATTGGTAGATTTAGGACTCCTTTACATGCTTCAATTTGTTTCATATTGAAAAATTGAGGTTTTCAAAAGTTATGTGATGCCCTAGATCTAGTTTTTGCGTTGTACAGTCCAAAATGTGATCATTTGAATGCATTATTTGTTGATTTTTGTTTATTTGAGTAAATATAATGGATTGAAATCATGTAATAGGTCATGGGGAACCTATTGAACTATTTTAAAGGCATTAGGGGTGTTGGGGTGTGCCTTGACAATTTGATTCCTTCTTTGCACAAGCCAAATGAAGCCTTTTGGTGGCTTGTAAATTAGTTATTTGATACACTTGCTCTTGGTGTTTGATCCTATGCTTTTGGGGATCTGTAAGGGTCTATGTAAGAAGTATAAAACATGGTTTCTTTCTCTGTTATTGGCCTTTAACAAAGTTTTATCATGACTGTCCTATTGGTGAGTGCTAGAAGGAATGCATGGATAGTATGGCAGCAATGGGGGAATGAGAGTTTCTATGGGAAAAGGCTGTTGGTTGTTCATGTTTTGTCATATTAAGAGTGTACAAATCATTCCAAATTCCTATGGTGATGTCTGGTTGTGTGAGTTGAGTTGGGTGATCAAGTTTCTTGTTGGAAGGAATAGCGAAGTTGATGTGTGCATTTAGAGAAGCTATTGGAAAAAGGTGTTGCTTCCCTTGCCACTTTGCATCAGATACCTCGAAACTTCTCAAAATGGTTGGTATTAAAATAATTTTTAATTCTAATATACCTAATTCTTTGGTGTCAGTGGACTCTAAGGATGGTAACTATTTAATTAAGTCTAGATATAACATTTTATCTAGTCTTTGTGTTCCTCAATTCAATTAGATGAAGGTTTGGAGGAAAAAAATCTTTTCTAAGGTTAAATTCTTCTAGTGGATGACCTACAATGAAAGAATTATCATGTTCAATAATTTTTAGAAGAGGGGGAGATATCTTGGCATTAGGTTCTTTCTGTGTGAAATTGAAATTGAAAAAATTTCTCACCTTTTATTTTACTACTCATACTCTTGGTACATTTCTCAAAAATTTATGTCCTTGTTCAAGGTTAGTTGGGTTTGGAAATAGGATATCAAGATGGTGTGGAGGGGTGATCCTCAACAATGTCTCATCCTTTTCTTACTGAGCTATGGTGGTAGGATCTCCTTTTCACAAGTTGGGCACCCTGGAAAGAATGCAACAATAGGATTTTTAGGGATAATAAATACCTTAGCAAGTTGTTACAAATAATATTATTACCTAGATTGTTGAGAATCCTAAAAAACTCTTACAAGCTGAAAGGAAATCCCTCAAATCTAGAGTTCTCCATTATGTCGTCCTATAATTTATCTGAGGTTCTAAATTCCTTTAGATTGTGTATTCCTTTGGATAGTGTAGACATATAAAATTGAACTAACACCTATCATACACCCTAAACAACAACGAACAACATGCCATACCAATCCACAATGTATTAGGACATCTCAAAATCAACCCATAATGTATCAAAACATCTTGGAATCAACTAGTAATGCATCAAAACAACTCAGAATCAACCCAAAACATCTCATAATATCTTGAAATCACCTTGAAATGTCTTGAAACATCTCAAAATCAACCCAAAATGTCTTAGAACATTTCAAAGTCAACCCAAAACATCTCGAAACAACTCATAATCAACTCATAATGTCTTAAAACAGGCCAGAATCAACTCAAAACATCTCTAGAATATCTCAGAACATCTCTGGAATGTCTCAAATCATCTCAGAAGCAACCGATGATCATCCCACAAAATAAAACAACATCAAACAACATATGAAACCCTAACTTCCTCTATTAATTGAATAATAAAACATTAATTAATTAATTCACTTTTTCATCATTCTCGACAAATTAAATAAATATTGTTTATTTAACAAAGTCTTGAAAAACCTAATTCTACTATTAATTGAATAAAACATTATTTGATTAATTCTCATTTCATCATTTTGACCAATTAAGTAAATTACATTTATTTAATAAAGTCCTAATCTAATCTTATTTCATCCTAATTAGTTGAACAAAGACCAATTATTTTGATTACATCACTAAATCACCTTATTCCCCTAAATTGATTAAATTATTAAATCATAATAATTTAATTATGACACTTTCCCTCCAAAATTTGAATAAATCAAATTATTCAAATCAATTATCAAAAAATCAAATCAAACTAATGCAAACTCTATTTGAAAAAGTCAAACTTGATTTGCACGTTCAACTCCAAAAAAGGGAACTAATTAATTAAATCAATTAATTCATATTCCTCACCCACTTTCAGATTGAGAAAATCATGGGTTGCTAACTGAGCAATCTAATTTTATAACTCAACCATCTAATTTTGCTAACTAAACCATCAATTTCCTAACTAAACCCTGACTGATCAATCTAAACCCTAACTAGCCAATCTATTCTTCAATCATCCAAATTATGCAATCAAATTTTTATAATCTTTTCATGTCTAAATCCTCTCAACACATTTTGACCGTTGATCTGGATTTTCTCCAATGCAATCATGATCGTCGATTCAAAATCTCATTTCCTATATGACAAACCTCTCTCCTCACAAATAACGATTGAGAATCAACATACTTTTTGCAACAAAGTGTTGTCACAATCACCATTGATAGAGCTTCAACATTTTTCGATCAACCAAGCATCATTCATCCAGCTTTTGCACATGAACTTTGGAGGCTTCACGGTGACAAGAACAATCCAACATCAAGTGAATACATTCTACTATGGGATGGTAAAGCTATGCTTATTACTTGCATTAATTTTTGTAATCATAGGTTTCTTAATGTATGTTCAATTAGCCTAGTTTCATTTCGTATGTGTAGGCTAAGATTTTATATTTTTTGTCTTTGATCTTAGCTTAGATCCTAATTTCAATTGCAGTTTGATCTTGTTTTGATCTATCATCCTCCCCATCACACATTCTAGAATGCTTTATGGGACCTAGGTCCCCCTTACTAATGTTTTTTATGAGCTAAATTGAAGTTACAGGGTTCCAGGAGCTTTTAGGAGAAGTTTCACGCACTACGCAACAAAAGCTCACATTTGACTATCAATATTTATGATCATCTACAACAAGAAGCTCAATTTTTCCGTGGGAAGCTTTATTTTTCACTAAGAACCTTGCATTTGCACCAAAAACCATGCATTTTCTTATTTCTGGGTTAGCATCGACACAGGGATTTGAGCATTTATTTCTGGAACTGAGCATTTGCAATTTTTCTGAGCAATTGAATTTTTTCTGAGCATTTGCTCTAGAAATCAAGTGCACAAATCCTACACTATTGTAATGAACCTCTTTGCTAAAGTTTTCTTCTTTTGAATGTACTAATGGTTTTTTATGTAGGTTTTGAAACACGTTTATTCGTTTTGTGTAGGGAAGATGATTGGTCCAAGATTTTCAGATCCATAAACATTTTTTTTAACTTAGGAAAACTTTCATTTGATGTAATAAAATGAACACAAACTCACATTTTATTTTAGTGTTTTTAAAATGAACTAATTTTAACCTTTCTAAGTCAGGAACTTTGATTTGGTGCTCTAAAATGAAAAAACAACAAACTCACATTTAGTTTTGGTGCTATGGTGATCCCACAATGCTGGTTAACAATTTCTAGGAGATTCTGATTTTTGTTGAAATCATAAATTTTTAGAAAATATAATGATTTAAGCCTTAAAAAGTTCCATTTATAGGATTCCAATTGAAGAGGGTTTGATTAAACCACCTTAGATCAAACCCCCTTGGATAGAACCCCGCTAGTTTTAAACCATACCTATAACGAAGTCTCCTTTACACCTATCAAAATGCTGATAAAAAACCACCTTTGATTTACCTTTTGTGCAATCAAATGAATTCATTTAAAATTTATTTTTTGTAAGTATGTAGTCCTTATTATAAGCTTCCCAAAAAGTATAAGTTTAAATAAATTTAATTTAATTATTATATTTATTTTTTATTTCTTGTGAATGTAGGTTTTTCATCGAATATCAAGCTCTCTAATCTGCACATGTGGAAAAATAGCAGATTATCAATTTTTTTTTGAACTAGATATTGAAATCCTTGATCCAACCAAAAAAAAAAGAATTTCGATACATACAAAAAAAGTTATGTTGTATATGGTTTGCATATGTCTGAATTGTAATTGGTTTGACTTTGAAACTTGAATAAGGAAAAAATATTCAATAGAACACTATGAAACCAAATGAAAGCACTAGATATTGTAGTTACAAATCTAAATTCAAAAAAATCAGAATTTTATCCTTCATTTGAAAAAAGTTATGTTGTATACGGCGAGCATCACTCCATAAAAATGGTGTTTACTGAAAAAAAATAGTTTTCAAAGGAGAGGGAAAAAGAAGGGAAATATGATTCCAAAAAAATTGAAAAAAATATATTTAGAATCTATAAACAAAATGTCACAAATCACTAGTTTGCATCATCTTCAAATTCCTCACGGTTTAGCCGCTATAAGTGCCCGAAAGTGAAGATTTAGTTAGAAAAAATCTGTTCAATGTCTAGTTTGGCCAAAAATTGTAAACCAATATTGTGGGATCACACACTATTAAAAACTGAACAAATTTTAAGCTTTTATAAGTTAGGAACTTTCATTTGGCACACTAAAATGAACAAAAAAAACTCACATTTGATTTTTTTGTTGTTAAAATGAACCAATTTTAAGCTTTCTAAGTTAGGAACTCTCATTTGGTGCTCATAAAAAGAACAAAAACACTTCAATTTTGGGTTCTAAAAATAAACAAATTTCATGTTTTCATAATTAGGAACTTTAATTTTGGTGTATAAAAAGAATGCAAAACAGTTTCTATTTTGTTGACGCACATTCAATTCACTTTTTGTTGACCAAAGTTAGAACTAGGTTTGATTTCTTAGAAACACTTCAATTTTGGGGCTTAAAAATGAACAAACTATTCTTGTTTTTTTTACGTCATTGCTATCTTAATTGCTTGATGTCCTGAACACTTCAATTTGGTGCAAAAATAAAAAGAACAAGTTGTTTATATTATTTGCATATTTTTGGGGATAATACTGCTCGAGGTGTTTAAAATGAATCAATTTTCTATAAAGTGTATGCCATGTATTCATTGATTGGAAAAGATAAACGTTTTCCTTCTCCCATCGCAGCTTTTGGTGATCTTGGGTGAGTGAAAACATTTTGAGCTTCACACCTTTCTTTTCAAGCATACCTTTTTAGAGGGCCTTCCTACCTGAGGAAACTCTTGTGTCAGAGAACTCATAAGCAACCCAAGTGGTATTTTTGTTCTGGACCACTATATAATCTTTTGTGAGAGTGAGGAAAGTTCATCACTCATCGAGTGTGGATGTCCTATATTGACATATTCTCCCTCACTATCCTTGTGATGTGTAAAAACCTATAAGGGATGGGAGGTTCTTAATTGAACAAAACACTGCATGTATAGGTGCCCAAAAATAATATCCCTAGAACATGACTAAGATTCAATCATTTTAGAAGCCACCCTATTATCCAAAACATTCTTTGAAAGTGGTGCATTGGAATTTAATTCTAATAAGTTACTTGCCAAGTTCGACTATACGCCTGGGCCATAAGTCGCATGTAAAATCATCTATTCGGAGCATGAGGCAAGCCCACCTAAGAGGATGGTTTCTCTCCACTAGGTTTGTAATTGCTTGTTAATGCTAAACTTTCCCATTTACATTAAAAAACAATTGTGACATCAAATTCTGTGTTTGACTTAAAGAAAAAGAACACATCAAAACAAATATTGAACAAGATGGTCAAATAAAAAACCCTTTGATTTAGTGTATACTTGTGAAAGAAGCCTTATGCTTTTGCACTCCTTGAAAGGATTTACCCTTAAAGGCTTTCAAATATTTCAGATTTTATTTCAGGTTACATTGATCAAAGTAAACATTTGGTAAACTATGGCTTGGGTGTTGTGATTTCACAACTTGAGCTATAGACATCCAGGTCACATAAAGTCCATGCTTTTGAGTTAGTCCAGTGTTGTTCTATCATTTTCCATACTCAAGAAACATAGAGGAAACCAACAAAAAGAGGTTACAAATCTCTATTCCAACTCAGTTTTTTTGCTGACACTTAGGGGAAAACAAACTAAAGTTGTTTATAAGGTCATTGTTTGAACAAAAAAATAAGATTGGTCACAAAGTCTCTCGTCCATTATTCCCATACTACTTATTTGAAATAAAAATCAAACAAAACACTAGGATCATTCCTTCACTCAAAAAGTCTAAGATATCAACAATTACCTAGAACTTGTAGATAGTTCAAGTATCTTTCCCACAACATATCCTCTAGAAAAGGAAGTGGAATATCAACCCTAGTTCATTAGCATTTTGATTTCAAAAAGTAGCCACATTCCAAAATAGTGCTCAAACCTTAGTGTCTTGAGCTTCATAGCAACCATCCCAAAACACCATGACACCTTATGACCATCTGGCAACCTACCGCTCCAATTCAACAACCAGACCTTGTAGCACCAATCTTTCAACCTAACACATATATTGAAGGTACCCAAACTAACATCATAAGTAGTTTGAGAACCTTCATATTTGAGAAGAATGAAACACCCCATCAATTTCTCACCACATCAATCATCTTGGAAAAAGAAGAATAAAAGAAAGACCTAGCAGCTAGAAGACCTATATTACCACCACCCACGTGGTAGTAAATACCATCTTCATGATCTCATGCAAAATCAGAATCCCCAAGAGAAGGTCTACTATTCGTCACTTCAAACTTAGACATCTAAGTCCAAAATCCATCCAAAACCACATCCCAACACTCTACCTAAACAAAAACAAGGTGTTGATCAACTTTTATAAATGGACACTTACGCAACATCTGGATTTGTACATATTATTTATGAATCAAAACCTAGGTCTCTTTCAGGATAATATCTAAGGACATTGGTCCTTTTCATGGTCCATCACACAATCAAATTCCATAGGGGAAGATCTACATCCTGACATTACAAACATATTAGGCGGAGGGCCTTAAAACTCTATCACAATTGCTACATCTTGCTAAGAAAATTTTATGCATGATCCAGGAGGAACCAAATAGGCTTACCTACCCACATCCACCCTCTTATTTAGTTCAACACTGGATTTGAATACTTTAGAGGTCTAGCTTCATTTCCCCTACCTTAGGATCCAAGTTGTTTATGGCAACCATGAGATCACAACACAAAAGGAAAATGGAAGCAAACAAAACAAACACTAGCATCCCACCAACCAATGCCATAAATAATAAAAGTATCCCTTGGGGCTATAGGCCAAGTGATCTTGAAACAACACAGAAGAGGGATATGTATAGAAATACCTTTGGTGAAGAGGAACTAAATCACAAACAGAAGGAGGTAATTGAAAAAAATAACCAAGACCCAAATAGAGTGGTTATAGATGAGGTAGACACATAGGAAGAAATAAACAAGGATGAATTTTTCGAACATTCCAACAAACCCAAGATTCTTAAACTAATTAATAGGTTGTTGAGAAAGGACCCAAACTCCTATTTCTTCAAGTTAGCACAAAGTGGTGCTAAATTAATAGTGGATTTGAACGTAGAAGCTCTCAAGGATGCCAACCTTATTCCCTTAGGGGATAACTTAGTTGTAAGACAAACAATCACACCTATAGAGATGCCAAACATGCCACCCATTTTATCACAAAATGATGCTCAACCCAAAGAGAACCCCTTATTTAGAAAACCAACTCAAGTTGAACAAGCAGTAGTTGCACAGCTATATCAAGAAGGACCATCATAGTTTGAACCACATAACAACAGTCCTCCTCCCAGATAGTATGTACCTCAAAATACCTCAAATATCGACCCTTACCAGAATAGTCAGTACCTTCAATAGGGTGGAACATAGGGTCCCCCTCCAAACAATCAGTACCTTCAACAGGGCGGAGCACAGGGTCCCCCTCCAAACAATCAATACCTTCAACAAGGTAGAACATAGGCCCCCCCTCCAAAGAATCAATACCTTCAACAAGGTGGAACATAGGCCCCCCCTCTAAATAATCAGTACGACCAACAAGGTGGACCACATGGTCCGCTTTTGAACCAACAATACCAACAACAAGGTGTGCCACAAAGCACCCTTTTTCAGTCGACCCATAAACAAGGTGTCCTACTAATGCATCAATAGGGTAACCTTTAGCTTAGTCCTGCCTAGCAACAAGGTGTGCCATATAGCACCCTTTTTCAATCAACCCATCAAAGAGATGTCCCGCTAACACATCAATAGGGTAACCTTCAATTTAGTCCTACCCAACAACAAGGTGTGCTACAAAACACCCTTCTGCAATCATCCCATCAACAAGGTGTCCCTCTAACACATCAATAGGGTAACATTTAGTTTAGTCCTTCCCAACAGGAAGGTTTGCCACTAACTTTCCTTCTTCAGTCATCCTACCAACAAGGTGTCCCACTAATGCATCAATAGGGTAACCTTCAATACACTTCATCTCAGCAACAAGGAGCTAACCCTCCTTACACCCATCAATGACCTAACCCATTATATACCCAAAATAGTTACCAAGGTCTCATACCTTCACAATACCTGATATATGACACAAACATGGTGAGACAACAAGGATATTATACATAAAACTCGCAAACAAATGTGCCAAGAATAGACATATAAATGAAGCTAGAGGTGACCACCCAATAGGTACCAGGCATGTTGTTGGAAAGAGACACTACACAAGTCATCTGGTGTTGTCATTGATGGAAACCCTATTCAATAATCCTATCCACACTTTAGTATTTGCTTGTACCAGAAGTCAGATCAAAGATATGTGTTAACTGTCAAAGCTAAAACAAGGCATTTGACAAAGTTGTGCACATTGGCTCATATGTAATTTCCTATTATCATTTTGTGTTGTGGATCTCAGGGAAGGTCTTTTGATGTATGAACTATCTTATCCTTGAATCATAGGGCCTTGTATTGATTGGTGTGCAAGCTAGAATATCTGGTTTATTGATTTTCATTCTAATAGTGTAGAAAGGCCGACTAGATGATTGTAGCGTGTTGTAGATCTTTGAGGCATAATTGTTTAAGGTGTTTCATGTTCGAGGATGGTGTTTTGGGTCCTTCCTATGTTTTGGATGACATTGTTTGATTCACATTGATAATTATTTATGGATTGGGCCGATAATTTGTACATGTTTTATATTTTGTTAAAGTCGACATGCAATTGATGTAATCTCTAATTGTAGATATATATAATTGATTATTCACATAATTTTGGTGTTTTTTGTGATATAATGTGAAATTCAGAAGGAATATAGATCGATTGTGTGTAGTTTCACTTGCACAGAACAAAGATTAGTGATTCAAATTAAAGTAGATAGAGTTTCAAGAGTAAAATCAGTCATAATGTGAAGAATGTTGTCAATGTGCTTAATCGAAACTATAATCTGGCATTAGCAAATGCTATCTCATATTTCATCCACTTCAATTGTCTTCCAGCTATGATTGTAAGACAATGAGTCTTCTTTTGGGTAGTAATCCTTTTGTATTTGAGCAGTGAGCTCTAGGAAATGTGCCTAAATGCATGTGCATTCCGTTTGTAAACACTTATTTTGAGTATACTCATATTGTAGATTGACCTCCACTATGGTTTTTCCCCTAACAGGGTTTCCATGTAAAAATCCTTGTGTTATGGTGTTGTGGTTGATTTCCTTGTGTTCTTGCATCTTTCTTTTGATTCAATGCTATAAATGGTTTAAAGATCAAGTTAATAAAGTTAAATTTTGTAGAACACTAATTCACCCACCCTCTTAGTGTTCCTTGATTCCAACAATTTGTATCAAAGCCTAGTTCCTCAGAAGAAGTTTAATAGCTTGGGGAAGATTCATGAAGGTGATTCAATGGATTCGAGTAGTCTTTGTCAAAAAAATTTGGTGGCACTAGATGATCTTGATTAGTCCAAATCTAAAGTCCTGAAATTGTAACAAGCCTCATGAATGTTGTGAAATTCATTCAATCATTGAAAGAAAAAATCAATAGGTCTAGGGAAAAGAGAAAGGAACTCTGTGATCAACTCGAGTAGAAAGAGAGTAAGAGCATGGAAGATGAAGACCTAAGTCAAGCCTTGAAGGAAAGGGCAGAATATAGTAAAAAGCTCACCAGAGATAATGCTATCCTAAAGCATGAGATGGAATCTATTGTGATGAGGATGACCAAGGAGATTGAAGAGAACAATAAGAATGAAGAGAATCTTGCCCAGTCCTTGAAATAAAAATTAGATGAATGCAGTATAATTAATGATGGATTCAATCAGTTGGAGCTTGAATTGCAATAGTCCAGAAAATATAAAGAAGAGCTTGAAAGACAAATTGTTACTCTTAGGGACAAACTTGCTACTGTAAATGAATACAAGGAGAAGTTCAAGACTAGCTTAGCCAAGCTTGATGAACTGATTCAAAGTCAGAAGATTGGAGGTGACAAGCAAGGTCTTGGATATGAGAAAGGAGAAAGCTTTTGATCTAGTCAAAGGAAACTTAGGCAAGGAAATTAGACAAGCAAAGCTAGAAGGTATCCAGTAAGACAACCAAATGCTCAAAAGCTCAATGGATACTATTTTGTTTGCAATAAATTTGGTCATATGGCTACTCAATGTAGAAGCAAAATGAATTCAAGTGGTCCATCATTCTCAGGTCACTGTTACAATTGCAATAAATATGGTCATAAGAAAATTGAATACAAAAATATGACAAATTTTTTTTTCAATAGAAATGTCAGATGTTATGCCTGCAATAGATTTGGTCATATTGCTAACCAGTGCAGATCAAGAGAAAATCAATGGAATAACTAGTCTAGACAAAGAAATGTTGTGTTCTATAATTGTAAAAAATCTGGTCACATTGCAAGATTCTATAGAAGCAAGAAAGGTCCAATAAACAAAGGGAAAAATATGCAAAGGGATGATAAGAGAAAAGGAAAAGTTACTACAGATGAGATCAAGAATCAAATGAAGAAGACATGGGTGAAGAAGAGTGCTTCTAATGCAGGAAATGAGCTTGCACTAGAATATGATCCTAGAAATTCCTCTAGGGATTAGTTTAAGGACTCTGGCCTAAAGGGAGCTCTCAAGAAAATATTTTAACCCCCTACCGGTAGTTAGTACCAGAATGTGGCAAATTGCATCGATTGCATTAGTGATCTATAGATATTCTGCGAATAGTTGTGGAGGAAATCTATGTAAAATTGAAAGTCCTCAGAAGAATTTTCTTTCATAGACTATGAAAATAGGATATCCAAAAGACCTAGGGAAAAATAATTTATTGCAATAAAAATTTAGGTGTGTGAATGATAAAAAGGTTACTTCTATTCCTCATTTGTCACATTGCATTTCAAGAAGAAGAAGTTTGGAGAGCTCTGCAAGTGAATTTTGGCGAGATATAAGTCTGAAGGTGATTTGGCAATCAAACTCTAATCCAATGAAAGGTATTTATCTGCAAAACTTGTGAACTTGAAATTTCTAGAAATGGCTGCTCCATTAGTAGTTGATATTAAGGATAGACCCCACCCAAAATTCAAATGGAACCCATTCAAATCCATTGAGACAGAACGATTAGGTGCATTTTCTTCCCTTCTGTATGGTGTTTTGCACATTGAAGATATTAGGGCATGTGTTCATGTGAATGTTGAGGAATTAGGAAGCTCCTAGTTGTTAAATTTGTATACAAATCACATTATGGGAGAAGATATTTTTGTAAGGCTTGAATTTAAGACTTTGGAGGAGAAGAAGTTCACACAAATTGTGAAGTTTCCCGTGTTCAATGAAAATGAATGGGTTTGGTACATACTAAGTCGAGTGCATGCCGAGTTCATATGGTTAAATAAACCCTTAAAGATCACAAGAGAAGTTATAAGCATTATTACTGGTCTAAATTCATCTGGTAGGTTGCCCACATTGAAAGTTGTGAAGAACCAAACATTCACTAAGGTCACCAATTTCGTTTTCAATAAAAGAGCCATGAAAATTAATGAATCATTGAATTGGATGTGATATTTTCTTCTATGGTTATTGGATATAAAATCTATCACTCCAGTCGGGATAACTCTGTATCTGGTATTGCAATCTATGTAGCTTATCAAATGGTGAAGAAAAATGCAGAATATGACTTATGTGAGTTACTCTGGAGCCAACTAATTGAAAATCTTGGCAAAATCAAGGACAAGAAGAACTATTTCAAGTATGGTAATCTACTATTATGTCTATTCTTCTACTTCATGAATGAAGTTCTAGGAGTTAGTAAAGTGCAATGGGAAGGTGACAAATTGGTAGTTGTTCAAATCAGAGACATCTTATACATAATTGGTGATAGCAAAGCAAGGAAAACTACTATCTGGGGTTACTTCAAAAGCTTCCAAAGTGAAATGCAAGCTAGGGAAATGATTCCTAAATCTATTGTGGAAAAATAGGACACTATTTGCTTCATGGTTGACATTGATCAATGTTTGATGGAAGCAACAAAACCTAGAATAGTTTGGATAATGCCCATGGGATATGAGGTTGAAGAATACATTTTGGAGTTGTATGCCTAACACTTGTTGAGTAAACCTTGGGATCCAACAAAAGAAAGGTTTGGTACCTTTGAAGAGAAGAATATGCAAGTGCATGCAGAACTAAAGAAGCCTATGATAGTCTGGAAGGTGAGAAAGGAGGTTGAAGCTTTTGCAGAGAGCATCGACATATCAATTGAAGTAGTGAGGGAAGCTAGGAAGAAAAGATAACAAGTTGAAGAAGGAGAGCTTTCTAGAACTGATCCAGCTAGTCTAGAAGCATCCTCTACCAAATCTAGATCTACAAGGAGCTTTGCACTCTCATCTGTTCCTACAAAGAAATCAAGCCTAGTTAAAGCTCAAGTCAAGACATCTAGAAGAGAAGGAAAGAGGAAGAAGGATAAAAGCACAAGAGTCTATGTTGCTATTGAGGATGATGAAGAAATTGAATCAGATGAAGAAGTAAGAGAAATCAAGCATAAGGGCACAAAGGCATCAAAAGTCTCTAAGGACAAGCCCTCTAGTGAAGAAAAAGCAAAGAAAAAGGTGAAAGCTGATAGATTAGGTATGACTGTAGAGGAAGTGGAAAAATGTTTAATTAAGGATAGTAATCTCAAACCACTTTTTGAATGGTATGACACTTTTGATAGTGCTGGTTAGAGAATCCTTGAAGAAGCCACAATAAAATATTTGAATATTTTCAATATGACTCATAGAAATATTGTCAAAGTTTCCTAAAGGGTTATATGAAGTCTTAGAAATGAGGAAGGTAAATGCAAGAGTTGAAGATGAACAAATGAGAGAACACATACTTGTTGATTTATTTCTAGTAATGTTAATAGAAGAAATGAAGAAAATCCTCAATGATGCTAAAAAGGATTTTAAGAGAAAAAAAGGGTGAATAAGCTTATGATTAGGTAGACTAAGGAAGTGGAAAAAGAAACTGAGAAAATTGTTAAGGCATTTCTGTTGAAGAACATAAACAATAATGTTTATGAAGAGATCCATGATGAAGATGTTCCATCTAGTCCAGAAATTGAACAAGTGAAAGAAGACACAATTGAGGACACTCAAAATCCTCTAGATATGCAAGATACTAAAATTACCATGGAGATTGAAGCTCCTAAAGTTGAAGAAATAGAGATTCCCAAAGCCAAGTAAGAATCTATGGTTGAAGAAAAGAAGGCTAAGGAAAAGGAGGTTGCTATGGAAGCAAGAGACATTGTAAAGGTAGTAAAGAGGTTTTTAGAAGAACAACAGGAGGAGTTTGAACTTGAATTGCTTGAAATTCCTATCAACTTGGCCACTCTATCTCCTATTCAGAAGCTGAAAGTAGCATCATTTGCTCAGGCCAAGGCAAGGGAGGAGATATTGAAATCTCACATTGAATACAGTGAGCTGCTAAGTCTTGCATCTGGTATCTTAGATAAGATCATTCCCACACATGTCAAGGATTCATCCAATTCTCCCTCCGGTCAGCTGAAGAAACTTATCAACTTTGTAAGTACTCATTTTGAGTCTCTTGAAAATTTAGCTGAGGATAAGGTCCAAAAAGAATTTGGTGGAAACAGGTTCAGTAGATTGAAGTGTATGATTGCTAATGATAAATCCTTATTAGTTACCTATGAGAAGAACATTCAAGGTGCATTATCTGAGGGTGGAAATATCTACAAGTCATGCCTATCCTTGTCAAAGTTCACTGAGTTCACTGAGAAGAAAATTAAGGAATATGAGAAACAGTCAACAAATATCTCTCAAGCCTTTGATCCTCTAACCATTTCTATGAGTAAGCAAGAAGGTCAAGTCATATACCTACTTGAAAAAATTAAAATTTTCAAGCATGAAAAAGACAAAATTGTTGAAAGGGTATGTGAGCTTAGAGGAATAATTGGTCCTAAAATGGAGACAATGCTTAGTGCATTAAAGGAAGCACAGGATGCTATGCCTATCAACGATTCGACAAATCTTGAGTTAGTAGAGATGAAATCCTACCTATTTTGTGGTCACATGGCTATTTTGGAGAGTCTAAAAAAGGGTTGGGACACTAGTTTAAGCCCATTAAAGAACAATTTTGCAGATATATTCAAATCCATGTAAGTTAGAAAGGCATATTTGTACATATACAGTCTATTCATAGCAATTTTGTATGATTTTTGGTATGCAGATTCTTGTATTTGTCATTGATGTCAAAGGTGGAGTGTGGGGTAGTGGAAAATGTCATATTCATCTCAAGAGGAGTTGTGATTACTTTTTTTTTTTAAGTTTTGAGGATTGCAGTGTATTCATGTTGGTATTGATTCCAACACTTAGTCATTTTTCACTAAGTGTTGCCATCAATGCCAAAGGGGGAGATTGTTGGCAAGAGACACTACAAAAGTCATCTAGTGTTGTCATTGATGACAACCCTAGCCAGTAATCCTATCCGCACTTCAGTATTTGCTTGTACCGGAAGTCAGATCGAAGATATGTGTTAACTGTCAAAGCTAAAATAGGGCATTTAAATGAGTTGTGTACATTGGCTCATATGTAAATTCATGTTATCATTTTGGGTTATGGATCTCAGGGAAGGTCTTTTGATGTATGAAATATATTATTCTTGAATCATAGGGCCTCGTATTGATTAGTGTGCAAGCTAGAAGATCTGTTTTATTGATTTTCAGTCTAATAGTGTAAAAAGGCCGACTAGATAAGTGTAGTGTGTTGTGGATCTTCAAAGCATAATTGTTTAAGGTGTTTCATGTTCGAGGATGTTGTTTTGGGTCCTTACTATGTTTTGGTTGACATTGTTTGATTCGCATTGATAATTATTTATGGATTGGGCCGACAGTTTATACATTTTTTATATTTTGTTAAAGCCAACATGCAGTTGATGTAATCTCTAATTGTAGATATATATAATTGATTATTCATATCATTTTGGTGTGTGTTGTGATATGATGCAAAATTCAAAAGGAATATAGATCGATTGTGAGTAGTTTCACTTGCACAAAACAAAGATTGGTGATTTAAATTAAAGCAGATAGAGTTTCAAGAGCAGAATTAGTGAGAATGTGAAGAATACTATCAATGCGCTTAAACAAAACTATAATCTGGCATTAAAAAATGCTATCTCGTAGTTCATCCACTTTAGTTGTCTTCCAGTTGTGATTGTAAGATAGTGAGTCTTCTTTTGGGTAGTAAGTGTTTTGTATTTGAGCAATGAGCTCTAGGTAGTGTGCCTGAATGCATGTACATTCCATTTGTAAACACTTATTTTGAGTATACTCATATTGTGGATTCACCTCCACCATGTTTTTTCCCTTAATAGGGTTTCCATGTAAAAATCCTTGTGTTATGGTGTTGTGGTTGATTGCCTTGTGTTCTTGTATCTTTCTTTTGGTTCAATGCTATAAGTGCTTTAAAGATCAAGTTAATAAAGTTAACTTTTTTAGAACACTAATTCACCCCCCTCTCAGTTTTCCTTGATTCCAACACATGCAAGCCGGAAAACAAAATAAAACCTATACTATCCAAGAGATATGCCCATTCTCATTTGATCAATCTGTCATTATAATACCCTTTCCAAATAATTTTGAAATACCAAGGTTTGACAACAAATACAAAGGAAGAGGGGATCCAATAGAGCATATACGTTATTTCTCTATATCATGCATGGAAGTATGACACAATGACTTATACCTCATGAGACTATTTCCACGTAGCCTTATGAACCATGATATGGAGTGGTTCACCCATTTGATACCAATAGTTAAGACCTTCAATGAACTGTTTAACCAATTCATAAGTCATTTCTCCTTCAACATTGAGCAAGATGTCACCGTCACAAGCTTGTCCACGATCAAATAGAATCAAGGAGAATCTTTTACCTCCTACCTACAATGATGGAGACATAAGGATAGTAGATGCAAATGACCCATTCCCAATAAGGAATTGGTGGAAATATTCATTACCAACATCTTACCTGAGATCAATTATCAACTCACAATGTTATGTCCAACAGAATTTGAAGAAACCATTGAGAAGGGATTGAATATTGAGAGAGCCCTCATTGCAAGAGGAGCCCTTAAATAAAGTAGCTCAAAAGACAATCCATCTAGTTCGAATGAGAAACCTAAAGTATGGGATAAAAACAAAAATGTCACAAATGATGGAGTGGTTGATTCTAGAGCATTATGGCATGCACAAAACACAACTCAAAACAAACCACGGGTAGCATAGACAAGCTATGTTCCAAAAAATGCACAAAACAACCAAAATACCTATCCCAAGAACAATAAGGTTGTGAACCAACAAATGAATCAGGGAGGGAACCAGAGGTAGTACGATCAACCAAGGAAGCAATTCATAGTACTAGGTAAGTCATTGAAAATAGTGATGTGCAAACTAGTACAACAAAACCTCCTTAAGACTAATGATCATCCAAACTACGAGGAACCTAGTTTCAAAACACTATGATATAATGAGGACTTGTGTGACTTCCATATGATCAAAGGAAACACCATAAACAATTGCGTGAGACTTAAGTACCTCATCAAAGATTTGATGGACAAAGGGGAGGTAGATGTCAAACATCATCCTAGGAATTAGGACCTGCAAATATACTCAAACCCAATACCAAACCATGCAAAAAGAAATGAAAAAGGAAATGAACAAGAGTACCATAATGCTAATTACATGTATGGGGACACAGTTTTAGGAACCCTCTCACAAGTTAATGATAATAGGGAAAGCATAGTGACTCTACGAGGTGGAGACAACAACTGTAACGTAACCACCCGTCAAGGAAGAGTTACAATTCAAGTAGTCCCACCCAAACCCACAATAAAGTCACAAAATGACTATAGTATTGTGGAACAATTGAAGAAAACACCTACCAAATCTCAATCTTGGAGTTGTAAAAACTATCACCTACCCATAAGGAAATACCTGAAAGGGCATTGCAAAACAACAGTCCCTAATGACCTCAATCCTTGTCAATTCCAAGCCATGGTTGGCAAGATCGCAACAAGTAATCATTTAATATTTTTTGAGAAATATCTACCCCAAAGAACATTCCACAACCAAGCCCTCTACATAGAGGTTGGTGTTTATAAAACCATGGTCAAACGAGTACTGATAGGTAATGGTGCAGGTTTAAACATCTATACCTTAAAACTTGTCAAATAGTTGGGGTATTCTGACGACATGCTTGAAAAAGGTGTTGGAGCCTAAAATTTCATGCAAATCTTTGCAAAATTTTAAGTTCCCTTGATGAAAAATAAGATTTCAACACTCAGAAGTATAATTGAAATTTTTTCTAAATGGCCTACTTTGAAAAATCACAATTTAAAGCCTCTTCAGTTTCATGCAAAATCACTTTGCAGGCATGTTCATCTCCCATATGTAAGTGTCTCTACCAAATTTCAGCTTCCTATGATCAGTTTTGACAAGATTTCAAAAGGCCTAGTTGAAGGGTTCCACGAAGGTTTGTTGTCTACACAGTAAAATCTGCCAAGTAGGTCAACTTTGGAGGACAATATTAAGCAACTGAAAGGGTTTCACAAAAAACCAATTGGTTATTTTGATTCTCCCCATCTCAATGTGCATCCATGTAAATTTGCAGAGCTTTAGGACATCATTTGTTATTTTTTCAAAATCAAATCCAAATGGATTTTACCCAGTTTGAAGATTGCATTTCTAGAAAAATTTCATAGAGGTCAACTTTGATGTTTGATATGTTGTGAATGAAGATGCTTGGTTAAAAAACCTCTTGCACACATGTTCACCATGCCTAAATGAGATAATATCTAAAGTTATAAAAAGCTTCCTAGAATCACACTAGATATTTTTTCAAAAAAGGCAAATGACGGGTTTCAGTTGAGTTTGACAGGTGCAATTCTTCAGAAAATGCTAAATGAGCAACTTGGAGCATTGAAATTTTTTGATCATGATGACTTCATTCCAAACTATTTGATGGGCACACTCTCCTATCACAACTCAACACGTTTGTACATTTTCATGGTCATTGGAGGATTTTTGGTATGCTTTTTAATTGTTTTGTGACTACTTCCCCGGCTAGATTTGGCACTCTGAAAAATTTGCAAATTTTTAAATTCTAAGGATAACCCAGTTGGTGTTTTGGCCTCAAATGTCTTCAATTTCAATTTTGTTGGATTCTGAAATCATTTGGTGCATTATTTTAAAAATTCATTTTTCTCGTTACATGCTCCAATAGGGCCAGTTTATAAAGGAAGTACCTCAATTTGGCAAGTTTTTTGAAATCTGTCAGAAACCCACTTCTAAAATAATTGATTGCAATCCCTTGCAATTTTTTTTGGCTCCAGGATGCTCCGTGTTCCTGCAATAGAATTACTCTATTTTCCCAACAACTGAAATTAAATTTTTTCCTATGTGCTAAAGTTTGAGAAGCATAATTTTTTTAAAAACATTTTAGATGTCTTGAAATGAATTTGGGACAACCTATGGTCTTGAACACTTTAAAATTATTTAATGTGCCCCTAGCATTGCATATAATCAACTTTTCTAGAAGATGAGGAAGGAAATAATTGCATATGAATTACAAATATGGAACAAGTTTAACAAAATTGTTGATAAAGAAGTAACAAAATTAATACACTTCGTGTATTCAACTATTGAAAGTCCTCATACAAGTGACATTGATGGAAATAAGATAGAGTTGCAGCATGCACACAAACATGAGAATGCCTTAAAAATCCATTGAGCGTGGCATATGTATAATGTGAATCTGTTAAAAATAGTTCTTTACCTGTGTCCTCCCTATTTATGTCAGAATAGGAGCTTTACATCAAAGATGAATATCCATGAAAACATAATGGAAGATCAAGCTACTCTATCAACAAAAATGCAAATCATACTAAATGAATTCTATGTTGAATTTGTAAAAATATTGAAACATCTCAGTGAATGAGGCTTAGACAATGGACATCTATGCAAGATGTAGAATCATACAAAAGTACGTTGAAGGAAAGCTACGAAAATATAAAAGGATGTTCTCAAAATGAATTTGGTGATAATGCATTAGAAACTTTAAGTATGGTGGAAACACTTGAAGTTGATCTCAAAAAGAATGCACAAGTAGAATAGCAGATTATATGGTGAAGACATGGCTAGTTGTGAGTAATGAGCCTAGATATTATGAGGACTGATCCTTTCACACTCGCATGGAGGATCTTGTGATTTTTTCAGAAATGGAAACACCATGAATCAAATTGTAGAATATTTTTCAGGAAGAACAAATACTCTTGAATTTCTTGCGTTAATATAAGAAAGCCCTAAAATAAAAGAGATATTGGGAAGACTCGATGCACTGTCCCTCTGATAGCTCGAGAAAAATGAAAAAGGTAAAAAAAATGGCAAGAGAAGTGTCATGGAGACACATCACTATCGGGAGAGAAAAATAATGTCTCTTTGATGGGGCATGTCACAGTGAAAACTTGACGATCGATGTGAATATTAAAATGAATGTTGTTGATATAATGTAGGTAAACATAAAGGTATTTTCATTAATGATATTATCAAAAAAATGTTTCATTAAAGAATGAACATTTTTATGGGAAAGTATAAACGTGAAAAATTATAAAATAAAGGAGTAAAGCATAATATATTTTCCCCACTAAGTAAAATATTTTTCACTATGCAATTCACGGAAGGGGTAATTATTTTACATAGGGAATATTTTTATGCTAAAGTGTACAAGTGGAGATTTTTTACCAAGGAGGTTAGAAGGAAATATATAAACCATTAAGTGGGTAATTATTTTACCTAGAGAGTATATTATTCAATGGGGTGAAAATTGCAAGGAAGAGAAGCTTAATGAATAAACAAGATTAATTTTCACCGGAGGGTTATAAAAGAGATCATTTTTACTTAGAGAACATATTGAAGGTACATACATGTAAGAAGTGAAGTGAAAAATTCCAGCAAGGGAAGATTATTATTAAATTAATTTTCACAAAGATGAGGATTAAAGTTGAAGTATTTTAATTTGTTGAAGGCAATTAATTAAAATAAAATGAAGAATTGTAGGAGACAGATGCGGGAAGGGTCACAACACTTAAAAATGCAATGTATATATGAAGGATACAATTAAATGAAGAAAGATTAGAATTAGTAAGTAGGTTAGGAGATCATTAGTATTTGGATAGGTTGATTAGTTTCTGAAACAAAACATTAGGATGTGTATTGTGAAATATTTTGAAATAATACAAATGGAGAAGTTTCAATTTGGTGGCTAAAATATGGTGTCAATTGTTTGTTGAAAATATACGATTATTTGGTTGTCTCCAACTTAATATTTCCTTATTATTTAAATTGGTGTATCAAGTATATATTCAATTTATCGAGGCATATTTGTTATTCTTGTGTGGTGTGATTAATTGGTTTCTTTAAAAGAATTAAAATCCTTCTAGTCAATCACAATAATTTGGGAGTGTTATTTGGATCGATAAGAAGAGCCCTATAATCAATAAAATTATCACACTATCTCCAGTTTGGTTCTATCTTATTATTCAAATAAGAAGTATTTGATTTGTCAGGTCACATTTGTTGCTTTCATGTGATTCAGTTAACTCGTTCCTTCAAGGAAGGATTAAAATTTCCTATTAATTAATCATAGTAACCTGGTAAGAATCATTTGGGTCGATAACAAGAGTCTGATAGTTACATCCTTGCACGTTTATACGAGGTATAAATAGTCACAAGTGTCAAGTAATTCAAGTTGTAGCTAGTAAGTAAGTCACATATCATTCACCTCTTGACTCCATTAACCCAACAATAGTAGGCACTAGTCATACCAATTCCATTTTAGAATTTTATAAAATCTTATCCATACATTCACATTTCAAATTTCAGCAGGAGTAGTTTGTAAGCTTTCATCTATCCCACACTATTTTCCACTATAGATAGATCCATAAATTCAACCAAATCACACATTCCTCTAAATCTACTCCATTACAAAGGTCCACCTGCCTAGGTCTATCAAATCTTAAAGTGTAGGGAGTCATCAACTGAATAGGTTAACTCCATTCATTGGTTGAAGAACGTTGCAAGTCTGATCATAGAGCCTAGAATCCTCTTAGGATTTGTAACCTAAAATTTTGAGATCCAACAAAAGGGAAGAGTATCATGATCAGGGTCTATAATGACCTTGAAATAAATTCCAAAGGAACATTCAGGTTACCAGTGCAAATAGGACCAACCATCACATAAACCACTTGTCAAGTAATGGATCTTGAGTTTCCAGAAAACCTCCTCCTGGGATACCCTTGGATCCATGCATTACAAGTAGTCCCTTCCACTTTTAATCAATGCCTAAAGTTTCCCCATGAAGGAAAATAAGTAACACTATATGTCTATTCTGAGCCTTTTCATTTATGTGCTTGGTTAGAGGGGAAATATAGTAAAATCTAGCGTGTTCCTAGCAACGAAATAACATTCCACTCCTTTTCTTATGTTGACCCTTCTACACTTCCATCAACCTCAACCAAGAACACCTCAAGTAACCAACCAAAAACGGAAGCCAAGATTCAAGTACTTGACAAGGGTAATGGGAATTACTATTTCAACCAAGCATTCTATATCATAATGCTTCCACCAACACCCAGAGTATATAGAGTTCCAAAAGAGATCAAGATAGTGCATATGATTGCCAAGCCCACTATCATCACTAGGTGGGGACACATGCAAGATGAAATATTTGAGAACTTTTCATCTATGATCTACAAGGAGGACCAAGAAGAACCAAAAAATGCACAACCCATTTTAATTGAACCTACCACTAGAGGTTATCGATTAGTTAAATAGATGGGATATAATGGAAAGGGTGGCCTTGGACTACACAAAAAAGGCTGATCATAGCCTATAATAGTGGAACAAAGGAAGAAAAATATGGGGCTAGGTTATAAACCAAAAGATGTGGTTATTCCAAAAACTAGATGAACCTCTTGGAAGAAGCGAGAAACTTCTACTAGCATTAAGCCTAATGGGAAAGGTCATTGATGTCACTTGTTGCATCATTTAATATTTCAATTATCGAACTAGGTGTGTCTTAGAGCTATATGCGATAAGGATGTTTCCACGAATTGGGGGGTTTTGCACTATAAACAATGACTTTTGGTTTCAGTTTAGCTCCTTTAGGAGCTTTCAGGAGCTTTGAGGAGCTCTCAAGAGTGGATCTTAACAACTAATATCTAGCTAATTCTAAGGACTTAATCTTAACTCATTTCTTAACTAATGATTATTTTGACTATAATAACTTAGTTTAGACTTCACCTAACTTATTTTTAATTCATTCATGAAAGGATTAAGTTAAAAAATGAATTTACTCTTAATCTAAAATTCAGAATTGAAATTTAATTGGAAAGAGAATCTATTTACATTTGCAAGAAAATAAATATTAATCTAGAAAATAGTAACACTAAATTCCATGAATGAATTCCAAACAAGCTTCAGTTTTGTCTTCCCATAAGTCATCATTATCTCTCCCATTAAAATCACATGCATTTGAAAATAACTATTGAATCTAATTATTATGAACAACAATTAAATCTATAAAAAATGAATGAATATTAATCTACAGTAAAGCATAATGAACTACCTTGAAACATGATGAACTTAATTTAAGAATATGAATAATTATAGTCGCTAACAATGATTAAACAAAGATCAACATTCCTAACTTTCCAATTGATAAAAATTAAATAGAAATTAATAGAATCAAAGAACATAACACAAGGTTACCTCCTTTAGTTGAGTGGGCCCTGCTCTTCGTCTAGTGGGACCTTAAACACCAAGATTTGAATTAACTCCTTATTTCCATTCCAATTGGCCCAACTAGGTGAGTATAACAAAAGTGCATATTAACATTACAATGCTTAAGCGAAAGATTAAATAACTCTAGACTAAATATAAGGATGGATATTTATAGGGATATCCATTTATTTGAATAAAAAATCTAGCATTGCCCACCAAGATACAAAGCAGGAAAACTAAAACTAAATAGAACTAAAAGTATCATAAAGAAATCCACCATGTAATAATAGTTGATCAGGAAGTTCCCAAACTGACTGAAGAAGTTAATTTAGAATTGATAAATTAGGATCCACCTGGAGCGATTAGGAGCACGACAGATTTAAACTTTGTTAAACAGAGAGTTTAACACATCCACCTTATGAAGTCAACATTTAATGAACCGAACAAAATCCTCAAAGATAGGATGCTATTATGACAACAAAGATTTCAAATTGCATAATCATTCCATCATTAATCATCATAAAAAAGAAACACATTTAATGCAAAATATCATTTCTAATATATCCCCAAATTAATTAAATATAAGATAAAACAAGCAAACATATAAGTATATAATCTACCGCCAGTATAGTTAATCAACAGCATAAGAAAGTCTTTTCAAACATAAAATGATCAATTAAAGTGTCATTTTAAGCACTCATCAAAGACACTAGATACATATGATACCTTAGACAATGACTTAACCATTGAATACTTATTTCATAACTTTAGCATTGATAGGTTCCCTCTCCAACATATTCAAACCATTCCCAATATCTACTACAATTTTGGTATGAAATCTAATGAATACAAATGGGATTATCCTTCCTTTGTCACCAGATATGATTCTCCCGCTTCTAGCAGTGATGACCTAGACACTCAGTGAGAAAAAGAAACCTGAGCCATACTGACCCTTTTGTCCACTTCCATAAGCTTTGTAGATCAAGATGGTATCCTCCCAGTCTGTTACCCACAACTCATAGATTGGGATCAACAACAACATACACATGTTCTAGATCAATTCCAGAATGATGAGGCAATTGCAGAGTTCATGGGACTTCAAACAGACATACCGACAGGAGACCACAAAGTAGGGTTCATCGTGGAACTTGAACAAGAGGCATACTTTGGTGGAGAGATTGAATCTTCCAATTGTAAAAATGAAAGAAATAACATAAAAATTCAATCCCCTAGAGAAAACCACATTGTGGCTCTATTGGATCCAAAAAGGAGGAAAATAAAGGATGCATCTAAAGGTGAAAACCTCTCAGAGGCACTCGAGGATGGAGGGTTCAATCTCCCCATATTAGAATATTAGGAAAGATCAACACTGCTAGTAGAGGAAGCAAAACCCATAAATGTTGGCACATCAGAGGACCTAGAGATAACCTACCATGTGACATCACTTGACCCAGAAGAAAAAGACAACTTCACAACATTCATCAACGTCCGAAAGGTAAATTTTGCATGGACCTATGCTGACATGCCTGGACTAGATCCAGCATTAGGGGTACATCATCTAGGTGTAATCCCTAGAGAAAACCCTATCAAACAAAAACTCAAAAAAATGCATTTGCAAATAGCATTACTGGTAAAGGTAGAGCTAAAGAAACTACTAGATGAGGGTTTCATCAGACCCATCAACTATCGACAATCGATATCAAATCTAGTACCACTGTACAAACCTACTAGGGGAATAAGGATATGCACATACTTTGGAGACTTGAACAAGGCATGTCCAAAGGATGAATTTCCATTACCAAGTATCGACATGATTGTAGATCTAATAGAAGGGCATGATAATCTATCCTTAGTGGATGGTTTCTCTAGATACAACCGAATAAAGATCTCTCCAGATGATCAACACAAAACAACATTTACTTGTGCTTGGAGAACATTTTGTTGAAATGTAATTCCCTTTGGTCTAAACAATACATGAGCGACATATCAAAGAGCAATGATGACCATATTTCATGGTATGCTACACACAATCATGGAGGACTACATGGATGACATTCTAGAAAATTCGGTCAAAAGGGTAGACTGCTTGATAAACCTGGCCAAGGTATTTGATTGTCTTGAATAGTACAATCTGAGACTCAATCCTAAGAAATGCATATTCAGAGTAACATCTAGAAAGTTGTTGGGGTACATAGTGTCAAGAAGGGTTATAGGACATAATAACCTGGCCAAAATAACCCTGAACATAATAACCCGACCACAATAACCCAGGGATAAAATAACCCAGGGTCATAATAACCCAAGCCAAAATAACCCGTGGCCAGAATAACCTGTGGACAAAATATCCCCATAAGAATATAGAGAAAGGAAAACAAAATTTATAAATTACATGTATGTTGCTAAAAAAACTTTGTTATTCAAATTTTCAATTAAAGTGTCAAATTATGAGCAATGCCTCTTATATAATCTAAAATGTTATGCTTGTCATAGCCATCAACTAATATTTTTAGTCTTTCTTTGAGTTCACAGTATTTTTTCCTGCTTGGTTGCCTAGTGTATCCAACCATATATTTCTCTATTCTATTCTCTTGGAGATTGTGCTCTTTTTTCACTGCTTTGATGAATTTCCAGATTGAGTTGTGTGATGCTTGAAGCAATTCACTAAATCCTCTATGTCATCCCTCAATAGTATTATTGGTTATGGGAAGATCATCTTGAGTAGTTGAATAGCAATTCCACATTGTGATTGGAAACTTGGGTGATCGTTTGTTGCCTCTTCTGGTTAGTCTTCCAATCCATGTGTCTTCAAAATAATCAATTATGGGTTGCAAGGTTTCCTCATGTTCTATATAATAAGGAGATTGTTCAAGTGTTTCAAATGCATCAATTGCGTCTATTTGAGGCATGAAAGCTCATGCAACAAGTTTCTTAATCTCATATACAAATACTTCATCGCCACTGTAACGTGTTTATAGACCTTCTTCTTGAACTTTCCTCCACAAGCATTGAGAGAAATGGAAAAAACATCCCCAAATAGTGGGATTTGGAAAATTTTCAAAAATAGCTCCCATGAAACCTGATTCAAAATCAATAAGTATATAATGAATATATGGTCTAAAAATGACCTAAATAGCCTCTATGGTGCCTCACAATCATATTTATAATTTATTTTGTCATTTCTAGTTTACTAGCTTGATCTAAAATGACCATGGGTTATTCTGTCCATGGGTTATTTTGACCACGGGTTATTTTGCCCATGGGTTATTATGACCCTGGGTTATTTTGTCCTTGGGTTATTTTGGTCGGGTTATTCTGTCCAGGGTTATTTTGGCCGGGTTATTATGTCCTGATACCATCAAGAAGAGAGATTGAAGTAGATCCAACCAAATTAAAATAAATAATAGAGATGCCTCTTCCAAAGACACTAACATAGTTAAGGAGCCTAAAATGGAAGTTGTAATCCATCAGGTGATTTATTGCACAATTGGAGGACAAATGTCACCCTTTCACTCATCTCCTACATAAGGACATCACCTTCAAGTGGGATGGGAGATGTGACTAAGCATTCCAACAAGTCAAGGAGCACCTACTTACTCCTCTTATACTCATGCTACCTATCCTAGAAAAGGAAATAATACTTTACATGTCTACCACACAGGCAACACTAGGAGCTCTCTTGGCGTAGCTAGGTGATAACAATAAAGAAAGGGTAGTCTACTATATTAGCAAAACACTGGTGGGCTATGAACTAAACTACTTACCCATTGAAAGAGCATGTCTCTCAGTCATGTTTTCAACATAAAAGTTGAGACACTACATCCTGAACAGAAAAGTAAAGCTGATTTCTAAGGTACACCCACTCAGGTACTTACTAGCAAAGGCAATCCTAATAGACTGAATAGCCAAATGGGTGATGATCCTGAGTGAATGTGATATAGATTATGTGTATAGGAGAGTTATCAAGGGACAAATTATAGCATACCAACTAGCTGAAGCATCCTTAGATGATCATAAATCTCTAATAGTGGACTTTCTAGATGAGAGTATCTTGATGATAAAACAAATAGACCAATGGAATCTATACTTTGATAGGTCTCATACTCAACATGGATATGGAGCCAGTATTCTATTTCTCACACCCTAAGGAGATAGTATACCCAAGGTCTATAGGATTTCATTCCCATTCACGAACAACATATCAAAATATGAAGCTCTTATCACAGGGTTAAAAATGACTATTGAATGGAGAATAAAAGAGCTACATGTCTTCAAAGAATCTCAACTAGTGATCAGACAAGTGAATGATGAGTACCAGACAAAAGATGAAAAATTGTTGCCATATAAAAGAATGGTGGATAGCTTCAAGGAATACTTCACCAAAATAACCTTTGAGAAAATTCCTCAAATCAATAACAGAGCTACCGATGAAATGGAAACAATAGGCTCGCTTCTTGATATTCCATAGAACGTGCCTAAGTATGAGTTCCTTATGGAACAACTACTTATACTAGCATTTGACATCCTAGAATCAGAATTGGTATGTGTTGTTGTTCCTAACTCCCCATAGTACCAAGATACCTTTGACTACATACAACATGGTATCATACCACTTGACTTAACAACCAACCAAAAGAAAACCTTCACCCATAAAACTTCCTAGTTTACCATCTTAAGAGATAACCTATACCATCATAGTCTAGATGGTATGTTACTTCAGTGCCTTAACACAAAGTAAGCACAAACAAACTTACAAGAGGTTCACAAAGGTATTTGCGGATCCCATTCTAGATGACTTAACCTAGTCTAGAAACTACTCATAGCAAGATACTACTAGCACTCCATGGAACAAGAATGCATACAATACTCTAGAAAGTGTCAACAATGTTAGCAGCACAATGACTTGGTTCATGCACTAGCACATGAATTGAGACCTATAACCACACCATGGCCTTTCTTGTAATGGGGATTAAACCTAGTAGGCAAGATATCACCCGCTTCATCCAACAGGCACAAATTCATTATCATAGCAATAAAGTACTTCACTAAATGGATAGAGGTAATTCCATTGACCTATATCATCAGAAAACAGATATAGAAATTCATTTTGAATTATCTCTGTAGACACCGAAATCTGGTTTAAGCCCGCGACTTTAATATTCTTCATAATTCGTATTCTTCGTGGTCATGATTAAATAATGTCAATTATTTAATTATTCTCTATAGTCTTCATTTCTTCTATTAATTAAATAATCTTAATTATTTAATTAATTCACACTTTTCTTTATTCTATCTGATTAATTAAATAAACATTTTTTATTTAATTATGTTACTAATTAACCTTATTCTTCTTGTCTAATTAAATAAATTCTTATTCAATTTACTCTTTATCATCCTTCAACTATAATTAAATAAATTATTTATTTATTTAATTATTCATTTAAATCCCTTCATCACTTAATTAAATAAATCTTATTTATTTAATTATTCTTCAAATATCAAATCTTGAATTAAATGAATTATTTAATTCATGAATTCTATTTTAACACATTCCTCTATATTTAGATAATTGTGTGAGTTATCTAAGTATTCACTTTTACTCGACTCGACATCTATTTCAAATCGCTTAGTTAACTCTTGCTTTAATGTCTGAGTGGTGTTATCGAGTAATCTCTTCGTCAAATCATTCAATCATCCAATGCTAACTCAATTGTGTGTACATGCATATTAATTAAATATTCTTATTTAATTAATTAAACCTTGTGTGTGCATTTGAACAAGAGTTGCTTTAATCCATCTTCATCTTTGTCATGCAAAGATAATTCTTCTATTTTCGAATACCAAACTGGAAGATTAAATCATTTATTTAATCTTTAATTCTATTTCTAATTTGTATCACTCATGTCACTACTGACAGTTATCAGAATGCATGACTAATCAGTCAATCTCAACCATTCGTTGATCTTTCGATCTTGACCTGTCATTCGAATAATCAATTTTCTATAAATTGATTTGTCATTCTTCATTCCAATCTCTCTCTCGCAAATTCTTATGACCTTTGAGAGCACTCAATCTTGAATCTTTGATATTTTTCTAATCATTATCTTAGGCTATACTTGCACGAATTACAAGAAATCTGAGGGCAATTATACTACACAAGAAAAATGGAGAAGGGAAATCGAGATGAATCATGGAAATACGTTTGAAATTGGTGAGATTGTTTCAGTTTGTTTACGTTTTAACTTCTTTTGTTCTTTGTTGCTTAACATTTAGATTTGCATCTTATATTTTAGTATTGCATGTTTGCTTCTAATCTTCTTTGTTGTCTTGTGCACTTTCTTGCCGTTACATTTGGTGAACCCGACGTGAAGATACCATCTTCGCGGATCCGTAGATCTTTTATTTTTTGGTTTTTACAGGTTTTTCGTACAGAACGACGCATCTGAAGTTTCTTGAACCGCAATTGATTTCACAAACCGCATCTGACAGAAGAAACGACGCATCTACATTTTCCTGAACTGCAATTGAATTCTCGAGCCGCAATTGAAGAAGAAACGACGCATTGACTGGTAATACAGCAACACAATTGACTGGTAAAACTTTATTTCTATTTTTGGAAATCTAAAATTTTCAATTGATTTGTGTGTTACTAATATCTTATTTTCAGCGTGTGTCTTAAGGAGTTAACGAGTTTTTGTAGGATGATTGATGAAGACAATATTGAAAACTACTAAAGAATCTTTCTGTAGAATGCATGTTGAAGACCCTAGTTAAACTTTTGAAACAGATTGTTTGGTAGTGTAGAAAATCTTTCATTTGGATTAAAATTAACAAGTGTCTACTGTGTTTGGTGTGAAAGCACAAGTTTGGTCACCCTTATGACTTGGTACATCAGAGTATCCTCTCCCCTTGCGCATCCGTGTGATCCTGGGTGTAAGAGAAATGGTTACCAACTCTAGAACTTGGGCCTATTCTGGTGGGAAAAAGTACTCACCCCAGGACGACTTAGACCGGTAGCACCTTGAACCCGAGGGACTTCCAGCCGGTATATAATAGAGGATTCTTGGGGAAAGTTCAAGAATCACACGTATGGTTCCGACGAGATGGATTCGAAAGGGGACTCTCACTGCATGGATCATTCCCTACGAACAGAATGCCGAATTAAATACCTTTTGTTTTAGAGACCAACCTATTTGTGGCGGTTGCTTGGTATAGTGCAGGGTACAGTATCATGCCCAAAGATACTCACTACTGATCTCCTTGAGTAGAGATAGCAGTTCTTGGGAGGTCATTGCCCAAAGAATTCAAAATTGGTGTGCTCGAAAGACGTTAATGAGCCGTGGAGGGGAGCCAATGCCACCAAATTTCTAAGCTATCCGCTCTCGAGAAGGAAAGGTGTTCATCACCAATCCGGGATATTTCGGTGGGCTATACCAAGTATACAAACCCTAGGCCTTTGGCCTATTAGAATGTGCTTGTCTGTTATCAATTTAAATGTTCTTTCAGTCCAAAATCGAAACTGAAAACACTTTGTCTTATGATTTTCTTTGATTGTCAGAATTTGATCACGGAAAACGGAGTCAGTTTAAAATTCATGTCACTGAAAATTCACAGAGAGTCGCAACTGTCATTTCAAGTCGCATCTGTTAAATCTTGAGTCGCATCTGTCTAGTTTAGAGTCGCATCTGTCTAGTTTAGATTCGCATCTGCCAGTTTAGCTCGCAATTGTTTGGAAAAACCGCATGCGTTATATTCTGAGTCGCAACTGTCAGTACGAGTCGCATCTATTAAAAGTCTAACCGCATCTGTTAGGGTCAAACTGAACTTTACCAGAGAAACGCAATTTATTACTGGAGAACCGCATCTGATAAACTTGACCACATATGTTAGATCCTGCAATGCATCTATCTGATTAGCAGAAAACCAGAATTCACAGTCACCGTCTAGTCACCACGATTATACCAGTTTCAGTTGTCTTTACACAAATAGTCGTTGAACAGAAACTTGAAATGATTTGCTCAATTTTGCATTCTTTAGGTTCATTTGGTCATTACCATAGTTATCTTAGTTTGGAGTTTAGTTGCACCTTAGGATACATATTACCTTGCATTAGACTTCTAGAAAGGTCACTTTTACAAACTTTAGGAGTAGTCCACCATCTATACTCTAGAAAAATCATAGTGTCAACAAAATTTGTCATTGAACCTAGTCGTATCATCTTATACTTTGTCCTACAGAGAGTCCTCCTAGCTCATTAGTCTAGTTAGGAAACTCAACTTGTCTTTGATCCTCATCCTACATTAGTTCCTTGACTTAACTAAATTGACATCTTGGTTTGACTTTAGGCAGTTGGTCCCTTCATCTTGGGTTTATAGAATTGATCACTTTAGGGTCTTGCTTAGACTTGGCATCTTTAGAGTCTAGACTAGTGTCGTCCTAGGACATCCCTTATTTTGCATACAAAAATCCCAAAAACATAGACTAGGGTCATACTATTCATAGATATAGTCTTGCATTTCCCGCATATTGAGCTTGTCTTACATGGTTGAAACTAGGTCTAAGAGAAGAGAGAGAGAAAACATGTCGAACCCAAACGAATTCATCAATCCATTTTCTTCAAGACCTCATAAGACTCTATTAGACAAATTCACCACTAGAAACACTCAAGGATATATTGCAGTTGAGGACATAGAGGCTGCTGCACAGGACCCTAAATTTGCCTCTTTCGTAGATGAGTACCTAGCAAATGATCGACAACGATATTTAGCCAAATTTCTAGCTGAAGGCGCTACCTTACCTCCAGGATTTGACATTAGCACCTTACAAACTCAACCTACACAAGGGACAAACACAACGACTGCTAGTACTACTATACCTCAGGTAAGCACAACTATGCCATCTAGCACATCTACACAGAGTACAACAATCCATACTTCCCCATTTGGTATGTCTGGCATGACATCGGGATTTAATTTCACTATAGGGGCATCATCATCCACTCCCTTCGGTCCTCTTGTTGGGAGTAAAAGACCTAAAACGTCAGCCGTTACATCTTATGTCGATGTCACAAGTGCACAATCAACAACCATACCTACTACTAGTATCACGGGTACCTTACCATAGTCGATGGCCATACCTAGTGCTCAAATCACTAGTACTATACCAAGGATTACACAAACAAGAGGAATTCCCTCCTTCCAATATGGCAATCAACATCCACTCTCCTAGACTAGCACTGAGAATCCACTTACATCGATTCTGAATTAGAATCCCTTTTCATAGATTGGTAGTCAGAATCCATCCACACAGATTCCAAGTCAAAACCAATTCACATCGATTCCGAATCATAATCCCTTTTCACAGATTGGTAGTTAGAATCCGTCCACACAGATTCCAAGTCAAAACCAGTTCACATCGATTCTGAATTAGAATCCCTTTTCACAGATTGGTAGTCAGAATCCATCCACACAGATTCCAAGTCAAAACCAATTCACATCGACTCTGAACCAGAATCCTTTTTCATAGAGTGGTACTCAGAATCTGTTTACACAAAATCCAGGTCAGCATCAATTTATGCAGATACCAGACCATAACACATTTACCAACATTCTAAATCCAAATCCACCTCTGATACCAATGTTCAATCAAAACCCATCACGAGACTTTGGATTTTAGAACACATACACGGATCTGCATAATCCTCCTAGCACATCTTTGACCCAAGTTGACGTCCTACAAACACAAATGCACACATTACAAACACAAATGGATAACATGTCGGTGTCAACTAAGAAATCATTTTCAACAAAGGACATATGCCCATTCCCCTTTGATAGATCATTGTACATGACACCTTTCCCTCACGGATATGTCATACCGAATCTTCCTAAGTACAATGGCAAACGAAATCCAATCGAACATATCAGGGAATTTTCTACCATATGCATAGATGTCGCTTATGACCCCACGTATCTTATGAGGCTATTTCCAAGAAGTCTTGTAGGAATTGCACTAGAATGGTTTTCGGGTCTAGATTCTGGCATTAGATCTTGGGGTGAACTAGTTGAGAAATTTGTGGAGCAATTCTCCTTCAACATTGACCATGAGATAAATATAGCAACCTTATGCCACACAACGTAAGACGAAGGGGAAACATTCATTGCTTTCTTCCATAGATGGAGAACTATTGCTAGTAGGTGTCCCTTTTGAAATACCCAAAAACCAAAAGGTTACAATGTTTCAAGAAAACCTTCATCCAAAACTCAGGAGTAACTTAAGGGTACATTGTTGTACATCTTTTTCAAAACTAGTGGAAAAAGGGGTGATAATAGAGAAGGATCTCATTGAAAAGGGAGAACAATGTCCAATCGAAACCCGATTGTACAAAACACCCCCACGGATAGAAACAGATTTTGGTCTCGCAACAAAAATGTCACAAATGACGGGGTGGTTGATGTTAAAACACTACAAGCAGGACCCCTCCTCACATTACAAGGACCTCATAACTTTGCTAACATGCTTAATGCCATCAATCAACCTCCTAACATGGCCCAAAATACTCAACGTCCACAACAAAGGAGATTCCAAAAGCGTGAATTCACTCCCTTAGGGGAACCAATTGAGTCAGTCTTCAAACAACTATTACAACATAACCTCATACAGCTGCAAGAACCAAGACAATACGATCCAGGACAGTTTAAACCAGCTTGGTGGGATGACAATGCCTTTTGTGATTATCATAGGACTAAGGGACATAACCTACAAAACTGTCGACAACTGAAGAATATCATACAAAATCTTGTTGAAAGGAGAATTATTGAAGTTAGTGGACAAAAACAAAAGACATCGAACAATGATCATCAAGTCTTTTTAGACCCACTACATGACCATGGGAAAGGAACTGTTCCCAGCTCGAGTACTAAGACCAATATGTCAGCCAACTATGCGAGTATCAAACATGATTATGATAGTGGTAAAATCATTCATTGCCTTCGCGCCGCTGATGAAAACATCAATACCATTACTATCAATGCTAATCCTGAGTGTGCGGTCAATGCTCATCGTACTAAGTTCACTATCCAAGGCCCTCAATCACAGCAAACACCACAATCTTCCAAGTTACAATATAACCTACTTGACCAGTTAGGGAAGACCCCAGGCAAAATTTCAATCTTGGAATTGTTGCATATTTCCCCTGAGTATCAATCTATCCTGATAAGGATTTACAGAACACCACAGTCCCTAATGACCTTGATGTCAATCGTTTCCAGGAAATGGTGGGCTACTTGACCAATAATCACCATGCCACATTTTCTGAACAAGACTATGCAACAGAAAAGATGAACCACAACGACCCTTTACATCTAGAAGTCCTTGTTGATGACACCAAAGTTAGACGAGTTTTGGTAGACGGAGGATCAGGGTAAAATCTATGCACTTTATAACTAATTAAGGCATTAGGTATATCAGAAGCATGCGTAGACACCACCAAGAGTATTGTCATTAAGGCTTATAATGATGAAGAACGAAAATCAAAGGGGGTGGTAACACTTCCTATCAGAATTGGTCCTGCGGTGATGGAGACAAAGTTCTAGGTCTTGGATCTCACCCTACCTTATAACCTTCTGCTAGGTAGACCATGGATTCATGCCATGAAGGCGGTCCCTTCCACATATCATCAGTTTCTTAAATTCCCTTACAATGGCACCGAAATAACTATAGATGGTGATCCCGATCCTTTCCAGTATTGCACCAATCTAAAGGAGATCCCTCAACGCCAAGTGCCAGTAAACCATGAGGCCTCATCGTCCAATCCATCTTCTTATGTTGATCCATCCACACTCACTCAAACATCTGTTCTACCCTCAATTCCTGTCACTCCTAGGGTTGAGATCCAAGACAACGGTTGTGGAGAGTATTACATGAAGACTTCTTATTGTGTTAGCCATTTGGTTCCCCCTAAGTCATATGGTTTACCTACAATAGGTCGGGGACAGTCTATGATCACTATACATGTTCCCCCCACAACAACTTTCACCAAATGGGGTGAATTAAGCAAAGAGGCTATCGATGCAGAAGATGTCACTTCCTGGCTGTATAGGGAAGATGATGAGAAACCACTCTTACTGGCTCATATTCCTACAAATCTATATGGAAAGGGTTTCAAAATTATGCAAAGCAAAGGATATGATGGACATAGTGGTTTAGGCTTAAGCCAAGATGGTAGAATTGAACCAATATTTGTTTCTCAGTGGCCAAAAGGAGTAGGGCTAGGGTTTCAACCGATTCAGATTGGCGTTCCTAGTACTCCATTACCCTTACTTGAGGAAGTACATGCTTAAGAAGATATTAAGACATCTCACGAACCAGTGGACCAATATCATTGTAACTCCCCCAACTCTAATGATTATGAGTGGGAATCACTATCCTCTACTTCTTCCATGGACCTTGACAAATTATTTGGAGAACTTGACTTGATGTTAAGTTCCTCACCCAATCCCTTAAATTTCTGTCCGCCAAGAAAATGACAAAAGAGGAATGGTTTAAACACTACTATTGGAATCACTTGATCCTACCTCTTGGCAACCTGACCACCTGTTTCCGATAGTCAAACCTTGGCATTAGGCCCACCTATTCATCCACCTAGACCCAAACCTAAGAGCAAAGAGGGCCTAGTACAAGATTTTTGTAACCACATGAATAATTCAATCTTTACCTTGACCCCATTAGACTTTGATAACTTCGACGATGATATTCCCTTACTTTATCCCTAGCTCATTGATTGGGATCAACAAGACGCACCCATCTTAGACACTTTTGAGAACGACGAAGCAATTGCTGAGTTCTTGGGACTACGAGAAGGCATATCTAACGGGGATCATAAGGCTGGTTTTACCATTGACTTGGACAACAAAGCATATTTTGGGGAATCTGTTCAACCCTCCATTCGCAAAAATTAGAAAAAGAGTAAACAAAATAAAAAAGATGAGTCTCTAGGTGAAAACTGAAAGGCACCTTTATACAATGAAAAATTAAAAAGAAAGGATGCATCCGAAGGTGAAAACCTCTTTGAGGCACCTCAGGATGGAGGTTTGAACATTCTTCCCATTGCACAGGAAAAGTCACCCATGCTTGTTGAAGAATTAGTAGAAGTCAACATAGGCACAAAAGAGAATCCTCGACTGATTTATTTGGTAGCGTCATTGACAACAGAAGAGAAATCAAAGTTCCATGACTTCTTTGCATAGAGACAGATAAATTTTTCTTGGTCATATGCGGACATGCTAGGGTTGGACCCTGAACTTGTTCTATATCACTTGCCTTTACAACCAGGTGCCAAACCAGTAAAATAGAAGTTGAGAAAAATGCATCCACAAATTGCATTATTAGTCAAGGTAGAACTCAAGAAACTGTTAGACGTTGGTTTCATCAGACCTATCAACTATGTCGATTGGATCTCCAATCTTGTACTAGTCACTAAACCAACTGGGGCCATCCGCATCTGCACTGATTTTAGAGATATCAACAAAGCTTGTCCTAAGGATGGCTTCCCTTTGCCTAACATAGACATGATAGTTGACATGATAGCAGGATATGAGATGCTGTCCCTTATGGACGGATTTTTAGGATATAACCAGATCAGAATTGCAACTGAAGACCAACCTAAGATAGCTTTCACTTGTCCTTGGGGAACGTATTGCTGGAATGTTATGCCCTTCAGACTCAAGAATGCAGGAGCAACCTATTAGCGTGCCATGACTACTATCTTTCATGATCTAGTACACACTTGTATGAAGGATTATGTCGATGACCTTATTGTAAAATCCAAGACAAGGGCAGAACATCTACAGGTGTTAGACAAGATATTTCAAAGGCTGGAAACATATAAAGTGAGACTCAATCCCAAGAAATATGTGTTTGGAGTCAAGTCAGGAAAGCTGTTAGGTTATATCATTTCTAGACGAGGTATTGAAGTGGATCTGGCTAAGGTAAAAGCAATCATGGACATGCCTCCACCCACTAATCTTAGTCAACTAAGGACACTATAGGGAAGGTTGCAATCTATCAGAAGATTTATAGTGCAGCTAGCAGACAAGACACATCCTTTTCAACATCTACTTAAGAAAGGCATACCCTTTGCATGGACAGCTATGTGTGGAGAGGCTTTTCAACTAATTAAAGAGTATTTACTCACACCACCTATCTTAATGCCACCTGTTGAAGGAAGACCATTGATTCTTTATATTACGGCAACCCATTCATCACTCAGAGCATTGCTTGCACAGAATGATGATGAAGGTCATGAAAGGGAAGTTTATTATATCAGTCAGACTTTGGTAGGTTATGAGCTCAACTATAGTAACATTGAATGTGCCTGTCTTGCAGTAGTATTTGCTACCCAAAAACTGAGGCACTACATGCTAAACCATCAAACAATGCTGACCCTCTAAAATATCTTCTCAGCAAGGCAGCATTAACAGGGTGACTGGCCAAATGGGTTATGATACTTAGTGAGTATGGTATCCAGTATGTAGAAAGAAAAGCTATTAAAGGACAGGTCATTGCTGATCAGTTAGCTGACGCACCCATACAGGCAGATCACCCATTAGTTGCATACTTTCCTGATGAGTTCATATTCACATTTGACACAAACATAACATGGAAACTGTACTTTGATGGCTCACATACAAATCATGGTTCAGGGGCTGGTATACTGTTTATCACACCACAGGGTGATTCCATCCCTAAGTCATTCAGGATTGCATTCCCATGCACTAACAACATGGCAGAATATGAAGCTCTAGTCACAGGGTTACGCATGGCAGTCAAGTGGAAAATTAAGAACCTACAAGTATATGGCGATTCCCAACTAGTAATTAGACAGGTAAATGATGATTATGAGACTAAGGATGAGAAGCTTGCTCCATACAAGCGCATGGCTGATAGGTTTAAAGAGTACTTTGAAAAAGTCAAATTTCATCAAATACCTTGTGTTTTAAATAGGGCAGCAGACGCTATGGCTACTATTG
Source organism: Sequoia sempervirens (assembly GCA_007258455.2). Lineage (NCBI taxonomy): Eukaryota > Viridiplantae > Streptophyta > Pinopsida > Cupressales > Cupressaceae > Sequoia > Sequoia sempervirens. Next base: position 64,155,534 of record VDFB02358134.1, read on the forward strand.
CATCACTTCTTGACATTCCTAACAACGTGCCTAAGTTTGAGTTCTTGGTCAGAATAGCTTTTGGTCCTAGCCTACGATATCCCAGATTCTGAAATGGTGTGTGATATTGTTGGTCCCGATTCCCCATGGTACAAAGAAATCTATGATTACCTTCATGCCGAAGTCATACCCATTGGCCTATCCAATAACCAACGTAGGACATTCCTCTCAAGCCAGCCAAATATACCATCGTCGGAGACACCCTATATAGACGCGCCTTAGATAATACCCTACTGAGATGTCTTGATTCTACGAACACAAGAAACCTTGCATGGGGTGCATGAGGGTATATGTGGTTCCCATTCTAGTGGTCCTACCTTAGCCAAAAAGATTATGAGACTGGGTTATTACTAGCCTACTATGGAAAAAGACTCATATGTCTTTGTAACGAAATGCCGCCAATGCCAAGTTCATGGAGATTTGATACATGCCCCAGCACAGGAGCTCCATCCTATCACGTCACCATGGCCCTTTGCCCAATGGGGACTTGACCTCATAGGTAAGATCCACCCCACATCATCTAATGGGCACAAGTTCATTATCACTGCCACTGAGTACTTTATGAAGTGGATTGAAGCCATTCCTATGACATATATTACTGGCACACAGATTTCTAGATTTATCCTGAACTATATCATCTGTCGATATGGTGTCCCTCAGTCCATAATCACTGATAATGGCCGCCCATTTAAGAACCAAGAAGTCCATCACCTGTGTGAAGAATTTCATATCCAACATCACTTCTCCACTCCATACTACCCACAAGGTAATGGCCAAGCAGAGGCATCTAACAAGACCATTATCAGAATCCTCAAGAAGACTGTCAATGATGCTGGTCGTGACTGGCATTTACAGCTTAACCCTGCTTTATGGGCTTATCGCACAAGTATCTATACTCCAACTGGTGCTACTCCCTATTCACTTGTATTTGGTTCTGAAGCCATTCTATCTATCGAGGTCGAGATTCCTTCCCTAAGGGTATCCCTGAAAGGCCACATTGATGATGAAGAGTACCGAGTGTCGAGACTCCATGAGCTAGAATTCCTAGATGAGCGAAGACAGAAGGCACTAGACCATCTCCAAGCATATTAGAATTGCCTTCATCATAGCTATAATAGGAAGGTTTTGAATAGAAACTTTGACATTGGTGACTTGGTTTTAATGGAGAACCCAAAGAATCAAGTAGAAAGAGAAAAACCAGGAAAGTTTGAACCAAATTGGTTAGGACCTTATGTTGTTACGAAAGCTTTTGGATCAGGAGCGTATCAACTCTCTACTCCTGAAGGGGAACCATTGTCCTCACCTATCAATAGTATGCATCTGAAGAAGTTCTACGCATAGCTTCTAGGAGCCTTTGTCTTAATTAGCACCAAAAAAGAAAAAAGAAAAAAATCAAAACATTTCAAAAATCCAAAAAAATAGAGTCAGAGTCAGTCGCACTTGTCAGTCTTTGTCATTTGTTGAACTATGTTGCCTCTGTGACTGGACGTAGGCAAGGCCATCTACCGATGTGCCCCCGAGGAATTAGGTCTGTCCATTTTGGTTTGTCTGTATAAAATCATGATTTAATCCATATGTCTATATGACAAGGCCATCAATCGATGAGCCCCCGAGGCCGCACTAGGTCAGTCCATTAGGGTTCGTCGCATTCACTAGCATACACGGCTTCTATTTGTAGTCAATCTTGTCAGTCAAGTCAAGTCGAACTACGAGGTCTCTGCATGTATAACGTAGGAAAGGCCATCAATCGATGAGCCCCCGAGGCCGCACTAGGTTAGTCCTTTAGGGTTTGTCGTCACACACAGTCAATTGTCCACACATCATATCAGGTCATGCATTAATCTGGTGAGCAAGTCAACAATGTCTCTAAGTCAAATCAAACACCTTGCCAAAAAAACAACCAAAACATATCAACTAATGTCTGCTACAGGATGTGTCCTTCCTAGAAACAAACATCATCATGGCAATCAATCTGTATCTTATTTAGGATGGGTCCTTCCTAAATACTGATATCAGCAAAACAACCTGTGTCTTATTTAGGATGAGTCCTTCCTGCATAATCGACAAGGTCAAACAATCAAATATAGCCTTACACAGGTTATCACATCAATGGCATCTGACTCAACGTCTTATACGATACATGTATTTCTAAAACCAGGCTTTGTCATGCCTTATACAGATAGTCATAACATCGAACCAGACTCACAGTCTTATCCAGTATGTGTACCTCCTGACATCAGGCTCTATCAATCAACAAATCAAACAAACAAATCATGTTTTGGAAAATATTTTACTGGCTTTTTGACTTTATGGCTTATTTATCTTATCATTTATCTTGAATTGATGACTAGGATTCATGTTACTAGCTTTCTCAAGGATGTCCCATGAGGGATTTAGAGAAGCAACGATGTATCAGAATTCTGTTTTCTTTGATTGCTGTCTGTCAACTGTCTTTTAAATTTGCTTTTGAGTCATGTTACTAGTTTCCTCAAGGATGTCCCATGAAGGATTTAGAGGAGCGATGACGTCTCATGACCCGTCTTTTACTTTGTTTGTTGTCTGTGGTTTTTCTTAACAAAAAGACTGGGGCAACTTGTGCCCTTAGTATGAGTTAATGACAATCCTTGTCTGCGACTGTCTGTTATTAGCAAGTGGATGACCTTGCACACCTTGATCTATGTCATATCATGGTGTTTTTCTCCATTTGTATTATTCCCGCCCAATGATGATAAAGTGCAATACCTTTTGTGATACAACAAAATATTGAAGATTGCTAATACTCACATCTATTTCCTGTCTTTCGTTCTTTCTCGATCTTTCTTTCCGCACTAACAGTTCTTCTTTCTTGCATTATGACGGAGTCCTGTGACACAAAACATTATACATCATCCTGCATCAACATACATGTTAGAAACATACATACATATAGGCATATTTCACATTTAGCTCATCATGGCATAATAAACAATCATCATCAAATAATACATATCATATGCATTTCATGTACAAAGCAATTGTAAATACATGCATCACATTACATTTGTATAGCATCACATGTCGTCTGCATCATACATATAACATCATATTGCATCTCATAATCATATAGGATCAACATCATATAGAATTATACATCACATAGAATCAACATTATCTCATTAACTGTATAAACATCATAAAATACATATACTCATCCATCACATAGGCATATCATATAAACATTACATATATAAATAAATACTGCATAATCAGTACATAGAAATGCATATCATGAGAATCACCGCCAAAATCATATATATATATATATATATATCGCTCAAATGTGTCACATCACAATGTTATAATGTATCAATCATACATGAAAGTCCGCAGGCTATAAGGTCAAAATACAGTGTCTCGACAAACGGTACCCCTATCCTGAGCTGCCACTGCCATCATGATGGGAGTGTGTGGGGGAATGCTGATGAGAGCCCGATGATCTCAGAGCGGAGGGAGGTCTGTCATATGGCCCTGCTCTACATAGCTGATCCACCCCCTCTGTACTAACTTTCTGTGTGTGGGTCCTGGTCTGGGACCTGCTACTGTGTGCTGCTGAGAAACTAGGAGTTCATCTCTCTAATGGAACCTCTGCCTCATATAGGTCCCGATAGTACCTCTCCCTCTCCCCAGCTCTTACTAACTCTCTGGCAAACACAGCTGATGGTCCTGTGCACAATGCCCTAAGCTCTGTGAATCTCTGCTCAGTCTCCTGTCACCGAGCTATAGCCTGATCCTTGTCCATCAAAGCTCTGTCTCTCTCCATCCGATAGACGTCCCTCTCGGCCATCAACACTCTCATATGCTCCTCCAAGGATGCAACCTGAGCGCATAGTGTATCGGTGTCTGGATCCTCCACCCCTGTATCATCCTGTCTGGCCCTGTCTATCCCATCCTCCTCATCCAGCTCCTCTAGGATCTGATCTCGAATCTCTCTCTCGTGATCATCATCCTCATCATCGTCCTCCTGGTAGGCACCTAGCAACCCCAGCGTCGTCTCTGCCTCCTCTCTGCCTCTGCCTCCTCGGCACCTGCCTCCTCTCTACCCTCTCAGCACTTGCCTCCTCCTCTGCCGGGATATCTGGGATAACTGCCTCTACTAGTTGTACCCTCTCCACCTCTAGCAATGTCCTCTCCTCCTCTCCCAACATCTAGCATGGCCATATCCTCCTCTCCTCGGCCCTCCTCCCCGGATCGGTGACAACGGTGGTCCTTGTCCTCTCCGACCAGGTCTCCCTCTCCTCCCTCCACGCCGTCCACCTCAACCATCATCCCCTCCATCACCATGACCTCCTGTGCCTCCTCGGCCTCTCCTACCTCGCCTACCTCGTGGACCTATACCACGCCACTCTACCGATGCTGGCTGCTCTGGATCTGTCAAGGGGATCGGCCTGTGTGCTGTCCACTACTGATCATAAGCTGCTGTGGTCCCTGGGTCTGCTGGTCTAGCTCTCCATCCCCATGGAAGTGCCTGTAGGGCTTCAATATCTGCCTCTGCTGTGGCCACTAGAATCTCTGGCCCCCATAGCGAGACCTCTCGTGAGGATCTCACAAAATCTGCTCTACCTCGAGGTACATCTTGCACCTCTCCAAATTTCCTCAGGACCCGATCTGGAAACTGCCGCTCTATAATATGCACATGCGATACTGTCTGCCCAACCAGGTATTGTGCCTGTCTGCAAAATGGCAATTGCTCCTCCTCATCTGACCACCTCTCATAGCCTAGGTATGGTCTCCATGTAAATTGCTGCATGGTGTCTATGGCGTGTCTGAAGTAGCCTGTATCCCCAATATGATGCTGTGTGGTTGCCCCCGCATAACAGAAAGCGTATGGAGCTCCATGAGGTAGGTCAACTGTAATAGGTGGCCGAAAGATCACTATATGCTCCCACGCCCATACCATCAGGAGCATGGTGCCACAACTCATCAACTATGCCTCTTGGTAGGAAATATCATGCAGATGGAAGTATAACATCCCGAGTACACAAGAACCCTAGGCATACACAATTCGCCACTCGAGCATGCCTATTAGCATCTCCCCCATCCCACAGGAAATCCATGACCTCGGCGGTCGGGCAGTACTATACCGCTTATCAATGTCACCAATAGATAGTCCAACTGTCTATATCTCTGGGCCAATAACCGCCACCTAATCTCATAGTCATCGAACCCTAACTGTCTAATGTCGACATGTGGGTAGTACCTACACATCTCGGCAGCACCCCTATGCATATCATATGCCATCCGTGTGCCTCTAATAGGCAGTCTAAGGATCCTATATACATCCTCCAGGGTCACCGTGGCCTCTCCAATCGGTAGGTGGAAGGATGATGTCTCCGAGTGCCACCTCTCACATAACGCTGTCAACAGTCCCTGATTTGCTCGAATCTGGGGCATATCGGTCACATGCAATAAACCTAGATGCCATAGAACCCGTCGCTCGGCTGGCCGCAAGCTGTCTCTGAATTGAAAAGTAGTGGGTCTCGACTCCCATGTATAAATCATGTCCAATACAACCTGCAATGGCATTATACATGCCTCATGTCAGCCTCAATCATTTATTCTAGTGCAAAATGACTATACTACATGAAATGCAAATGCGTCGTTCTTTTGCACATGTGTCATTCTTTTTTCACATGCGTCTCTTTTTATCAAATGCGGCTCATTCAATCACATGTGTTTGACCAAAGTCATATGCGGTCCAAAATAAAGCTTGCGGTGCATTAAATTCAAATGCGTTTCACAAACTACATATGCGGCTATTCTAAATGCAATTGCGATGCATAAAGTCAAATGTGTATCATAAATAAACACATGCATTGAACTGCTAAATCCTATTCAAAATGACCAACGTAAAACTACAGATGCGGTTTTCCGCATACACATGCGTCGTTCGTGCACACATATGCGGTTCATAATTAAAGTGACGCATAAGTAAAACATGAATTAAATGCATTAAAATGCACGCAAAACAAAAATTTCAAAAGGCAAGTTTTAGATCCATACCGGGGGGTCCGCGCCGGCTGGTCTCTGGTATGTCCAGATCTTGTATGCGCGATGGTGAGTAGCTGGAACTGGCGACATCCTCGCTAGAAAGTCAAAGCAGAATCTCAATTTCTCAACTAGGTGGGTGCAAGTGAATAGATTTTTACCCCTCTTTCTTATATATACCTAGGGCCTAGGTGTCATTTCTTTCCTACTGGCCATGTTAACTTCCATTTTCAATCATCCCGTACCTGTCCCTCCCATTTCCAAACTCCATTCCATCAATTCCACTACATTTCTGCCTATCCAGCGGACTAATCGAGAGCATTTCCAAATTTTTCTGAACTTTTCAAAAATTTGTCAATTTTCCCAAGGGGGCATACCTTCACCTATTCTAATCTAGGGCATGACTGGGGCATATTTCTTATCGATTTTCTTTGACACAACGCCTAAAAGTGACATTGTATCAAAGAGGGGCAAATGTAGACACCAAAATCTGGTTTAAGCCTGCAACTTTAATATTCTTCATAATTCATATTCTTTGTGGTCATGATTAAATAATGTCAATTATTTAATTATTCTCTATAGTCTTCATTTCTTCTATTAATTAAATAATCTTAATTATTTAATTAATTCACACTTTTCTTTATTCTATCTGATTAATTAAGTAAATGCTTTTTATTTAATTATGTTACTAATTAACCTTATTCTTCTTGTCCAATTAAATAAATTCTTATTCAATTTACTCTTTATCATACTTCAACTATAATTAAATAAATTCTTTATTTATTTAATTATTCATTTAAATCCCTTCATCACTTAATTAAATAAATCTTATTTATTTAATTATTCTTCAAATATCAAATCTTGAATTAAATGTATTATTTAATTCATGAATTCTATTTTAACGCATTCCTCTATATTTAGATAATTGTGTGAGTTATCTAAGTATTCACTTTTACTCGACTCGACATATATTTCAAATCGCTCAGTTAACTCTTGCTTTAATGTCTGAGTGGTGTTCTCGAGTAATCTCTTCGTCAAATCATTCAATCGTCCAATGCTAACTCAATTGCGTGTACATGCATATTAATTAAATATTCTTATTTAATTAATTAAACCTTGTGCGTGCATTTGAACAAGAGTTGCTTTAATCCATCTTCATCTTTGTCATGCAAAGATAATTCTTCTATTTTTGAATACCAAACTGGAAGATTAAATCATTTATTTAATCTTTAATTCTATTTCTAATTTGTATCACTCATGTCACTCTGACAATTATCAGAATGCATGACTAATCAGTCAATCTCAACCGTTCGTTGATCTTTCGATCTTGACCTGTCATTCGAATAATCAATTTTCTATAAATTGATTTGTCATTCTTCATTCCAATCTCTCTCTCGTGAATTCTTATGACCTTTGAGAGCACTCAATCTTGAATCTTCGATATTTTACTAATCATTATCTTAGGCTATACTTGCACGAATTACAAGAAATCTGAGGGCAATTATACTACACAAGCAAAATGGAGAAGGGCAATCAAGATGAATCATGGAAATACATTTGAAATTGGTGAGATTGTTTCAGTTTGTTTACGTTTCAACTTCCTTTGTTCTTTGTTGCTTAACATTTAGATTTGCATCTTAGATTTTAGTATTGCATGTTTGTTTCTAATCTTCTTTGTTGTCTTGTGCACTTTCTTGGCGTTACAATCTCATTTGCAAGTATGGAATTCCCTAAACAATAATAACATACAATGGAACCCCATTGAAAAATCAGGATGTCCAAGAGCTGTATTCCCAATTTTCTATCCAACCTCAATTTTCCATGCCCTATTACCCCCAAGGAAATGATCAAGCTAAGGAATCTAACAAAACCATACTAAAAATACTCAAAAAGACTATTAATGAAGCCAGACATGATTGGCATTTGCAGCTAAACCCAACCTTATGGGCCTATCAAACAAGCATTCACACACCTACTGGTGCCACACCATTTTCCTTGGTCTAAAGATCAGAGGTCATCTTACCTATTGAGGTTGAAATCCCTTCATTATGAATTTCACTAAAACGAATGGTTAGCAACAAAGAATACATGGTATTTAGGCGAAATAAATTAGAACTCCTAGATGAAAGGAGTTTGAGCACGTTAAACCATCTCCAGGTTTATCAAAATTGGTTCAAATAGAACTATGAAAAAAAGATCAAGGACAAGAATTTTCAAGTTGGTGAATTAGTCCTCAAAGATAATCAAAAGGTACAACTAAATCAAGATGGAAAAGGAAAGTTTGAACCCAACTAATTAGGCTCATTTTTCATCACAACAAACTATGACTCCAGGGCATATTAGCTAGCTACTCTTGAAGGAGAACCTTTAGTTGAACTGCTGAAGAGCAGCCACCTCAAGAAATTATACACATGGATCACATCAGAATACCCCAGGCAAGAGGGTAAAAATCCAAAAAAGAAAAAAGGAAAAAGGAAAATTATAGAAAAATAAAAAAAAAGAAAGAAAAATAGTAAAGAGAAATAAAATGTTCTCTGAGTGAAAACCACTTTATGGAGCTCCTCGAATAGGTACCGTAGTGAAAATAGGGAAAATAGGCACTATGTTTGCATAAAACTTGTATCATTATCTATCAGTACTATTCACAACATGCACCCATTCATTTCATAATAAAATAGTGTATCCAACCATGGCTTGTCATTGATTAAGGAAAGTAGTTTTTTTTACAACTGGGGGAAACTTCCTAAAGCTAGTCATGGATTAGATCTTTGAACATCCTATCATGGTTATAAAATGACAAAAGATCAAAAACACAATAAAACAATGAAAGATAAAAAATATCAAGAAAACAACAAAAGATAAAAAACATCTAGAAAACAACAAAATTCAAAAACATTTGAAAAAAATCAATAATAAAACATCATTGGGATATTCCTTCACTCAAAAAGTATAATATATCAACATTTTCTTGAACCTAATAGCTAGTTCAAGTAGATTTCCCACAACATATCCTCTAGATACAAAAGTGGAATATCAATCCAGATTATCAATGTTGTTTACCCAAAAAGAGTTTATGCTTTGAGTCAAACGATTGAACTACGTGGTATTTGCATGTACAATGTAGGCAAGGCTTATTAGCCCCCAAGACCCTAGCTCAATCCCCTTAGGTCTCCAACATGCTTTATTTCAACTTAGTCAAAAAATTCAAAATCAAAAAACAATCAAAAAACAAAAAATCCAAAAACATTCACAAAATAGAAAAGGTCAAAAAAATTCAAACCAAGTGAACTATGAGCCTCTACGTGTACAATGTAGGAAAGGATTATATTTGATGAGCCCTCGAGGCCCTAGGTTAGTCCTTTGAAAAAAAAATAAAAAAAATCATAATACTTAGAAAAATAAAAAAAGACCCATCCTGTCATCACAATCCACAATAAACTATTCATCCATAATAAATAGATCATCACACTCACCCTTTGACAAAACAAACAAACAAACAAACAAAGAAAACATCAATAGCTAGAACTTTTAAAGAAAACAACCACATAGATTGGATTACAAATAGACATGAACAAATTCCAAAGTATTACCTACATATTGTTTGACAACGTACCAACAACATCTTGAGATATGCCTTAACAGATCCATTCCTATGATAGACATGATCAACATTGGATAATAGACCCACCCCAAGATAGATATGGAAAGTGATATAACAACATTGTTTTATCTTTTTGTTGTCTTGTTTTTGTGATTTACATTATTGACTCATTCCCAGGATCTCTTGAGGATGTCCATAAGGATTTAGAGAAGAAGGGATGGGGGAAATTGAGCGTCATTTTGATTTATTGTTTGTGGATAGTCTTGTTATACTACCATGGAAAATATTTTCTTTGTTCTATGCGTGGAAGTCTTCTTTGGAGCATTTCGTGTAATAGTGACATGTTAGGTTCTTAATACCTCTTGTGTTACTGGTTTGACATGTTGTAAAGCTTCTTCCCCATACACTCTAACATGCTTTCTGTATGTCTGGTATGAGCAAGAATACTCCTTTTTTGTAGAGTCAAAGTCCACACAATTGATACAAAGTCACCTTGGTCATTAATACCCTAGTGCATCATATTTGGTTGCTACATCAAATAGGATTGTTCAAACTATGAAGCCTTCAAGAAAAGTGAAAGCAACTCATCGATACTAACAATGTCACATGTCTATCTATCATCATAATATTTCTTCTAACTAACATCCATTCTACATAGAAACATCATTAGTACCATATCCATCCTACATCCACAATGTCGTCAGTACATATCATCATGATAATAAACCAATAAAATATCATGTATCATGTATGGGGCATTCATCCATCATATATCAACATGAAATAAACATCATATATCATGATGGTATATTGATCATCCATAATAAATCATCATATAAAACAAAGTATGATCCATCCATCCATATCATATGCATACATCATCATACATCATCATCCATGAAACATAATGAAGCTGAATCAAAGAAGGTGTATTTCATATCTATCATCATAAAAAAAGGGAATACATCATCATCAATGAAACAAGTATGAAAGGATAAATACAAAATCATAACATATATACGAGGCCTCGACTGGGCCGATGAATATATATACAAAAAATCATGTTTACAACATATCTTTGAACAACAACATAATAAAGATCAAATACACTGCCCAACAAAAAGGGAAACACTCTTTAGAGTAGGGTGCAGACCACCATCTTGATCTAGTTGTCTAAGAGGATGACCACCTACAATCATTTTAACTCATGATATGAGGGTTTCACTCTGACCATGTAAAATAACATAAATGACACAAAAATGATGAAAAACGAGACTTAGGGTTGCAAACAGGAAAAAACATGCACATGCAAGGGTTTAGAGAAAATGCTAAAAGAAAATGCAAGAGCTAAAGTCAAATGCAAGGGTTTAGAGTAGATTCTTAGAAAACAATAAGAAAATGCGAGGTTTTCAGACAAGTGTGAGGTTTTAGGTCAAGGGTGAGGAAACAAGGGTGAATTTTTCAGTCAAGGGTGAGGTTCTTGAGCAAGGACAAGGAAACAGTGAAAGCTACAATCAAATGCAAGGTTTTGGAGCAATAGTGAGGTTTTAGAGAAAGTTCTTGAAATAAAATCAAGGTTTTAGAGTAGTTACTTGAAACAGATGCAAGGATTTAGAGTAAAGGTGAGGATCTTAAGCAAAGGCGAGAAAAATGATGCAAATGCTCAAAAATAATCAACACTTCACTATTAACTGGTAATCAGGACTTTTTTTACCCTATCTTCAAACAACCAGATCTTGGTCTTATGGAAGTATTTTTCAGTGCTTTCTCTTTAAATGGGGTAGAATTTCATGATCTTTTGAATGGTGTAGGTGGTTTTAGTTTTTCTATAGTTAATTTTTCCATTGGAATCATGAGCTTGACCTCAAACCAGAATTTTTAGGCCAATCTCTCAAGGGGGAAGCACAAAGTCCTACCATCATTCAACAAAACACCGAGGCATAGTGGGGCAGAGTGGGGCATAATTTTTTTTCAAAAAACTTGATCTTAAAAATGGGATCTTTGAAACAAACCAATCGTTACTTTGTATCAAAGAGGGGAAAAATGTAGACATGAAAAATTGACCTAACACCTATCATACATTCTAAACAACATCGAACATCATTGAACAAGATCCCATACCAACTTGTAATGTATTGAAACATTTCAGAATCAACCCATAATGTATTGAAACATCTTAGAATCAACCTTTAATGTATCGAAACAACTCAAAATCAACTTGAAATGTCTTAGAACATTTCATAATCACCTCGAAACATGTCGAAACATCTTAGAATCAACTCAAAATGTCTTGAAATGTTTCAGAATCAACCTGAAACATCTCGAAACAACTCCAAATCAACTCAGAATGTCTTGAAACATCTCAGAATGAACTCAAAACATCTCAAGAAAATATCAGAACATCCCAAAACATCTCTGAAACATCTTGAATCGTCTCAGAATCATCCCATGATCATCCCACATCATAAAACAACATCAAACAACATCCAAAACCCTAATTTCCTCTATTAATTGAATAATACAACATTATTTAATTAATTCAATTTTTCATCATTCTTGAAAAATTAAATAAATACCATTTATTTAATAAAGTCTTGAAAACTCTAATTCTACAATTAATTGAATAAAATGTTATTTTATTAATCCATGTTTCATCATTTCAACCAATTAAAAAAATTACATTTATTTAATAAAGTCTTAATCTAATCTTATTTCATCCTAATTAGTCAAACAAATGCCAATTATTTGATTACACCACTCAATCACCTTATTCCCCTAAATTGATTAAATTATTAAATCATAATAATTTAATTATGACACTTTCCCTCCAAAATTTGAATAAATCAAATCAAACTAATGCAAACTCTATTTGTAAAAGTCAAACTTGATTTGCAAGTTCAACTCCAAAAAAAGGAATTAATTAATTAAATCAATTAATTCATATTCCTCACCCACTTTCTAATTGAGAAAATCATGGGTTGCTGATTGAGCAATCTAATTTTCTAACTCAACCATCAATTTCCTAACTAAACCTTGACTGATCAATCAAATCCTGACTGGTCAATCTAAACCCTGACTTGCAAATCTATTCTTCAATCACCCAAATTATGCAATCAACTTTGCACAATCTTCTCATTTATAAATCCTCTCAACACATTTTGACCGTTGATTTGGATTTTCTCCAAAGCAATCCTGATTATTGATTCAAAATCTCATTTCCTATATAAAAAACCTCTCTTGTCACAAACAAGGATCAGAAAATCAACCTACTTTTTGCAACAAAGTTCTATCACAATCACCATTGATAGAGCTTCAACCTTTTTTGATCAACAAAGCATCATTCATCCATCTTTTGCACATGAACTTTGGAGGCTTCATGGTGACAAGAATAGTCCAATATCAAGAAAATACACTCCACTATGGGATGGTAAAGTTGTGCTTATTGCTTGCATTGATTTTGGTAATCATAGGTTTCTTAATTTACTTTCAATTAGCTTAGTTTCATTTCGTATGTGTAGGATTAGATTTTATATTTTTTTTGTTTGATCTTAACTTAGATCCTAATTTCAATTGCAGTTTGATCTTTTTTTCGTCTATCATCTTCCCCCTCACAAAGATAGGAACAATAATCTTTGGTACCCCCATTCCCGATTGGGTCAAGCTTAAATTTTATGACCTGACCAAAGGGAAACCAGGTTGAGTAGGTGGATGTGGCATAATCCATGATCATCAAGGGAAGTTTATTTTTTCTTATGTAGTTAACATGGGTTTACAAACTACTAACTTTACGGAAGTGGAAACTACTTATCATAGGATCCATATTTCTAAGAATTTTGGAGTGTCCAACTTGGAAATTGAATAGGATTATAGAAATCATGTTTTTGAATGGGAAGGTGAACCCTTTCTAGATCCTATGGGACCCCATCCTCTTGGCTCATAATATCATAATAAACCTTGAAATTTGTAATTTTTCTCATGCGCTCAGAGCTAAGAATAAACTGGCAGATGCTTTAATAAATCTGGGAGCCTTTACGTAAAATATTACTATTTGGGATGTGTATAGTCATAAAATTTCATCACTTGTAATTTCACATACATTTTCGTATCCACTTTAGTGTCCACTCCCTTCACATTTGTGTAGGCTCATCTTAGCCCTTGCATCAACCTTTTTCCCTTCTTAGGATGCTCAACACCTCTTTTCAACAACTACCCTTGTGTGTTAGCTTTGAGTCTGACCTTATGCTTTTCCCATTTGTGTTGTTTTGTAACGTGACATGTCCAGATGCTAGTGTGCCGCACGAATGTCTACACACTACACTAGCATCCTATGACATTTTAATGCTCAAAAAACTATCTCTAAGCATATTTTCCACTTGTCCTTGCATTTTTTCAATGGTAATGGCCCAAGACACCTTGTAACGGCTAGAGAAGCTTCCTTTCCCTCTTTAAAAGTAATCTTTTCCAGCTATTTGGTCTACTAAGTTCTTCTAACTTATTCTAGCTCCACTCTTCTACTTCTTGCTTCTTCTCCTTCTTGGATTCTCTCTCAAGCATTCTACCCTCCAACTATTTCTTGCACAACTCCATTGCTTGCTACAATAGCATTTTCTCAAGCTCTTACAACACCCTCTACAACACTCTTGGCTCTTGCACCTATCTTGCTCTCCCTTTTTGCAGCTCCTTTGGCTATCACATCTATCTCCCTTGCCTTATGCTTGTGAACATCTTCGTATTTCACACATTCCCTATCTATTGCATTCTTACTTCATGATATGGGTTCTCCTCCTCAAGTAGGGATTCCTTTTATCACCTCTTTTGTGATACAAGTTCTCCTCCTTAAGTGGGGATTGCTTTTATCACTCATACTTGGCGGTGTGGGTTCTACTCTAGAAGCTAGTTTTGCTTTCACCACATGCTTTGTTAATTTTTCTCCCTATCTATCTTTCTGGCTATTCGTGGAGATGGGAACACCAAAAAGGTGGTTTGACTGAGGCAAACCCCTATACAGCCCTAACACTTTCTCTAGATATTACGCATGTAGGTTTTGAAGACATTCACAAACTGGAGGCTTCATCACTTGCATGGTTGTAAGTATTTCCTTTCCTTTCTTCTCCTTATCCTTGTTATTTCTTCTTCACTCTATTTTATTTTTGTTATATTCCACCACTTTCCTAAATTTCTAAGGTTTTTAGCAATTAGAGTAGAAGTAGCCACTTTGTATTTTCTGTGACATTCTCACTTTTTGTTCCATACGAGATGCCAGCACTTCGTGCTATTGTCCATATCCTGCACTATCGTCCTTTGGCCGAGAGCTTGTCAATTTTTCCAGAAAATATTTGTGACCTACTCTTTTAGATTTTGAAACTCTCATTATTGTTCCTAAGATAGTCTAGGGTAGTTCACCCCATGAGGCTCTCTGAATGAAGAGAACTCGTGAGTAGTGAAACCCCTTCTCTATAGGATGATCTTTCAGTGATCCTAGAGTATGTGGGAGAGCTATTATGAAATGAAGAAAAAATACTATTATATTGAGTTTGAGCTAAACTAATCATCAGATCAAATTGATAACTAGCATAAATTATGTTTAAGGAAATATTTGCATACTATCCTATGTTTTCAAAAGTTATCTCTACATTTTTTTGTGCATTTTACCTAGTTCTTTTACAAAATTCCCAATTTTCCCCTATTTGATGTGTATGCTTTGATGGGTGGTGATCTCATTCAGGAGGAGCCTACCTCATGTGAGGTATAGATGAATGATAAGGATGTTTAGACTATTCTTCAATGGGGTAAGTTGGCTAGTTATGTTGAATGTATGGTGGAGCATTATCTTAACATTTCAATGGTATTTGTTAATTCTTGGAAAGATGACAATGTAACTATCGAGGAATACTCATTCTCTATTAATATGGAGCTTATTATAAAGGTAAGAGGCCTCTCTTTGGAAGGGACCAGTCTCCCTAGGAAGTTGAAAGGCCATTATCAAAAGGAGATGGACATTTTTCTAAAGAAAGGAGAAAAGATCAATCAACTAAAAAATGGGTTCAACATAGATGATCTCTCGGGAGTGTGGAGTAGAATGATAGAAATTATGATACATTATGTTACCTTGGAAGGTATGCTTAAGTAGTTCCATGCCCATCTCTTTCATATTCTTAATTAATTCTATTACATTATTAGAATAAACTTGGTGTTTTAGATTATATCCTCTCTTGAGCAATCAATTAAGGCTATTCAAGATAAAGCGAAGAATTTAATCCTACACCAAAGGTTGATTTATAGATTGTTCCATTTTTAGGTAGTCATTTCCCTTTCCTTGGCCTTTTCTAATAAAAACAATCTCATGGTTAGAGATATTGTTAAATATTTATAGGCCCCCCCCTCTATCTCTGGCCTAGAATTGATGTCATCCATTAGTTAATAAAGGGTTACTAGGGCTAAAGATAAATCCTCTACCTCTGAGGTCCCCACCCCATGTTCTAAAAAAGGTGTTTCATTTTTTGACCCCACTCAAATTTCCATTTTTGGTAATTCTAATAATTTTGATTATGAATATTAGAACCCCACCCCAAAAGGATTTCCTATTGGCTCCCCTGTTCATGGAGAATTCTTTGAAGCCTCCAAATATCCCTACTAACCATTATAACCCTCTAGATTACCTTACCCTCTGTGTAAATCTAGATAATGGCCCTGAAGACCCCAAGTTGGATGATTTTGTTTGTGCTAGTTGTGCCCCTCCTAAAACTTAAAATAAATGACTTGAGAAAGGATATGAATATTAAGAATGACATTTTGAAATGGTTTCTCGCCTATCTTATCATGACCAAAAATAAAATTCAACATCTCAAAGAGAAGGTGCTTAATCAGAAGGAGACATGGTCAAGTAAGATTTATTATGAGGGTGGTTGTTCCCTTTTGTCTTCTCTTACCAAGTCCTTTGAAAAGTGGGCCAATTGGGAAAATAAAGTTGATGAGATCTAGGTTGTGGTTGGTACTACGGAGGAGAGGGAGAAGTGGCAAGAGGAGGTTGCTATTATGCATAGAAATCAAGAAGAAAACCTCAATTATTTACAACAAATAGTTGAATATAATAAGGAAATGGTAAAAAGCACTATGTTCATCATTCAAGTGTTCCTCTCTATTAGCTTGTATTTTCCACATGGATTGTGGTTATTTGGAAAGCTATGGTTTTCTCAAGGTTTCCTTGTATTCTCTACAAGTTATTGAGGTTTCTTCATCTCCTCTGCAAGTTTTTCTTTTTGTTGGGGTGTGTTGGTGTAAATAAAGTCTTGTACCTAGTTCATTCATTACTAGGGG
Source organism: Sequoia sempervirens (assembly GCA_007258455.2). Taxonomy (NCBI): domain Eukaryota; kingdom Viridiplantae; phylum Streptophyta; class Pinopsida; order Cupressales; family Cupressaceae; genus Sequoia; species Sequoia sempervirens. Next base: position 64,172,515 of record VDFB02358134.1, read on the forward strand.
GTCTTTGGATCATGCTCTACATTCTTCTCTACTAGATGTTTGATTGTCCCCTTTAGCCATGTGGCCTAGAATGCCCGTTTGGAGTGTGTCAATTTTTGGCATTGACATGGAGACACTTGAGCATGCTTCAGAGAAATCATCCATTATCCATATTCATAATATCTTGCATACATCCATGGTTTTGTTTCTTCCTAAGGGGAGGAACGTTGTTCGGAAAAATTGGATCATCTTTAGCATTCAATGTCGAGCTTCTACCATCATTGAAGGAGACTCAACATTGAGGGGTGGCTACCTTGTCTCTCTTCTACTTCTCTCTTATGGGGGGGTCTTTTTCCTCACATGGGGTTTTTACTTTCTCATTCATCATTGAGAGAATTTCTTTTTTGTATTTCATCTCTCTTTTGGGGAGGAGTTTTTTCCCACTGGGTTTTTCCTTTTCTCCATTTGTGAGAGATTGCATATGTACATGGGTACCTAACATGGGCTAGTAGCTGGGATCCATCTTTGCATCTTTGTGTCATTTGCATAATAATATGCTACTCCCTAAGTTGCACTTAAGGGGGGGTGTTGGTGTAAATAAAGTCTTGTACCTAGTTCATTCATTACTAGGGGACTTATTTACACATGTTAAGTTTACTTATGTCATAGGAAGGAATATTTCTAGAAGGTGTTAGTTGTCATTAGTTGTTGTCTTATCCTTCAAAAACTACTACATGTGAACCTAGGTAAGTGGGATTAGTTGTCTCATGTCATATGATTAAGACACTTGTCATAATCCTATGACATCGTGAATCTCACCTTGGCTATATAACCAAGGGGTTCTCTCATTTGTAAACAATCACAATCATCTCATATCATTGACATTGAATAAATTTTATTCTTTTCATATCATATTCTCTCTCTTTTGTGCTTTCCATTTGGTCTCAAGATCTTGGCATCCATAGCCAATTCTAACATGGTATTAGAGCATGTTTGATTCTAACAAGGTTCTTACCTCTTTCTATGATGGGGGTTGATCGAAATCAAATAGATCCTATCTCATGTGATATTGTAAAATGAAATAAGGTGTGGGAATTGTTGGGGGCTAGGGGAGTAACTCCCTACATGGATAAATTTCATGGACATTATGTGAAGGTGTCACAGGAGTTTCTTGAAGGATGGAAAAATCATGTTCTACAAATTGGTGGAAAGGAGTTCAACATTATAGAGGATCTCATTGCTGAAATCACTAGCTTGTTGATTGAAGGCAGAAAAGTCTATAGAGACAAAAATAAGTCTAGTGTGGCCTTGAATATCTTCTTCAGGGATGATAAGAGGTGGAAGTTGGAGTGGGCTAAATGCAAAGGTTATTACCATTCCTCAATCAAGGCTATATGGGGAGATGTTGCATAGGAAATCATGAGATATTTTACCCTCGATGTTTTCTTTTCTATTCTCTCAGGGTATCACTTTTTTTTGTTAAATCATTCTAGGAAAAAAAGGCATCTTTTCCCTTTTATTTACTAGTGTCTTTTGAACATGGTATAATAGATCACAAAGGCAACCCCAAGAACCTAGTTCTTCATGAATCTTTAATTCTATTGATCTCTAAGTATGTTAATATTTTTATTATCCTCAAGAAACCCAAAATTTCTAATGTTGGGAAGAAGAAGAAAGATTCAAAGTATATAATGAGGTTAGAGGATGAGTCTGATGATGAAGATTATGCCCCAGGGTTAGAGGAATCCATGGATGTTGACTCATAATCTCTAGACATGCCTGAGGGAAAGATAAGAAAAAAGAGAAACCCTCCTAATACCTCTAGGGATAATGAGTATGAAATAGGTGACAAGGAGGTGGACCACTCTTGTTACAATCTGAATTCTAATTTTGTGATGGCAACAGGAGGTAAGAAGTTGAAAGTTGTTGTTATGGTTAAAACGAGCAAGGATGATTCTAGTTTCAGAGCCTAGATGGTGGTTTCCCCTTCCTCTAAATTGATGAAAAAAGAGGAGCCGAAGATGACAAACATTTCTATGAATCTTAAGAGGAAAGAGGTGCAAGAGAATGATGGTAATTCATAGGGTGTTGAGGATCAGATGATGGAGTAGGATTTAGCTAAAGGTGATTGTGTTTCTATTCAAAAAGGGAAGGAGGCCTTGGACAAAGACACTACCAATAGTGATTCCTAAGAGGATAGTGTGATTGACAGGGATGGTTTCAACATCAGGAGGTAAGATATGCTAGATTTTCTTGGCATGGAGAAAGAGGATTTCTTAACCCTATTCAAGCTTTTTAAATGGATCTTCCACAAAGTGAGCTTCACCAATGTTAGGGTTAGAGATATGACTAAAAATTCAAATGAGCCTTCTTCATCTAAGGGACCTAATGTTTAGGGTCAAGTTATTAAGGTTCAACATGAGGTTAGTGAACTCTTTGATACTCTTAAAATGATTTTTGATGAGATGCTTAATATGAAAAATTCCTATGAGCATAAAATTGTTGTTCTTGAAGATAATTTCGAGTGTGTCGATCAAAAGTTGCAAAAGGTTATTGAGGTGAGCATGCATTCTATGTGTAATGAAGATAAAGGCTTGTGTTTGCTAAACAAGAAAGCTAGAAAGTGGTTGGGGGATGAATCTAGTATGAAAGATGTTATGGTTGGTGTTGAAGCCCAATAGAAAGTGGCAGGTGAGACAGGTCCTTCTACTAGAACTCATAACAAAACCAAGTTGAAGGCTAATTCTGAAATTCCTACTAAAGAGGTTGTGGAAGTCATGAATGTTCATCAAAAACTAATTGATAGTGATCTGGAAGCAACAAATATCTTGAAGAATCTCTAGGCACATGTTGTTTTTTGTGCCTCTTTCTAGTTGGTGTTTTGCTCGTTTTTGGCTACTTGCTCTATTTTTTATTGTGTTGAAGCAACATTTTATTTTGTAATGGGTTTTAGGGTCCCTTCAAAACTTTTTTTACCTATAATAAAAAACATTCAAGTGTTCCAGTAGGAGCTCCACAATAGCAATTGAAAAATGGCTTGTGATGACTATTAGGAAGCCATGCACTCAGAGCAAGGGTATGAAAGGTGGTAGTTCTACTTCACCCAATACTCAAGAGGACCAACCTATACAAAATAAGCCTCTCTTATTTAAAGAAAAAAATGTAACTTTTTGCAAATAAATGCCAGACCATTAATGGCCTCAAGTAGTTGGGTGACCAATAGTTGGTCCTATCCTTGACTGGTTCCCCCCTATGTTTTAATTTCCGTGCCTTTGTTGGTCTCTGTGTAGCCACTTTTTTAATTTTCAAGTGCCTCATGACTCGTGAGCTCACCTATTTGGCCTCTATGACCATTTTTTAATGGTTATGTCTTGACCCTTCCTGAATTTGATCTAATCAAAATATTATTATTATATGCTATATGATTCATGGTTTCTTCATTTTATCTCTTTATCTCTATTTTTTTCTCCATGTGCATGCTATATTTTCATCATATGTGTGTCATGTTTTATTTATATATTTTTTATGTTATCTTCATTTATTGCTTGTATGCTTCATGTTTTGCTTATAAATATGGTTTTATGTACATTCTATTGTTTACTCATTACATCTTGTGTATGACCATTTTTTTCCATTTCCTATGTATGATATATCTTCTTCATGTTTTTTTTAACATTATGGATTGAGAAAATCCTATGTTTGGGGGCTAATTCATCACTCAACTTGGTTTCATCATGTCTCTTCTACATTTTGATAAGCAAATATATCATATGCATTCCTTTAGTTTGACTATGAACCTAAGATCATACCCTCACTAATGTTGGGGCTAAATGTATCATCATAAATTTTCACTCTTGAAAATTTCACACTATGTTGACACCCTATTTTGCACAAATAATTAATTATATTAATAATTTATTCATCTTGGGGCTAGACTAGGAAAATGCATTAAAATCCTTGACATCCCTAGAATTTAGGGATAAAAATAATTAGATTAGGATGAGGGAACCTAGTCCTAAAGGTGTCCTATTTTGTGTCCTATTTTAATATTTATCTATTTGGTATTAGACTTTGGTGATTTATAAATTATATGAGGTTGACCTGCATCCAAAAATCATGCATATATTATTAAGTTTTCTTCACATATAATTTGAATAACTAGGCACTATTATGATAAATCATGTACTATTATGATCAAACTATGAAAAAATTTCAATATATTCCATACATGGTAGCTACGAAAATATTTTTGTGTTTTGTGGACTAGTCTCTTGTAGGAAGTCAACAAAATTCAATCATCCATCATAAATTCTTTATGGAAACCTATCCTTTGATTTCACTTTGATATGATTTTCACTCCTAAGTTGACATTATCAATTATTATTCATTTATTTTATAATTTTCGTCTACTTAACCAAGGGTAATAAATCTTTCCCATCATCATTATCATTACTATTGTGGAGGTGGAAACACAAAAAATAGAGTTTTACTTAGGCAAGCCACTATACAAGACAACCTTTCCCCTATTTTCATGTTTGTGGATCAGATCAAGGACTTTTATCAATAGCATCTTCCAAAAAACATAAAAGAATTATAACTTCCAAGACCATATTTAAGTGTTGGAAAACCCTCATTCCTAGAATTGGGTGGCCTTTCCTCTATCCCTCTTATTCAGGCTTAAATTTCATATATAGGTTGTTGTTTTTCTACATTTCCTAACTATCTATTTGTTTATGTAACATTTCACTTTTATCTCTATGATCATTTTTATTTTTACATCTATGGTTTAAGTCAAATAGGTAAATTAAATCACACATCAAATCTACCCTCTTTTGAATAGAAGGAGATAAACCCTCAAATATTGGGTCTCCACTAAGGTTGTTAGCCAATCATTAAGCCTTAGTTGGTTCAAAATTTTTAATGTTAATCCAAAAATAAAATATACATCTAGGTTAATATAATAGTTGGATATTTGATCTCTTTATCACTTAACACATAAATATACATGCATACATACATACATACATATTGATGTAGGAGCATCCTTGGTTCTTGGAAATATTGCATCAACCAAAAACAAAAGAAAATTCTTTTAGTTTATGTTCTTGTTCTGTTCTTGCTCAATTCATGTTGGTGGATTCATCATATTTTCTCACCAGACCCTGTGGATCTTTGTGTACATCGTTGACATGTTCATTTTCCTTGTTCCAAGATTTGGGTATGATTGGATCTTTTTTTGGCAAGTTATCGCTTCTGGATTTCATGACAGTTTCTTGAACTGACATTGGAATAATTTTCAACTTTTAGGCTAGTTCGATCATTCTGGGTCATCCCTGTGACTTGTAGATCTTAACGGTTTGATTTTAATTGTTTCGTGGAGTGTCCCTGACCTTCATTATAGGTCCACACTTCATCTTATGCACCTATTCAAGAGTGATTCAAATTTGAGGCTGACCTATTCTTGTGCATGCTACATTTTCTTTCCTTGGAGAATGTAATGATCTTTGGCTGATGCAGATGTTTCTAGAATTGTGGATATGATATAAAGCTTGCAACTGATCATTAGAAGGGGAGTAATCAAGTAGTAGTCGATTGAATAGATTAAGATAGATCTGATATGTAATATTTTCTCGCATATAAAAGCATGTTAGAATGTTGTATTTTTGAGCATGTTGTATCAGGCCTGTGAGCTGAATCTGTAAGCCAGATGTTGCCAGTTGAATGTAACTAAGATTTTGTTAATGAGAATATTTGCATATGTATTTACCTCCATATTTTTTGTTTCTTTTGTTGTGTTACTCTTGCTGCATGGTCCAAATTGTTATCTTTGAGGACCCTCCTACCGTGGTTGCACCAAATTGGTAACAGAGCAAGGTTCATTCCTTATGCGATCCTCAGAATTCGCGGAGTCCTGTTGAAGATTTTTTGTGGGATGGTGGATTGAGGATTTGACCTGCAGCTACAAAGGACTTGTGTAAAGATGGTGGGAATAAGAAATGTTAGAGGAATTGGAGTGTGTGGAAATGTAGACCAAGCTATGATGGAGATGTTGAGAGGAATTTCCACTAGATTAGATCTAGTCAAAATGGCCCAAAGGAGAGGTCAACCAGTTGATGATGTGAGTGATGAAGAGGTAGAAGTACAAGAGGAAAGAGGAAGAGAAGATCAACCTAGCCTTGATCAGGGAGAAGAGAGGTTCATAAGAGCTCTAACTAAAGTGAATACAAGACCACATTTCAACCCACCAGATTATAATGGTAAGTTGGATTCAAATGAATTGCTAGATTGGATAACAGAGATGGAAAAATATTTTGAATTTGAAGGTACCACTAGAGATAAGAAGGTGAAATTTTCTTGTACAAGGTTGAGAGGACATGCATCCCTTTGGTGGAACATTTGCAAATAGATAGGAAATGAAGAGGAGAAGAAAAGATAAAATCATGGGATTGGATGGTGAACAACTCTTATAGAAAAGGAGGTTATGGTGGTTACTGAAATGAAGGTTACAAAAGAGATAATAGAGGATAGAAGAAAATAATATTCAAGGGAACTTGTTATATATGTGGTGGAGGACATAGATCATTTGAATGTAGTTAGGGAGAGACAAGTAGTAAGATAGAGAACAATAGAAGACAAACCTTTGTTGAGGAAGAACATGTTGGATCATCTAATAAATCAAAAGAGGGAGAAGTGATGGTGAATAGGAGAGTGTTGTGTTAGAGTGAGTTGGAGAAAGAGCCATTGCAAAGAAGGAATTTGTTTAGAACAAGATGCAAGGTGAATGGTAAATGTTGCAAAGTGATTGTTTACAGTGGAAGTTCTAAGAACCTGGTTTCTAAAGAGATGGTGACTAAGTTGAAGTTGGAAAGGTTGAAACACCCAAAGCCATATCAGATTGCTTGGATTTAGGATGAGCATAAGATACTAGTAAGAGAACAATGTTTGGTGAAATTGAAGATGGGAAATTACCATGATGAAATTTTGTGTGATATCATTCTTATGGATATATGCCATCTTTTGTTGGGAAGGCCTTGGTAGTATGATAGACATGCTATTCATGATGGAAAGAAGAATATATACACCATTGTTGCTAATGGGATGAAGCAAATTTTGTTACGATTGGAAGATGTTCCTAAAGTTGAAGTTTGTACAAATGCTAGGGTTTATCTAGTTGATGGAAGGAGATTCCTTGATGGATTCAGACATGAGAATGTGTGTTATGCCTTGTTTCATAAGAAGGATAAAGACTTGAAGCATGAAGAATAACACCCGAAAGAGATAAAGGAGATACTAACAGAATATGAGATCATTTATGATAATGTACCTGATGGATTGCTGCCTGTTAGGAGTATTAGTCACTGTATGGATCTGATTCATAGAGCTAGTTTACCTAATAAAGTAGCACACCAGATGACACCAATAAAGAATTAGGAGTTGAATAGACAAGTGCAAGAGTTTTTGAGGAAGGGTTTGATCAGAGAAAGCTTAAGTCCTTGTGTAGTACCTGCTATGTTAGCACCTAAAAATGATGGAGAATGGAGAATGTGTACAAATTCTAGATCCATAAACAAGATCACAGTGAAGTATAGATTTCCTTTTCCCCGGATGGATGACATTATGGATTGCTTGAGTGGAGCTAAGTACTTTACAAAGATAGATTTGAAGAGTAGATATCATCAAATCAAAATCAAAGAAGGGGATGAGTGGAAAACAACATTCAAGACAAATGAAGGATTGTATGAGTGGTTGGTGATGCCTTTTGGACTAAAAAATGCACCAAGTACTTTCATGAGGTTGATGAATGAGGTAATGAAGAAATTATTGGGTAAGTTTGTGATTGTATATTTGGATGAAATCTTGATTTTCAGTAAGAGTAGAGAAGAACATTTGTTGCATATAAGAAAAGTTTTTTAGAGGTTGAGAGAAGAGCAGTTGTTGATAAACATTAAGAAGTGTAGTTTCATGAAAGAGGAGTTGGTATATCTGGGATTTGTAATATTTGTGGATGGATTGAAGACGGACCTTGAGAAGGTAAAAGCAATTGTTGAGTGGCCTACACCAGATAGCATTGGCGAGGTGAGATCATTTCATGGATTGGCTAGTTTCTACTAGAAGTTTATTAGGAATTTTAGTTCTATTTGTAGTCATATGACATAAACAATGAGGGGAGATAGGAAGGATTTTAGATGGACGTCTGGAGAAAATTGAAGCTTTGAATTGTTGAAGCAGAAGGTAATTGAGTAGCCTATGTTGGATTTACCAGATTTAAATAAGGTATTTCAAGTAGACTGTGATGCAAGTGGAAATGCAATTGGAGCAGTATTGAGTCAAGAAGGGAGACCTGTAGCTTATTTCAGTGATAATTTGAATGATGATAGAAGAAGATATTCAGTGTATGATCAAGAGTTTTATGCTATAGTTCAAGCCTTGAAGAAGTGGAGAAATTATTTTTTTCCTAAGGAGTTTGTGTTGTATATAGATAATCAAGCATTGCAATATTTGAACAGTCAGGGTAAGTTGAATCAGAGACACATGAGATGGGAAGAATTCTTGCAGAGTTATACTTTTGTTTTGAAGCATAGGTGTGGAAAGTCAAATAGAGTTGTCGATGCTTTGAGCAAGAGAAGGAATTTATTTACAAAGATGGGAGTGGAGGTATTATGCTTTGATGAGTTGAAGAACTTGTATGAGAAAGACCCGGATTTTGCAAAGAACCTATTTCAAAGGATAGAAGTTAGTGGTTGGATTATTTCATTTAGGAGGATATGTTGTTCAGAGGTAGTCAGTTCTGTATACCCTGGAGTTCAATGAGGGATAACTTGGTGAAGGAGAAGCATAGTGGAGGAATTTCAAGACACTTTGGAGTTGATAAGACAGTGGCATTGGTGAGTGAGAATTAATTTTGGCCACAGATTCATAATTATGTTAGGATATTTGTGCAAAGTTGTAGAGTTTGTCAAGTTGCAAAAACAAGTAGTCAAAATGTTGGATTGTATAAGCCTTTGATAGTTCTAGAGAGACGTTGGGAAGATATAAGAATGGATTTTAAACTTGTTTTACCGAAGACACAAAGAGGTAATGATTCTGTATTTGTGGTAGTAGATAGATTTTCTAAAATGGCACATTTCATACCTTGTAAGAAGACAACAGATGTAGTAAACGTAGTAGACTTATTTTTCAAGGAAGTGGTTAGATTGCATGGGTTACCTAGAAGTATTTTTTCAGAAAGAGATACAAAGTTTGTTGGTTACTTTTGGAAGACACTTTGGAAGAAGTTGAAGACAGATTTGAAGTTCAGTTCTACTTTTCACCCACATATTAATGGATAGATAGAGGTAGTAAATACGATTTTAGGGAATTTTTTGAGATTTTTGGTTGGAGAGAAGACTAAAAGTTGGGATTTAGTCCTTGCACAAGCATAGTTTGCTTACAGTAATTCAGTAAACATTAGTATATGAAAGAAACCTTTTGAGGTTGTTATTGGAGTTCATCCTAGAGGTATATTAGAATTGAGAGACATTAGTATGGAAGTTAAGAGGAGTGAAAAATTAGAATAATTTGTAGAGCACATGAAGAAAGTGCATACTCAAGTGAAACAATAGCTGGAAGATATGAACTAGAAGTACAAGGAGAAAGCAGATGAAAAGAAGAGACATAAGGAATTTGAAGCTAGAGATGAAGTGATGATATACTTGAGGAAGGAAAGATTTCCAGTTGTCACATAAAACAAGCTAAAGATGAGGAAGTTTGGACCTTGTAAGATCTTGAAGAAATTTGATTCAGGAAATGCCTATGAAGTGGAGTTACCAGAAGGTATGGGTATATCACCTATATTCAACATTGCGGATCCAAATCAGTATCATGAATTAGAATTCAATGAAGAAAGTGAAGTGAAATTGGAGAATTAGTTTCCTAAATAGCAATCAGATGAGATTGAAGAGATTTTGGATGTCAGAGATGGGAGGAAGACTCGTGGAAGATAGTACAAAGAATATCTTGTGAAGTGGAAAGGTAGACCAGTTGAGGATTCTTCATGGATTTCTTAGGTTGAGGTAGATCGTCTTGGTTTTCCTTTAGCCCCAATGAAGTGAGGCACTCAGTTTTCAATAACCCTAGATGTATGATGCAAGAGAATCCTTGGTTCTTTGCAATCTTGCATCAACCAAAAAAATGAAAAAAATTATTTTAGTTTTTGTTCTTGTTCTGTTCTTGCTAAGTTCATGTTGGTGGATTCATCATCTTTTCTCACCAGACCCTATGGATCTTTGTGTACATCATCGACATGTTCATTTTCCTTGTTCCAAGATTTGGGTGTGATTGGATCTTTTTCCAATAAGTTATCGCTTCCAGATTTCATGGCAGTTTCTTGAACTGACACCCGAATAATGTTCAACTTTTCAGCTAGTTTGATCATTGTAGGTCATCTTCATGGCTTGCAGATCTTAATGGTGTGATTTTAATTGTTCTGTGGAGTGTCCCCGACCTTCATTATAGGTCCAAACTTCATCTTATGCACCTATTCAAGAGTAATTCAAATTTGAGGCCGACCTATTCTTGTGCATGCTACATTTTCTTTCCTTGGAGAATGTAATGATCTTTGGCCAATGTGGATGTTTCTAGAATTGCAGATATGATATAAAGCTTGTAACTAATCATTAGAAGGGAAGTAATCAAGTAGTAGTTGATCAAATAGATTAAGATAGATCTGATCTGTAAGATTTTCTCGCATATAGGAGCATGTTAGAATGTTATATTTTTAAGCATGTTATATCTTTAAGCATGTTATATCAAGCCTGTGAGTCGAATCTATAAGCCTGGATGTTGTCGGTTGAATGTAACTGAGATTTTTTTAATGAGAATATTTTCATTTGCATTTTCCTCCATATTCTGTGTTGCTTTCGTTGTGTTACTCTTGCTGCACAATCTGGATTGTTCTCTTTGAGGAACCTCCTACCATGGCTACACCACATATATATAAACACATAAACACACACACACACACCCACACACACATATATGTGTATATACATATATACACACACATAGATATGTATTTATATGTATGCATACATTTATATATGTATATATGTATTAGATAATGTAAATGCAATTTGGGAAGATATAGAATGGGAACAACACTCACAACATTAGGCTCTATTAATAAAAAATGTTTTCAAGTGATAATGAATGAATTCAAATCAATTCAAACCAAGATAACAAGACCCACTTACCCATGAAACGTAATTGCAAAGCTTAAGAATCCAAACAAGCAAGGTTAGAATAAACAAATGAAACACAAAATGAATTTAAAACCTACATTCATAACATCCCATGGTTGAATGTATTTGTGTTGAGGATGGATGTTGGATTGCTTGATTCAACACATAGCCTCCATGATTGTAAAATCATGATAAGAGGATGATCTAAAAGGAAAGTATATTTTTGTTTAATTTTCTTCAATAATCAATTTGACATGACCATTCCACAAATTCTCTAGATGAAATTATAAGGGGGATAAAGGTTGTTTTATAGATTTATGAGTTTCAGATGAATGACCAGGATGCAAGGATGAAAGATTGGGATCAACAATTGAGAATCGTTGAGAGGAAATAGGTCGATCAGTTAACCAAACTAATTAATCCAATTAAAGGAATTAATTGGATAATCAATGAGATTGGATCGAATGATTAGGGGTATAAGAGAAATTGTTGGGATTGGAAAATTAGATTGAGAAATCAATGGACATGATTTATTTAATCAAAATAGGTGAGGATGATTAATTAATTTAATAATTAGTTAATGTTGAGAGGAATGTGCCAGATGTGTTTGACTTTAATAAATAAATGTATATTCATTAATTGACCATGTTGAGTGATTTTTTTTGGGGAAATTGAATAATTGATTTAATTATTCAAATTTGGAGAAGGGAAAGTAGCTTAATTAAATAATGAGTTGTAAATATTTAATTAATTTAGAAGAATAAGGTATGTTAGAGACATAATTAAATAATTTTTATTTATTTAATTAATCAAGAGGAATAAGGTTAAATTAGGTGAAGACATAGTGAAATAATTAAACAATTGGAGATAATTTAATTAATATTAGAAAATAGAACTAATGATGCAAATGAGGTTAAAAAGGGGATTAATGTTGTTAATGAAGTAAAATGTAGTAGTGATAATGAAAGTGATATTGATAATCAAAAAGTACCATTCAAGATATGTGATATGCATTAAGCCATTTTTACAATACTACATTTTTCCCCTCTTTGACACAATGTACAAGTTACATTATTTCAAAGAGTTCGATATTCAGATCAAGAAAGAAAAAAAAATGATATGCCCCATTGTTCCCTAGTGATTAGTGGATGGATGATAAGATGTTGGGCTGCCCCCTCGAGAGGTTGATTGAAAAGACTACTTTTCTAGTTGGGCTCATGACAAGGTTTAGAAATAGGGCAGCCGTGCAAAGGACAAAAAAATAGGTCTAAGGCTCTCATTTTAAGGTTTTACATGATCTAGGGTGTGTAAAATTTAACCTAGGAGGGTTCCTACAACTAAAAAATTAGGGTTTGGAGGGGTTAAAATAGGAAATTAGGGTTCAATTAGCCTCATTTGCACTCTCAGCCTTATAGTTTTGTAGAGCTCTAGAGATTCCTTTCTATAATTTTCAATTCATGATGAATCATATTCTAGGCACCCCACACAGATCAGATGCATTATTTTAGTTCTAGAGGCTAGCAAGTGCAAGGATTGTGGTATGTATACTTTTCATTTTCACTTTTGTCATTTTACACTTTTGTAGTTAATTCTTAGAGTAGGTTTAGAATGATAGCATTTTTTTTGGAAAAATACGGCTATTGACATGATCTAAATGCTAGTGTACTAGGTTAGTTTGTTGCTTTTGTGAAAACTCTATGCTATCGTAGAAACTAGTCACTATTGTTAAGATTAAGGACTATTATTTGACGATTATCGTTGAAAATGACTACGTAGTTGAGTAGGTTAGAAAATAACTGCTATCATGAAAACTAGTTGCTATTGTAGAAAAATAAGCTTGGTATCATAAAAAAGAGCCACTATCATAGTAAAACAGGGCTGCTATTGTCCTAAACAAGATCAATTTTGTTAAAAATGTATGTTTTAGCTAGTTTTTTCATAGTTTTGAGTTCTTGATTTGATTTTCTAGAAAAAAATTGACATTGTGGGTTTAATGTTTGTAGGGGGTTCTCAAACCACTTTATTCCAGAGAGTGTTAGCTATGACACTTGCTAGATTTCCTTATTGGATTTCAAGAGCTGGAGAGGGACTTCATTTTTGTGGTTTTTCTTTGTTATATTTTTTACATGCCTAAGATTAGAGCTCATCGTGCCAATGTGACTACTCTAGTTGAGAGATGGAGGTCAAAGAATTTTTCATTTCATCTACCCATAAGAGAGTGTATGATCACTCTAGAGGACGTATGGAGGATTTTGAGGATCCCTGTCCATGGGAAGCTTGTCACATATGATGTTTGTAGGGGTACCTAGGTCATGCAAAGTATTTTGGGTATATAGTAGTTGTAGGTGGTGGATTCAGAGATTAACTTGACTTTGCTCATATATGGTGTTGATCTAATGTCCATGGTTTTAGTAGGTTTGATTATCAGACCCTTGATGCCTAATCATAGGGTGAGAGGATGTCCTATTGGTTGGGGTATTTGCATCAAGCAGATGATGGAGCATGGTATAGTTTATGCATGGGGCCCATTTGTGTTGGCTCATTTTTACAGAGACATACACGAGGTTGTGTATTGGGGCAGTAGTTCCATTTCAGCCGACATGAGTCTCCTCCACGTGTGGGCATGGTGGCATATCATAGTGACACGTTCTAATGGGATAGTTTGACAGGATCCAAAGGATCCATATTCATATAGATATTCTAATTATTTTAACTATACTTAATTGGTGAGACTATCATATGGGTGAGGATTTTTTGATGATGTTATAGAGTTCATCTAGAGATCGTATATGGCATGTGAGGTGTGGGTTGATGACCATAAGTATCTAAAATTTTGTAGGCAAACTTGATGATTGATAGGCTATGTATATATTATTCTAGAGAGGTATTTTCTAGATAGGGTTATGAGACAGTTCAGTGAGTGACAAATTCACCTTGTAGATAGATATCATGCCCGTTTTAGATGCATGACCTAAGAGGTCAATGCATGGGGGCCTAAAGCTGATTTAGGGGAATCCATTAAAAATTTCATATCACTTGCACCCATTGGATGGGGTTTTGAAGTTTGTCCCCTAGATCCAAGTTCTACAAGAGGGTATATGCGGGATCATCATGGAAAAAACAGGCCCTTAAGCGGCAAAAAATTCAAAAAAATTAGAGTCAGGCAACTTGACGTAAAAATTTGAATAAGTTATCTATATCATTTCAAAAATATGTAAGGATAGAATCTATAGAAAATTGAATGTAGTTTCTAAACTACTAGGTTTGTTTAAAAAGAAAAAAAATCTATTTGGTGAAAATTTGAAATTTCAATAAAGTAATACTTAAATTTCAGGGAAAAAATAAGAAGTAGGTGTCTGTCTGACCACCCTAACCACAATAAAATGATAATATTTTTTTATAAGATTTTAGATATACGTGGAGGACTCATGTCCCAATGTGATGCATATTTGTTTGTAATTTTTTTCTAAGTAAATAATTAATTATGATTTTTTTATTACAAATTTTAGAAAATATAAAAACTTGTATATCTGACCACCTTAACTTGGTCAAAACTTCATGAAATTAAATTTTTCTTTTTTTAATCCTATGATATGAAAAGCATAGAATGTGATGCATGTTTTGGATTCAAAAAATGTGATACCGTTTGAAAGCTATAGATGTTTTTCAATCATCCTATCAATCAGGACTTTAGTCGTAATTTGAATAGAAAATGAATAATAATTACTTATTAAATAAAGTAAAGCATAATTTATATTGGTGGAAAGTTGAGAATCTCCTTTAAAAACCCTTTTCGTTTCATCAATTTTGGGTAAAAAAAAAGTCATCAGCCACATACCCATCATATTGCCACTTTTTGGCTCATCATGATCTTGCACATACCTAAGAGATTACATGTAGTGGTGGGCCTACCACTGACCGTTGAGATTTATAGCTCTCACTGGTGCGAATCCTATCATTGTTCAAGTTTAGAGGATGGTCGGGGTCATAGGGAGGATGGGGGATAGGGAGATGTTATGGATTGCTCATGAGTAGTTTTAGGGAGTGCAAGATGGGCAGGGTGATGGTGACTAGTAGTAGGATGATCAACAAGCATCATTGGATTAGTAGAAATAGTAGCAGTAGGCACCACAAGAACCTGCCCCATAGAGGGATATGGGAGCATAGATTACTCGACTTACAGTTGACAAAAATGCTAGGGTGGTCGAGAGATGCTAAGATTTCTCAATTATAGGTTGTTGATGTTCAAGTGGTTATTTTATCGTAGAGAGGGATAACATTAGATCTAAGTGAGATGCCCTACATTAGGAGAGGGATTCACTAAGATAAGAGGTCGCGACTGAGAGGTTGCAGTGGACTATATTGGAGATTTCTTATGCCTCTTGAATTTCTTAAGATCAATGGTAGAGGGAGATGGAGGTGTTGATAGAGGAGAGGACCTACTACAAGACTCATTAGGTGTAGAGTTATTGGTACAAAGTCATTAGGTGGGTAGTCCATCGACAAAGTTTTGAGATAGCCTTCATAGCAAATCGTGCAATCTCAGTCATCTCCCACACATAGCCAACACATATCACATCATGATGGGGAGCAACAACCTCATATAGGATTAACAAGGTTGATGTTTTATGATTTGGTATTTATGTTATTATATTAGAGACTTGATGTAGACATGTTTTGTATATACATTCATTAAACCATTTGAGGCCTCATATATATATTGTACATATTTCAATATCACACTTGATATTTGATGATGTACCAACACTTCTCATTTTGATGATATATATGAGATATACCATTTTGATGTTGCATATATGTGTTATGATATTTTTATGCACGCTTATATGTATATGATAGATGATTTATGATTTATGATTATATGCTCATGTTTTTTTACTTTTTTGATGCATTTATATGATATGGATGTATGAATGATTTATGTATGTATGTAATGGATAAAATTATGACATATGATGTTTTATTATATGATGGACATGATATGCACTAATGAGTTTGTGGATTCAAGATGCATGTAGTATTAATGACTTTGTGATACAAGATGCAAATGTTGGTAAAAGACCCGTTAGTATGATTAGAGATAAATAGAACTGTTAGATAATTGATCTAGTTTCTAAAAGTCTATGGATTATGATTATGATGTGAAACAAATAAAATTTATGTGGTGATGAATGGGTTCACCCCAATGGCCTATTTTCCTATTTTCATTCAAAATGTAAGCTATAATATGCAAATCAAGAATGGTAATCAAATCTGACTAAAACAATAATCGAAAGGGAGATATGGAAAGCTTGTGTACCACTCACCAAAATTCACCTTTTGAAGCTCACTGAGGACTCATTCACCCTATGGTGAATGGGTCCTTGCTAGGGTTTCCAAAAAGTGATTTCTAGATTCTCTTTTGCTTATCTACACTTCCAGATTCCAAGTGTTCACTGTTAGACAACCAAAAATAAAATTTGTAGAGGAGTTTCGATGATTTGACAACTTTTCCTACAACTTTGACAACTTTTCCTGCAACTTTGACAACTTTGCAACTTTCTTCAATCTTGTTCTTCAAAGGATCTTCAACCGAAAATCTAAAATCACACATCAAAAATAGAAAAATGTTGTTTGTTAGGGAATGGTTGTTTTCCTTGGTCAAACCCCATTTTGGTAACTAAAGCTTGAAATGAAACAATAAAACATGAAAGAAAGAATCAGTGATAACTTTAAGAAACCCATCTAAAAAAAAGATATAAAATCTTGTCGAATCTTTCCTTTTTTTTGAAACAAATATAAATTTTATTGGCGATTTTTTTACATCACTAAAATTTTGTAGAAAATTTTGGTGAATCTTGAAAAATAATAGGAAAATGCATTAATTATGATGGTGAATATATCTTATCTATAAACAATTCTCATGGAAAAGTAGGGGCCCGAGGGTGAAAATTATCGATGGGTTGAAGGGGTAGACTATATATTTACTTTCCACCATTGTTTTAAAATATAATATAATGGCCCTCATTGTATTTTGTAAGGAAAAATGTACCCACGATCTATAATTCTTATGAGGCTCAAAATTGCTTTTAGATAATTGATCTAACGACCCTCGTACTCTACAAAGTAAAATTTACCCATAACCTATAATGCTCATGAGACCCAAAATTGTGGGCTCCATGAGCATTACAGATCATGGGTACATTTTACCTCATGGAATACAAGGGCCATTATATTATTTTATAAATCAATGATGGAAACTAAAGATTAGAAATATGGTCATAAAGTAACTAATAGTTATGATATACTATTGGTGAATTAATATGTATTTCTAGTATAATTTATAAAATTTAGGTGAATCTAATCTAATCATATATCAAATATTGTGGTGAATTTTTGAGCTAATTTTTTTTAATAAAATAAATTATTTGGTGATTTAAATGAGACTATAATAAAATTTTGTAAAAATGTGGCGATTCAAGTCACATTGTAGATCAAACTATTAGCCAATTTTGGATTCCCAAAATTCAACTATTAGCCAATGAGGTGAATATTAGCCACTAAAAAATCACTAGAAAGAATGATGAATTAACAACAATGTTACAACTCACCAAACCTTATTTGAACCTTGGATTGTAGATTTGCAAACTAGCATGAATTTGATTCAATGGATGAGTATCTTGATCATGAAACTTGATGTGAAATGACACCTTTGATATGCTTGAATAGATCTTGAACACTGCATCGCCATATTAGCTCAAATAGCATGCATGATGCAATACATCTTTGACATGATGAAAGGAATCGTAGTTGTTGCAATAATCTTCTACAAATCTTCCCTTGAATGCCTTAGAAATTCTTCTTGAATGCTCTATCAATGCTTTTGTGAAAATGATCTTGAGGTAACTTGAATTGCTTAAATTATTAGGATGAAACATAGTGAAATAACCTTGTATTTATACATATCTTATCATTAATTCTCAAAATTCAAATATCACAAGCCAACACTGAATTGTAGATTTGAAATCATTAAAATACTGCCAAAAACATATTTCAAAGTGGGGCCCTAGGTCTAAGTGAGGAACCATTCGCCATAGGGGGAATGGGTCCTATGCCACTTACTTATGGCACACATCAATAAATGTTAAACATTATGTAAAATTAGGGTCCTAGATCTAAGTGAGGACCCATTCACCCTATGGAGAATGGGTCCTAGGTCACTTACCTAAGATACACATCTTCCAAAGTTAAATGCTGTGAAATGGCATTTATGAATGTTAGGTTTTATCAGGCTTGGATTTGACTTAAAGGGGCCAATTAAGGAAAATTAGCCTCAGTTAATTAATAAAGCCCTAGATTAATATGAAAGAGTAAAGGTACACATTAGAACACCAAAAATAAGGCACAATTAATTCCATTTCATTTAAAAGGGCCCTAAACCTAATGTGAATATGTAAAACATATTACAACACTAAATTAAGGCATAATTAAGCTCATTTTATTATTAATTATTTCCAAGTTAACTATGAAAAGGGATAATTTTTCCTACACTTCATTTTTCTCCTACTTCAGTGAGAGTATGACCCAATGTCAAACTCACACTAAAATAGACATTCAAGACACTTATGTATGCAACACTGACAAATATACACAATCATACAACATCAAAGACCAGGAAGATCAAGCCTAAATAGTCTAATTGGTGTGGAACACATCTAAGCCTCCATTTTGTTTTGTGCTCACTCTGAGGTAGCATAACTTCAGGTTGTCCACTAGGTGAGTTTCCCAATAAAGTGGCTTAGTGAGAAAGTCATGCCTATGCATTGGCTTCTCATTGTACAATGAGAAATTCATGCCTTTGTGTATGATTCTCATCATACTAACCATAACAAATCTATCACTCTAATAAATTCAATAAGGTGACACAAGGCAAGGCTCCACATAAAAATAAGGTGTGTTATACTCGATAGCCTTGAATTTAGGGTTCAAGCTTCACAAGGTTAGCAAGTCACATTATGCCAAAAAAATATGAACATTTTATAGGTTTTTGTTCAAAGGGATATTGATCAATTCATGTAAGGTCTTCTTAGGGAACATTTTTCCTAATGTATCCAAGAGAGGAGAAGTCAAGAGTAAAAGATTCACAACTTAGGGAATGCATTGTGTGGCATTACCACTAAGAGGAAAGTCGTATGCTAAGAAATATCACACTCTTGGAGGACACCAAGCCCAATGATATCACCAAGAAAGAGATCCATCACAATAATAAATAAAATTGCACCATGAAACATGAGAAATGTCGAAGGATATTATCATTGTATGCCCTTGAACCAAAGATTTTGATGTGTTATGCACTTCTCTTGCACTCTTAAGATCTTTCACCCAAAAAGAGAGAGATAAAACACCAAAATTGTGATGGTTCACTCAAATAGAGGATTGCACAATGCAATTAAGACTAAATGCAATGATGTGAATGCAACTAAATGATTTAATTGATTGATTATTAATGCAAAACTAATGCAAAATGCAATGTATGAAAACATAGTGAGGTTTACAAAAAAGCTTAAAAAGATGAACAAAAATGCAAATGAAACTAAACAGAAAGATATATTTCAAAATGTGTGCACATATGAAGTTGAATATGACTGGAAAGCACTATGGAAATCTAATAAATTTGACTTTTATGTTGACTGGGACTCAGGCCACCCTGGGCGAATCAGTCCCAAGATAGGGTTTTTTGCCCAAAAATTGGTTTCTACTCACTGGGTATCAGGATCTATATCTAACTCAAAAATCAATCTTAGAAGGGACTCTTTTTCCATCCATAGTGAATAATTCCAATTTCAAATTTATGCAAATTCAAATCTTTATTCAGCACCTTGACACCTATACAACACTTTTTGACGGAAACCCAAATTAGGATATCAGAAAATTCCTGCAAAACATCTTCAAACTTATTGTCTAATGGGGGGTTTTCCTTGGTCAAACCCCTAGTTGGGTAATCAAACCTTAAATGGACAAAAATATACATAAAACCATAGCCTTAAGTGTGTTAAAGACTAGGAAAGTTTGAAGTATGATAAAACCCTATTCTATTGTGCTAGAATAAGATGTGCAAATGTGATTTAAGTGATGCAAGAATTCAACACTAGAAATCCTACAACACATAAAATTGGAGATAAATGACATGCAAATGAGATGTAAATGAAATGAAAACCTTAATATGAAGATAGAGAGAAAATGGAAGATGGAATCACTTTGAAAACAAGTATTTAGGTGTGATTTGATGGCTAGTTGCATCTCCTCAACCTAGATTTCTCCATGATTCACCATAGGAATCCATCATCAACTCTTTGCAATGTTGAACCTTGAATGAAGAGTGAGCTTCAAGACCTACAAAAACCCTAGTTTACTGCCCTAAAACTTTAACTTTTCTAGTGAAAAATATTGTGGAAGACTTGACTTTAGAATTTGTTTTGTAAACATGACTAAGAGATGTGAAAAATGACTTAAAATGAGTATTTATAGGCATCAACACCTAATTTTCCCATTATTTAGACCTAAGAGGCCAACATTAACCAAAAAATTAAGTTGAATTAATTGAATTCCCGCTCAAAATTGAAATTTCCCTCAAAAGGAGCTCATTCACTAGGAGTTAAGTGATTTCTCTAGTGAAATGGGCCTCTAGACAAAAAATAATGGGTCTTAGGGGCCTATAAATGTTTTTTGTTAGGAGTTAAGTGATTTATCAAGTGAAACGAGCCTCTAGATAAAAAATAATGGGTCTTAGGGGCCTATAAATGTTGTTTTTGGAGGATGAATAATGCAGGGGTACTCAAAAGTGGGTCCAATTAAGCAAGAAATTGTCTCTTTTCTCAAGAGTGTCCAATTTTCTACATCACAATTAGCCCCCACTTTAGCGCCCATATGACTCTATGTGCATATGTAAGCTAAAGGACTCTAAATAGTGCTCTTTATTGCATAAAAGGATACTCATTGAAAAGACAGGAGAATGAAGCCCCCAATGTAGTTTTATGCAAAACCACAACATTAAGAACTGCATCCTACAACACAAATTTGTTAATTGTCCAAAAATACTTTTATCTAAGTCCTAGGATTCCAATTCGAGGATAGATGTATGGCCCCTCTTGATTCCACTTGCTTTATGAAGGTGGAATCAAGGTAGCAGTCTAGCCACGTCAAATAAAGAACATCATATCATAGGAAATTTCCAAGTACCATGCCACGTAGCAATAGATGATTGAGGATGTTGGGTGTGGAATCATGATTCCAACACATCAAAAGGCATTGAAAAATGGAGTACCCTAGCTCTCGTTATGTTGGTTTGAAGAAAAGATGCATTATTAACTCTTAAGATAAAATAACCATAATTTAATGCATAAGAGTAAAAGTAAGGAAAAAAGGTTAAAAGATGGAGAAGAAAGTAATTTGTCACTTACTATTGTGTTTTACCTTCATGTAGCTTGAGAGTGACAAGTGAGACAAGAAGATTCCAAGTAGACGAGATTATACGCCTTCATGACTAGGTTACCTTCGAGAGTAGGTTGCATGTGGCAAGCTATACCATGAGGTGAGTCGATTTTGCAACTTTCACTTAGTGGTTTGTAATGATTTAATGATTTTTAATGCATTTATGGGTTAATTTAGGATCTTGGAGAAAAGTTTACAAAGTGTCCCCATTGTTCACAAAGTTTCCCATTTGTTCGCAAAGTGTTCCTTTTGTTCACAAAGTGTCCCATTTATTTGCAAAGTGTCCCTTTTGTTCGCAAAGTATCTTGTTTCTTTGCTAAGTGTCCCAAAGAGTTCTAAAGTGTCTAGGGCCTCTAGGAAAGCACACTAGATAAAATTTAGTACACTTGCATGATGAATAATGGTAAATTTGAAGATACTGGATTATTTTTTAAAGCATTTTTCTATGATTTTGATAGGTTCCAGCCCAGTTGTGACAACGGCTAGGAGGGAGATAGATTAGCTTTCTTAGAGATTTACCCCCAACACTATCAATAATAGAGATAGAGCACCTGTAGGTAGTAGGCATCTATTAGGCATATCTGATGCCACCTATGTGATACCATGATGCCATGATGATGGACCTATGTGAGTGTTGGGACACCGATACTTGTACATTTCATCTTCCAATTGAGAGATGACCATAACCCTAGAGGATGTACACCGTATTCTCCGAGTTCCTATTTGGGGAGAGTGGGTATATTTTTGGGGGGATCGGTCATTCCACGAGAAGAAGGTGGACATGCAGTATTGCTTGGGTGGACCTATTCATGATGAGTGTGTGAGAGTGAAAATCAAGCTTCCAATGCTTCTATATTCACAATCCCCTATTGTGAGATGGATTATGATGCATACAATGGCTCTTGTTCTCAATCCTGATGGATGAGCGACACACTTGGATGGAGGATTGGTACACTTGATTTGAGGGATGCATGAGAGCATGATAGTCTATGTTTTGGGATGCTGCATCCTAGCACATCTTTATTATGATCTTGGCTAAATTTTTTTTTGAGAGATCGACAGTATGGTGCATTACATGCTTCTACACATGTGGTTCCTTGGGCATATTACATGCACTAGGCCTATCAGGTTCCCATGCGCTATAGGTGCAGGATATCCACGAGCCTTCAACTATCCTCTATGACTCTTGTGGTAGTATGAAGATTTAAATTTTTGGAGGGTGAGATTTTACCGACTAGAGGAGGATGACATCCTATGGAGACCTTATCTACTTACATTATAGTGGCTAGATCCCACATGATAGCTGGGGAGGATGTAGATGGATAAGTTTTTGGTTGGATGGTATGACTATGTTGTACAACATTTCTATTATCAATGATTCATGCAATAGTTTTGGTAGGTGTAGACACCACGAAGTGAATACCACTTCATTAGGTGATTAGTGCAGAGTTCCTAGAGGCTAGGTGATACCATTTGGATCACCATAGATCATGTTCATGAGAGTGATGCCGATGCTTCAGATCACGATCGACACTAGTCACTGACACTGATGATGTTGGAAACATAGATGATCATGAGGAGTGGTGGTTAGTGACATGAAAAACTCCTGTATTTCCCATGGATGTCCCTATAGGTGATGCAGAACGAACACCAGACGAGGGAGATGAGCTAAAGGATAGATCCGAGGATGTATGATATAGGCTGAAAAATATATTTACTGATGTTATCAAAGATGAGTATGATTCAGAGGCCAATCTTGACTATGAGGACTAGGATGGAGGAGAGGAGGATGAGGATGAGGAGGATTATGAGGAGGAGCCACCCCTGAGTGAGGGTGATGAGGTAGTGACTAAGGATCAACACGAGCATGGAGAGGGTTCTCACACTTGTAGGACCAGATCATGTGCAGTAGCTACAATGGACATCAATGCCCAAAGTCATAGAGAGGATAGCACATCCTCCATGCCCCCCAGAGAGGATGAGGTTCATATTCCTCATTCGAATGGACACATAGGTGATGACATTTGATTTTATGCATGTACTTTGAGTGTTTGATACTTTATATATATATCATTATGATGTTTATTGATTTTGTATCTTTTCCATCTTACAGGAGTGATGAGAGATTGGTGAGAGTTCTATCGTCAAGCTACCAAAGAGATAGTGCCTGCATCCATTGATGAGGAGGAGATGGATCCTGACTACATGCCCCCATTGATCGTGGAGGAGGACACAGAGTTACTCAGAACTTTTGCAAGGCTATGGGAAACATATAAGAGTGTGAGGAGACAACTTCATCGAGCTGAGAGTGCAAGACTATCATCATAGACCTTAGGAGAGGTTGAGAGACTTCATGCAGAGCTAGCACATGTACAAGCAGAGAAGAATCATATGGTAGAGGATCGACTTGTGGCTCTTGGTCAAGTATAGGGTTTGGAGTATGCACTCAGAGTTGGTGGATCACAATCACAATCACACACAACCATCTCACAAATGTTTGGGGACCAGATCATGGCCACTAGAGCATGAGGAGTCTAGCTCTCACAAACCTTGGTAATTTTGTATATGATACTGAGATGTACATAATTTTTTTTGATATATATATACATACACATTTGATGTTGTGATATTTTTTCTTAATGTGTTTGAATGTTAAATGTTAATGTGATTAATTAAATAACTTATGGTAAAAGTATTTAATTAATGTCTACATGATTTAACATGATTGTTGTGATCTAATGTAAAACATATTGTAACTTTACTTTAGATACAACATTGTTGTTCAAATTAAGGAGAATATGTTAAATTAGATACACCTATAACTCATATAAGGATCAAACTTAATATAACACGAGGGTGAATAGCATGAAACCTAAAATAATTATAAAATTAACTTAAATAATTACCTTAGTGTTCAAGACAAACACAAGATTAGTTGTCAAGAATGAAGCAATTTGAAAGTTATTTAGAATGAAATCAAATAACTTTAGACAACATTGCTTTATTAATCATACTATTCAAAGAGATTAGAGATAATACTGACACAAATGTGTGACATTAATAGGTTCCTTAAGGGGCATTCCATCAAGCTCTCTTGAGACATAAGCTCCAGAACCATAACTGGTATAAACTATATAAGGTCCCAACTAGTTAGGGCTGAATTTTTCTGTCTTCATGGTCAACATTAGTATTATGTTGATTCTCATAAAGAACAAAATCACCCTTATGAAACATTCAAGGAATGACATGAGTATTGTGTTTTTGTGTTAATTGTTTAATGTAAGCTTGGAGGTACTCAAGAGAATTAATGTGCTTTTTGTCGAGCATTTCAAGTTGGTGCAATCATTGGTCTTTATAAGTGGCATCGTCAATAAGGTCTTGAAGAGAAATTCATAGCATATGAATTTTTAACTCCAAGGGCATGATCACATCAGTGCCATAAACAAGGTTATAAGGTGTAGTTTCGATAGATAATCTAACACTCATTCGATAAGCCCAAAGTGCATAATGTAATTGCATGTGCCAATCCTTATGATGTTTGTTAATAGTTTTCTTTAGGATTTGTTCCAGAATCTTATAAGTACTTTTAGCTTGTCCATTGGATTGTGGATAATATGGTGTAGAAAATTGATGTTGAATATTAAATGCTTCTGAAATTTCTTAACCTCATTATTCTTAAATGGGGCTCCATTTTCTAAAATGATTGCAGATGGAAGACTGAAGCGAGAAATTATGTGTTCCAATATGAAATGAAAAATTACTTCGACATTTGTAGATTGAAGAGGAATAACCTCCACCCATTTTGTTAAGTAGTCTGTTGCGGTTATGATAAATGTATGTCCAGTGAAAGAGGGTGGTGAATTTTTTCCAATAAGATCTAGTCTCCATACTAAAACAACCAACTAGGAATTTGGGCATGGAGCTCAGAAGCAGGAGCATGAATCAAATTTATATGTTCTTGACGTTTGTGACATAATTTAATGTAAGAAAAGCAGTCTTTCTCATTATGTCTCCAATAATATCCCATATAGATAAGTTTTGCACTAAGGATTGTCCTCCAAAATGACCTCCACAGGCACCAACATCAGCCTAATCAAGGGCTATAGGAATTTTAGAATCCTTAAGACACCTTAGTAAGGGACCATTGAAAGATCTTCTATGCAATACATCAGTGAGGATCACGTATTTGGCTACTAGTTTGCGCAAACGATTTTCAGTGTTTGTCATTGTGGGCTCGGGAATGGTGCCATCTGTTAAATAATTATATATTATTTCATACCATTCTCGAGAGTCTTCTTGATTTATATTTAAAATGTCTTCATAACGAGTGTCAATTGAACGTTTCATGATAAGGTGAATAACAAAGGTGAAGTCAGTTGAAGGATCATGTGGGGATATAAGAGACGTTGCACTCACCATTGCATTCACATGTCAATTGTCTTTTTGAGGGATGTTATCGATGGTGTGTTGGTGTTCCAAATCAACCAGTCCAATGAATCCTAAAGAATTAGCCAATTTCTAATACTCAAACTTGAAGAAGGATTTGGCCAACTGACAAGATTCAATCAAAGATTGAGATCTTCTACACTTTTGGCTCTGGAGGACCAAGGTGGGTCAACCTACACAATGCCTAAAGGTCTTAATGCAACTATGCAAAGACATTACTTTTTATAGAAGATAATTCCCAATGAAAATAAACCAAGGAAAGCATTGACAACCTCCAATCTCACTAAATTCTTGGTACTTCAACACTCACTCAGCAATTGGGAGGCATAACTCAAAACTAAACCTCAACCAAACAACAAGAATTTAAAATGATTTTGAATTTAAACTTGTTTCTAAGAATGCATCAAGCTGAATAATAGATTAGTGCCTAATTCTGGGCCATGGAGTCAAATGTATAAAGAGAATTAACTAGCAAATGGGTTTCAACCAGTGGATTCAAATTGTTAATGCATTACACAAACATATCCACTCCTATTGTCAATCAAATTCTTCTTATCAGATCCAACCTGCACACTTTAAATCACAATTATCTGCTCAAAGTATTTAACCATTTCATTGAAACAAAACCATGAATAGATAAAACAATCTCAAGAAATTTGAGATGCAAAACTCAAACAAACTTTGTATTATTGAATTCATATGATCTAAGATGTATAAAGCAGGAGACAATTTGATGAAATTTATAAATTGCTTGCACAAATTGGCTGATATTTACTCATAAAATCAACAATTACAGTTTACAAACTCAACTAATGACTCAAAGTCAACATTTCTCTATCTACCCAACCCATAGAGAAATTTAGAACCCATTACAATGAGAGAAAAATGAGAATAAAAGGAAACAAAAGTAGCTCAAGAATTGATTTGTAGATGCCATTTGGAAGCTTCATCCATCATTGATAATAAAAAATGTAAAGCCTCTCTCTTCTATCTTCCTTTGCCAAAAACCTTGCCTCTGAATTTTACCTTTGCTCCAAGTTGTTCAACAACTAAAAATTTCCCCTTGTGAGGAATTTCACTCCATTTTACCTAGTAGCTGAAGAATTATCTTTGCTTGTGAAAATCCTTATTTCTACTCTTTATTTTCTGCACATTAAACTTCACTTCCTAGATATTAAAGTTCTTCAACTTTAATAATAGACTCTTGGACAAAATTAAAATTATTGCCCATGCACTTGAAAAATTATCATCACATTAATGTGGCCAACACATAGTCTTCACTTTATTTGTTGTAGCCACACTTTGCATTCATTTCTAGAAAATAAAAGTCTTAGTGAATATTTTATTCACTTTATTATATTACCCCTTGTGCCACTTTATATTGTACCCATTTATTTTCCTAGCACATACTGCTCATTCACAAAGTGAATAAATTCATTTTATTTGTGCAAACCATTCACATTTTAAAATTTTACTCAGAATATTTACTTTTTCAAACAATGGAGGCCATTAAATTTTTCATTGGGTAAAATACTTTACCCACCCCCCTGCATTTTATTCTAGCAAAAAAAAAATTTTCCCCACCATTTTAAACAAAACAATCAAGCCTATTAAAGTCTTCACTTTATATTATATGCTTATGCCATTTAAAATTAAATGGGGCCTCCTTTAAAATATATCTCCATCAGGCATTTTATTTTTCATGGTACTCTAGAATTTTTTTTTGTTTTATAAAGAAAACAAAGGATTTTAAGGTTAAAGCAGGGGGCCCATCATCACATAACCTTTCTCACCAACCTCGTACACCTTATCCATCATGCACTTTGAAATTGCAAGCTAGCAGGGAACCATTGGGATTTAGCTGCACCTTCATCTTTGTTATGTGTCATTGAACTCCTTTTGTCTCCTTCATTGCGCTAATCCTCATCTTCACGTTGTTCAGTTGCTTTGCAATTTTTCATAGCTATGGTGGCAAGATCCATGAAGCCCTCTGTAACTTATCACATTTCAATCTTGAATCATGTCCTTACTGCCATATCCACTGTGCTTTGATAGATATTCAGAATGCATGCAATAGATGACACCATGGTTGTCTTATGTTCATGATGCCCCGACAGATCACTGGCGTCCCTCAATTGGCACAAGCAAACAACATTTTTTGTGATAGATACTAAATATTTTCCAACAAATATGCTTTGTACATATGCTAAACCATGTAATTCAATGAAATGACCCTCGTAGCTTGCAACAAGAGCCATTTTATGTCATGGTGCCAACACTTCAAAATAAAGGCTTTGATATCCCTTCAGTAATCACTGTGGTGCCCCATCTTCTACAAGAAATATGTTTCAAGAAACCTTTTCAACAGTCAATTTTATGTGCATACGTTGCTTGCGGCATTCCATGAGGCCACATTAATTTTGAAACCCCTCCTCTTGCATCTTATTTGATGGGTGCAAACTTTGAAATAGAATTTCCTAAAAAAAAATTGATACATTTTCACTATAGGTGCAAACCATTTCCTATCCCAATGCCCTTCACTACAGTATTTACTATGACAAAACTTATCCAAAATAAAGTCTGAGCCTCCTTAAGACACACCGCCCTAGTTCTATGGATCGAACCTCTTGCAAGTTAATTACATTTGCTTGAAAGCTTCTAAAGTCTTTTCAACAAATCATTTTGGTGTATATGCCAGGCACATCTTTTGGTTCCCTCCATTCATATGTTTTTCTATGTGGGACTCTATCTTATTGCTGCGCCATTTGCATATATTTCCCTGCCAAATGCATTTGCTTGGAGTTTCTAAAGATTTTTTTAGCATATTTTGCACATATCCTGCAACAAACTTGGCATTTCCTGAGATTACATTTGAAAGAGATTGTGTAACAAAGTCACATGCCTTGTTTGTGCTTCCACATTCTCTAACTTGCATATGAATCAGCCCCATTGCACAAAATCTCATCATAATATTAACAACCCCCTTTGAAATGCATTGCCACCATGAGATCAATACCCTCTTTTGGTGAGCATAAAATAATGCCCGAGTTTAAAAGAATGTAATCCATTTGACTGGAAACACCCTCACATAATGCATTGTCTTCATTTATTGGATCCTTCTTCTTCAATTTGGAGCTGCAAATTTAATCTTAATCTTCAAGTTGTGATGCTTCACCCTCTATCAACCTTTACAAATTGTATTTGCACTGAAAGTTACTAAAGATCTTTCAATAAATCTATTTTGTGCATTAGTTGCGATGGTGGCAGGGTGGTATTTGTAGTAGTAGCTATTTAATTAATAGCAATGAGTCATTTCAAATGTAAAACAAGATCAAAGGGTGTCCTCATCAACACAAATAGTGCCTTCTTTAAGTCGATGGGAAAATTCCCATGATTTTATTATCATGCAAAACATCAAACTTTTCCCCTACATTGTCATCTTTGTTCACCATTTTACAAAAGATCTGGGCACTATTGTTCATGATTATAGTTTCACAACAACATATTGAATGTGTCTGAGTGGTAGATTTAGTCAGATCTGACACTACACAAACCTTAAATTGAGTAACAACACCAAGCAAAGAAGCAAGGCATAGGAAGCCATTCTAGAACAACACTCGAGGTATTTCAATTAGTGTATCATATCTAGAAGAAAAGTGTGAAGAGCTTATACCTTAAAGTAAAAAATCAATAATGGTGCACTCATAGTAGTAACAAGCATTTGACTCAACATTCAAGATATGTCACTCACTGTACTCGAATAGTTGAATGCCCCATGAAGTTATGTGACACATGTTGGGTCCCTTTGTGGGCTCGACTAAAATAAAATAAAATTTCAAACAAGTTTTATGCTCAAATTTACCTAACACTACTTCTGAATGCTTCAGAGATGAAAAGATGAAATGGGTTTCCATTAAAATCTACTTTCAAGCATTTTTGCAGAATAATGAAAACTAGTCAAGTGGGCTCTGGAATTGCCTTGGGAAAATGATCAAACAAAATCCTGGAGCAATGAAAACTTATGGACATGTAGAAATCTGACCCAAAAATGGATTACAACAAATGAATTAGAGAAATGGATCACGAGGTGAAAGATATTCACTATCAAAGTTGCTTAGTTGAACTTTTCTGCAATAATAGCCTGTTCAGAACCAATTAAAACTCATCAAATCACCAATTTGAAAAACTATCAAATCAACTCTTGGGAAGCTGCCACTGGAAACATGACCTCATTTAGGTACACAAAACGTGTGCAATAGGAATTTTCTTGAATCATCATTCATCAAAAGATATTGAAGGTCAAAGTTGACCTCTTTGAAAACTTTCAGAAAATGTAGGTACAAAACTAAACAAATTGCATTGGCTTTTGGCTTCGTAAAAATAGAAAATCAGACCATGAGGCTCTGAAACCTGACATGGGAGCACATAAATGTATTTAGAATGGAGAGAAACAATCTTTTTGACTTGATAGTCATCCAGTTGAAAAATGCAAGCTTGAACAAGATGCTACTTTGCAGAACTGAAAGTTTGCAAACAGTAAAAAAGTGCCAAAACCCTCCAACTTTGCTTTTTAAAACCCTGTCAAAAATCATCATGGGAAGTTGAAAATTGACATGCATTTTCAAATATGTGACATGAGTGGGTTCATCAAGAGGTTTTTCACAGAAATCAATTGGCTCCGAAATATGACCCTCCAAAGTAGGTCACTTGGGTAGATTCTTTAGGTGCACTTCTGAGTGTGTAAAGGAAAATTTTCAATATGGGTACTTCAAATTTGCAAAACTTGATAGTCCCAATAGTGGATATGATTGGGGATGTATTCCCCCTATGGGCATAGAAAGATTCTATATCTCTGTGGAGTAGACCAAATACTGAATCCATTGAGTGCTCTCAAACTGCTCCTTTATTCATTCTTCTTTTTCAACTTCATCTGGTGACCCCATGCCACCAAATGAAAAGGGGATTCAATTCTTACCTCTATCAAACACCAATATGATAAAATAACTGATCATCCTCAACTCATGTTTTCCTCTATCACACCACCACAACATAAGTGACTACATTTGTGCAAACACAAGTATCAAGTTTCCTTTGTGCAAGTGGAAACTTGCTCCCTGTTTAGCTTTGTCATCAAGTGGAAACCAAATCACATAAGCCACATCACTACCACTTTCTTCATTTTCTAATTTTTCATCAAGTTTCAACATTTGAAAATAGTGATCAAGACTATATGAAATCATAGCCTGATCACAACTATCCACCTAATTAAACATGTTGTTACCCCTCAACAAACAATCATATACAACATTATCAACATATTCACAATCAATATGCATCTAAAAGTCATGCACACTCACAAAATGTTGATTATCATGTGGCAACAACTTATCATAGTCATTATATAAATCATTCTCAAGCTGAAAACAACTTTCTTCGATGTCTTGCACATTGCCACATTCTATGAAAACTTCTTCTAGTTGAAAAAAGTAGCACTCACATTTTTCCCCATGGTTGGTACTATTAAGCTCAATCTGATTACTAGCTTGCATGTCAAAGGTGAAACTATCACAAGAGCTTACTAAAATATCTTGCACATCATGCAAACTATATCCAAGTTTATTTAAAGAGATACACTCGTACATTGGAACACTTTGTACTTATCCTCCATCATGCTAGTACTGAGAGTCATCGAGGATTTCAAACTTATCCTCATCTTTACTCACTTTGTTATCCTCTGAACATAACATATCAACATCTTCAATATCCTGATCTTGCTCAATAATAATCAATTCAGGTTCAAAAAGACAATCTAATTTCTCTTTGAAATCAACATCCATATCCACATGAAAAGACTCATTACTAGGCTCATTGGGTGTGCAAACCTCATTGTCATTTGCTGCTTCAAATTCATCAAAACAGATTTCAGAATTTGCATCAACATGCACACTATCATACTCATCATACAATACATCATTTCCATCAAATGGTTTCTTGTCTTCATCCTCATTATCATCATGTTGATCAACTGGTTCATCATTGGAAAAAGAATAAAAAACACATGCATCATACCTCAAATCTTGAAGATCGTCATCACTGTAAAAAATAATAGGGGTAGCGCACAACAACCGAGAGTTATTCTCATGTGCACATTTTTAATATTCACTGGTCAATAGATTTGAAATTTGTTCACAACTCAATAGATCATTGCTCTGATCCATTCTTTCAACCACTTCCCATTCTTGACCTTCACTTTAATTGGATGCATTATCAAATTGCAAATCTGGATATGTTATGATGTCATCATCATCAAAGTCTGACAACTCAGAGGGTTGATCATAAACAAGATTTCCCCAATCATAGGAGATTGAATTTCTAACAACCTTGTCAAAAACATGGTCACAACCCATCATAGAGAATACGTTGTCCATTTCTTCCTTCTTGCTTACTTTTGGGTTGTCATAACAACAATCCACATCTTTTTGCATTTCAACATTGGACTGAGTGTCTTCATTGAGTTTTTCATTTACATCCCCTTGAGGGTAGACACAAGTGTCTTCACTGCCAAACTGAAAACCATCAATTATTTCTTCATTGCAGCTCCTTGTGGTTGATCTTTCTAACTGAAATTCATTGCATACTTGATCACTTGCAGCTAATATACTGACATACTCAAGAGAATTCCCTAAATCAGCAAACTCCTTTGTCTCATTATGAAGACTTGTATCAAAGCTGCATTCAACACATGTAAAATTGACATGATCAATTGTACCATTACATTGATGATCATATATCTCTTCTTCAAAGAGTAAATCCAATTCATATTCTTCATCATGTTCTTGGCTTGGAAAACTTGGAATCCCATTATTCTTTGCAACATCCCATTCATTGATTGAATGGGAAGTCTCATCAGCACAATATGAATTGAGATGATCACTCAAGAAATTATCTGCACCATTGTAGCCTTCAATTGCTATAGAAAACTTTCTCCCCATTTTTACACTTTCAGAGAAAATCAAAGAAACTTCACATGTTTCATTTCTCTCATCATATCTTTCATCATGATGGCTGCAATTTTCAGCTAGGTACACTTCTTTTGTAAGTTTTTCTAAGACAACTTCCTCATCACCTAATGATGCATCATTTTTTTCTTCTACCTTCTCAAGTATGCATTTGTCTGAAAACCTCCGATCATTTGCATTCACACAACTGCTAATATTATTAGCCTACTTACCCAAAACTGAAGATAGCAAACTTTGCACATATTCATTCCTTTTTTTATCGAAATCATCTAGAAATGTGTAATCCATCTGCATACTCAACATTTTATAATCCTTTAACAATGCACTAGATCCCTCCTCAAAATCTTCAAAATACATATGAATGCACTCGAGAGTGCTAGGTATGATTTTTTTTGGGATTAGTGAAAGAGCAGTAGCAAATCTGTGATTGAAATCAATGCTTGACTCTTCATCTTGTTTTTTATTTTGCTTTAACCTCATCACAAGGTCAGAAGGTTCTCTTGCAAATTATTTTCTGTAAGAATTTACTAATTTATCCCAGCAAGGAAAATATTTCTCTAGAAAAATTAGGTACCAATCCCTAGCTCTTACTTTAAGAGACTTGACAAAAAATCTCATCCACATATCTTGATATCCAAATGAATGTTTCTCCATGAAACTAGAAAAACTTTTGACATGTGCATCTCCTTCACAAACATTGTATACATTAAATCTAGGCATCTTCTTATATACTTGAGTTGGCATACTCTCAATCTTGTAATCAACCCATGACAAATCTAATTGAGCATACAATGGATCAAAGGAATTGAAGAAAGGTGCAACAATTTTGTAAGTAGAAAAAGTATGATTGTCTCTTAACTGGGCTTGTAGAGACATCCCATTCCTTTCATCCATCTCTTTAAGTCCCCTTTCAAACACAACCTTCCATTCTGGCCTTATCTTAGGCTTATGCACTCTTGGGTTCATGTAATTTGCAGTATCAAATGTATGAGGACTATTAGAATTCTGAAGCTTCTTGACAACAAGCTGTATCAAGGTGTCTAATGGTATGGCTATTTTATCTTGGTTCTCCATGGATATATGCAAATCAAGGCTCAAATAATTGTGCATAATCTTGACCATGACCAAATGAAGGATTACTATGATGATTTTTGACAAGGTGATAACCTGGACTTGAAACATATGATAATGCAAATGGATGGACATCCCTAGGATATACAAATTCATTCTAACCATCCACACCAACAAATATTTGAGCACTAGACAAAATTCTTTCAATGGAACTACAATTACAATTAATATAACAAATCCAACAAATGGGAGTGTGCAAACTCAATATTACTATCCTTTCCCTTTGTTAGTGCTAATTCACTCAATAGGGAACCAAAAATTTTCCTAAGATGTTCAAATATGGTTCTCATACACAATTTTTTTGAAAACCAAAAATGAAGAATACTTGGAATTGTTGTAGGTGCTATAAATTGTTCTTTCTGACTGGAAATATTGTAGATCTTGAACTGTATTCACCTCTTTATCAGGTTCTTTTAATAGAGTCTCCACCTCTCTTCTTAGATGATTGAACTTCAAGCAGTATGAAGCTCTTTCACAAATAATTTTTTTCTGAGTTCTTTTCACTAGTAGACCACCATAGATCATGAAACTTTAGGTTCATTGCAACAAATTATTTCTCCAGGTTTGAAATCCTTCAATATTTGAACCAAATTCAGAATGGAAAATAATATGACTCTATCATTAAACAGTTTGCACTTGGAGATTCAAAATTTTCCCTAGCAAAGTTGCCATTCTATTGGTGACTTAGATGGGAAAATATGATTCCACAATTTTCAACCCCCAGTTACAAATAATAATTCAAGATTTGAATGACTCTTTGATAAGACAATTTGCAACCAAATTTCTGAGTGCATTCCCCAGTAGAGTCACCATTCTATTGGTGTCCCAAATCAACCAGTCTAATGAATCCTAAAGAATTAGCCAATTTCTTATACTTAGACTCAAAGAGGGATTTGGCCAACTGACAAGATTCAGTCAAAGACTAAGAACTTCGACACTTCTGGCTCTACAGAACCAAGGTGGGTCAACCTATAAAATTCCTAAAGACCTTAATGCAACTATACATAGACATTTCTTTTTATAGCAGATAATTCCTAATGAAAATAAACCAAGGAAAGCATTGACAGCCTCCAATCTGGCTACATTCTTGGTACTTCAACACTCACTCAGCAATTGGGAGGCAGAACTCAAAACTAAACCTCAACCAAACAACATGGATTTAAAATGATTTTGAATTTAAACTTGTTTCTAAGAATGCATCAATCTGAATAATAGATTAGTGCCTAATTCTGGGCCATGGAGTCAAATGTATAAAGAGAATTCACTAGCAAATGGATTTCAAACTGTTAATGCAATTACAACAACATATCCACTCCTATTTTCAATCAAATTCTTCTTATCAGATCCAACCTGAACACTTGAAATCACAATTATCTTATTAGATCCAACTTGCACACTTGAAATCACAATTATCTTCTCAATGTATTTAACCATTTCGTTGAAACGAAAACATGAACATACAAAACAATCTCAAAAAATTTGAGATGACAAACTCAAACATACTTTGTATTATTAAATTCATATGATCTAAGATGTACAAAGTAGGAGACAATTTGATGATATTTATGAATTGCTTGCACAAACTGGCTGATATATACTCATGAAATCAACAATTACAGTTTACAGACTGAGCTAATCATTCAAATTCAAAATTTCTCTATCTACCCAACCCATACAAAAATTCAGAACCCCTTACAATGAGAGAAGAATGAGAATAAAAGGAAAGAGAAGCAACTCAAGAATTGATTTGTAGATGCCATTTGGAAGTTTCATCCATCGTTGATCATAAAAAATGTAAAGCCTCTCTCTTCTCTCTTCCTTTGCAACAAAATTTTCCTGTAAATTTTTCCTTTGCTCCAAGTTGTTCAACAATTGAAGATTTTCCCATGTGAGGAATTTCACTCCATTTTACCTAGCAGTTGACGAATTATCTTTGCTCGTGAAAATCCTTATTTCTGCTCTTTATTTCCTGCACATTAAACATCCACTTCCCAGATATTAAAGTTTTTCTACTTTAATAATAGCCTCTTGGACAAAATTAAAATTATTTCCCATGCACTTGAAATATTATCATCACATTTATGTGCCCAGCACATAGTCTTCACTTTATTTGTTGCAGCCACACTTTGCATCCATTTCCAGCAAATAAAAGTCTTAGTGAATATTTTATTCACTTTATTAGATTACCACTCATGCCACTTTATATTGCACCCATTTATTTTCCCAACACATACTGTTCATTCACAAAGTGAATAAATTCATTTTATTCATGCACACCATTCACATTTTAAAATTTTAATTAGAATATTTGTTTTTTCAAACAATGGAGGCCATTAAATTTTTCATTGGGTAAAATACTTTACCCATCCCCCTATATTTTACTCCAGCAAAACAAATAGTTTCCCACCATTTTCAACAAAACAATTGGGCCTATTAAAGTATTCACTTTATATTATATGCTCATGTCATTTAAAATTAAATGGGGCCTCCTTTATAATATATCTACATCGGGCATTTTATTTTTCACCCTGCTCTTGGAATATTTTTCCTTTTATAAAGCAAACAAAGGCTTTTAAGGTTAAAGAACGGGCCCCACCATCACATAACCTTTCTCATCAACCTCCTAGGCCTTATCCAGCATGCACTTTGAAATTGCGAGCTATTGGGGAACCATCAAGATTTAGCTACACTTTCATCTTTGTTATGTGTCGTTGATCTCCTTTTGTCTCCTTCATTTCCCTAATCCTCATCTTCATGTTGTTTGATTGCTTTGCAATTTTTCCTGGCTATGGTGGAAAGAGCCATGCAACTCTTTGCAACTTCTCACATTTCAATCTTGAATCACGTCCTTACTTCCCTATCCTCTATGCTTTGATGGATATTCAAAATGCATGGATTAGACTATGCCATGGATGTCTTATGTTCATGATGCCCCCATAGATCATTGCATCCCTCAATTGGCACAAGCAAACAACATTTTCTATGAGAGTTGTTGAATCCTTTCCAACAAATATGCTTTGTACATATGCTAAACCATGGCATTCAATGAAATGACCCTCGTAGCTTGCAACAAGTGCCATTTTACATCATGGCGCCAACACTTCATAATAAAGGCTTTGATATCTCTTTAGTAATCATGGTGGCACCCCATGTTCTACAAGAAATACGTTTCAAGGATCCTTTTCAATAGTCCATTTTTATGTGAATATGCTACTTATGGCATTCAATGAGGCCACATTAATTTTGAAACCCCTCCTCTTGCATCTTATTCACTAGGCACAAACTTTGAAATAAAATTTCCTCAAATAATTTTGATACATTTGCACTATAGCTGCAAACCCTTTCCTATCCCAATGCCCTTCACTATAGTATTTACTATGTAAATTTTTTTCCAAAATAAAGTCTGAGCCTCCTTAAGTCATGTTGCCCTAGTTCTATGGATTGAGCCTCTTGCAAGTTAATTTCATTTGCTTGAAAGCTTCTAAAGTCTTTTCAACAAATCAATTTGGTGTATATTCCATTCGTGTCCTTTGGTTCCATCCATTCATGCATTTTTTTGTGTGGAACTCTATCTTATTGCTGCACCATTTGCATATAATTCCTTGCCAAATGCATTTGCTTGGAGTTTCTAAAGCTTTTTTTAGCGTATTTTGTGCATATCCTACAACAAACTTGGTATTTCCTGAGATTACATTTGAAAGAGATTGTGTAACAAAGTCACACACCTTGTTTATGCTTCCACATTCTCTAACTTGCATATGAATCAACCCCTTTGCACAAAATCTCATCATAATATTAGCAGCCCCCTTTGAAATGTGTTGCCACCATGAGATCGACGCCCTCTTTTGGTGAGCATAAAATAATGCTTGAGTTTAAAAGAATGTAATCCATTTAACTGGCAACACCCTCACATAATGCAATGTATTCATTTAATAGATCCTTCTTCTTCAACTTGGAGCTGCAAATTTAATCTTAATCTTCAAGTTGTGATGCTTCACCCTCTATAGGCCTATGAAATTTACATTTGTTGTGAAAGTTATTGAAGGTCTTTCAATAAATCTATTTTTTGCATGAGTTGCGATGGTGGGAGGGTGGTATTTGTAGTAGTGGCTCTTCAATCAACAACAATCAATAATTTCAAATGTAAAACAAGTTCAAAGGGTGTCCCCATCAACACAATAGTTCCTTCTTTAAGTTGATGGGAAAATTCCCATGTTTTTATTATCATGCAAAACATCAAACTTTTCCCCTACATTGTCATATTTTTTCACCATTTTACAAAGGATCTAGGCACTATTGTTCATGATTATAGTTTCACAACAGCATATTGAACTTTTCTGAGTGGTAGATTTAGTCCAATTTGACACTACACAAACCTTAAATTGAGTGACAACACCAAGCAAAGAAGCAATGCATAGGAAACCATTCTAGAACAACACTTGAGGTATTTCAATCAGCATAGTAGATTTGGAAGAAAAGTGTGAAGAGCTTATACCACAAAGTACAAAATCAATAATGTTGCACTCATAACAGTAAAAGGCATCTGAATCAACATTCAAGATATGTGACTCACTATAGTCGAATGGTTAAATGCCCCATGAAGTTATGTGACACATGTCGGGTCCCTTTGTGGGCCCAACTAATTTTGTTTTTGTTTTCAAACAAGTTTTATGCTCAAATTTACTTGAAACTACTTCTGAATGCTTTAGAGATGAAAAGATGAAATGGGTTTCCATTAAAATCTACTTTCAGGGATTTTTGTAGAATGGTGAAAACTGGTCAA
The DNA here is from genome assembly GCA_007258455.2 of Sequoia sempervirens. Classification (NCBI taxonomy): domain Eukaryota; kingdom Viridiplantae; phylum Streptophyta; class Pinopsida; order Cupressales; family Cupressaceae; genus Sequoia; species Sequoia sempervirens. Next base: position 64,211,583 of record VDFB02358134.1, read on the forward strand.
GTGGGCTCTATAATTTCCTTGGGAAAGTGGTCAAATGACCTCCTGGAGTAGTGAAAACTTATAGAAATGTAGACATCTGACCTAAGAATGGAGTACAACAAACAACTCAGAGAAACGAATCATGAGGTGAAAGATATTCACTATCAAAGTTGCTCAATTAAACTTTTCTTCAATAATAGCCTATTTAGAATCAATTAAAACTCATCAAATCACTAATTTGAAAAAATATTCAATCAACTCCTAGGAAGTTTCCACTAGAAACATAAGCTCATTTAGGTACACTAAGCACGTGTGCAAGAGGAATTTTCTTGAATCATCATTCATCAAAAGATATTGAAGGTCAAAGTTGACCTCTTTCAAAAGTTTTAGAAAATGCAGGTGCAAAACTAAACAAATTGTATTTTCTTTTGGCCTAGTTAAAATAGCGAATCAGATCACAAGGCTTTGAAACCTAACATGGGAGCACATGAATGTATGGATAATGGAGAGCAACAATCACCAAAAATCTTGATATGTGTAGCATTCATGGTTAAAGCAACTCTCAATCCTGTGATCAATGCCTCATACTCAACTGTGTTATTTGTACATAAGAAATTTAATTGATAGGACAAGGGAATGTGCTTTCCATCAAGTGGAATTAATACCACTCCAGCACTAGAAATTTTTCTACACTTAGATCCATCGAAATACAATTCCCATGTTTTAACATTAGTTGTTAGAACACTATCATTAGGAAAGGATTAGCGATTAGGTAAAGCGAGAGGAGAAGGGGCATCAACTAAGTTATTGGTTAAGGCTTGTCCTTTGATTGCTTTTTGCAAAACAAACTTAAGGTAAAACTCTATTAACAACATCACCCACTTAGCTAAATGGCTATATAAGTCAATTTTATTAAATAGATGCTTAAGGGGATCAAATTTTGTTATGACTTGTATTTTAGCGTTTAGTAAATAATGTCACAATTTACTAGTAGCAAATACAAGGGCTAAACATTGTTTTTCAATTGGTGAATATCAAGTTTCATAATCAATTAAATTTTGACTAATGTAATAAACAAGATGTTCTTTTCCATGATCGTCTTGTTGAGCCAACAATTCTACAAGAGCATGGGTTGATGTGGCTATGTACAAGATAAAAGGTTTGTTTGACACGACGGGTTGTAAAACAGGTGGAGTTGCAAGGCATTCCTTTAAACTCTCAAAATCCTATTTTCAATCCTCATCCTAATCAAAAGGTACATCCTTCTTGAGGAGATGTGTGAAGGGTAATGTGCGATTAGCTAAAGATGCAATGAAACAACATATAGCTTGGATATGGCCTTGTAACATTCACAATTGAGAAATGTTCTTAGGAGGTGGCATGTTAATAATGGTATCAATTTTCTTTGTGTCCACCTCAATGCCTCTTTGAGATATGACAAACCCCAAAAGTTTATGACTATCTACACCAAAGACACACTTTTTTGGATTTAATCGCATATTATATTTACATATTCATTCAAAGATTTTTCGAAGAACATTTACATTTTCTTGTCTTGTTAAGGATTTAGCGAGGATGTCATCAACATAATCTTCCAAAATTTTATGTATGTAATCATGAAAAATTAGGGTCATTGCTCGTTGATAAGTTGCATTGACATTCTTTAAGCCAAAGGGCATCACGACCCAACAAAATGTTCCCCAAACAATTGTAAATGCAGTTTTGTATTGATCTTGAGGATTAATAAGAATTTGATTATAACCATAAAATCCATCCATGAATGACAACAAAGCATGTCCAGTAGTTGAATCCATGATCATGTCAATATTAGGAAGTGGAAAGTCATCTTTTAAAGAAGCTTCATTCAAGTCACAAAAATTCATACATACCCTAATACAATTATCAGGTTTAGCAACTGTAACAATGTTTGAGATCCAAGGAGAATAATCAATAGGTTGAATGAAACTCACATCAAGGAGTTTTTCAAGCTCCATTTTAACATGCAAGGCTACATTAGGGTGCATTTTTCATATGTTTTGGAAAATGGGTTTAGCATTTTTAGCGAGAACGATGTTATGTGTCACAATTTTTGGGTAAATTCTTGGCATATCAGAATATTTCCAAGCAAATTTTTTAGGAAAATCATGAAGTAAAGTTGTAGTGTCTTCTTGTTCTTCATCATCAAGGCACTTCCCAATCTTAATAACTTTGTCTTTATCATTGGTGTCCATTGGTACATCAATTTTATCTCCTAATGAGAGTGCATTAGATTTAGGAAATTCATAATCATATGGTTCTTAGTGATATCACTCTTTTTGCTTGGTAGTTATCATAGCTCAAGTAACCCTTTTCATGGGAGTAGTAGAGGATGTGTTATCATAAACTCCTAACATTTGTTTTAGAGTTTCATCACTATCAACATATTGCCATGATGGTGATAAAATTATATCAAGCAATTTAGGATGTTTGATTGTGAGTTTGTGTTTTGGTTGACATGTAATAGTGTTGATGTTCAAAGATAGTCATTGAGTAGCTTTTGTTGTCTTAGAAAAATAATAGCCCAATCAAGTTTTTGTCTCTTGTGTATTAGGTTCTATAGGGACACAACTTCCTTGTTCATGTTTTCCACATCCCTTTCATGTATATCCCAATTGTTTTACGAGTTCATAACCCTTTCCATAATGTATTTCCATTTCTTTTGGATTAGGCGGAAGTTGATAATCTATCTCATCGAAAAAAATTGTGTATGTTGTATTTTCTTCCAAAGTAGAGGAGATAGATGTTTGAGAAGATTGTTTGGAATTTTGAGTTGACATGATGGTTGGTTGTTCTGTTTTCTCATCTTTCTTTTCAATGATTATGTATTCGCCCATAAATGAAGGTGTGAATCATAAGGATCCCCAATCATCACCAAATAATTTAGACATAGATTCCTCCTCATGTTGTTCAATTTCAAGAGGTTCTATATGAGATGTTAGAATTAATGTTTTGAGAGGACTTGTAGTTCCTTTTTCAAGATGCAAGCAACTTTCAGGCTCAGAGTATATTTCAACTTGATAAATGTTATTGTTATAGACACATTTCATTATACGATGAAGGGTCAAAGGAACTGCATTCATCTCATGAATCCATGGTCTACCTAGAAGAAGATTATATGAAAGATCATAAGGGATTACATGAATAGGAGTTTGAATAGTATCCACCTCAATCGTAATAGGAAAAAGTGATTACACCGAGCGGTTGCTTTTTTGTATTGTCAAATCCTTGAATGGATAAGGAATTAGGTTTTATTTATGATTTTTCAACATGTAATCTATCAAGGAGATTCACACTACACACATTAATGGTAGAACCATTATCGATGAGGGTTCTTTTGATACCTATTTGATTGAATTGAGAAATTATCATAAAGGATTCATTTTGTTTTTGTAAATCTGAAGGAGGGAGCTCATGTTGATGGAAATTAATGTCAAGATTAATTTTATTCATTCCATGTATTAAAGTTGCCACATCATTCAGATTTGTACCAGAAGGAACCACAATTTGTTGTAAGGCTATTTGAAGAATAGTGTGGTAATTTGGTGAATTTTGAAGTAAATCCCAAGGGAAATCTTTTAGGAGTATTCTTTAATTGTTCAACAAGATCATACTCCTTTGTGTGTGAGGGAAAGCGAGGAGCACTAGGTGGGTTAGGTAAAGGTAAAGAGGGTGGGGTTGGTTGCGGTGGTTGCAAATTATTTTGAGTATTATATGTATGAGCAACAATAGTATTACTAGAGTGCTACAACATATCAGTTTTAGGGGGGTAAAGAGTGAATTCAGGTTTATTGGAAGGATGAAGTTTATGCGAGGGTGGGTAAAGAATTAGTTGAGGTTGAATCACATTAACATCCTTAGTTTTACATTGTTCGCAACAAACTCAAATGGATGACTTAAGGGAGATGAAGTCTTGGAGGGACTCATCTAACAATTCAAGGTCATCACGATTAAAAGGTTTGAGGAATAGGTTATCATTAAGTATGTTATTAATGTTCATTGTTGTAGGTTGGGAGCAATAGACCTTAGTGGATGACTCAAGCAAGATGAAGTCCTGAAGGGCTTCATCTAACAAGCCAAGGTCATCACTACTAAAATGTTTGTGGGATAGGTTATCATTAATCATTTGAGGCATCTCATGGCAAGGTTTAGAGGATGAAGTGAGTGAGATAAAGTCCTGAAGAAATTCATCTAGCCTATTTACATCATCACTACAAAGGGACTTGGATGAGATGGTATTCCTAAATTAAATCATTTCTTTGAAAGGTTGTTTTGATATTTTTGTTTTTGTGTTGTTATGTATTGACAAATCTGATCTAAAAGAACTAGGAACTAATACTAAAAAGGAAACTTGCAAAAATATAAGACTATCCATAAATCCCATGAAAGGAAATGATTATTTATGCAAATTATTTAAATATAATAGAAAGTAACTGATCTACAACAAAAAAGGAATTGCAGAGAACAAAAAAGTGCAAAATAGGAAATTGAATTCTGAAAACATTGATGCAAAAAGTGCACTGGGACTGATTTTCCCAAGGTGGCGAATGAGTCCTAGGATAGGTATTTTTAATTTTTAATTTTCTTTTTCTTTTTCTAGATGTGCTCAAGTTTGTACAGTGTAGATAAAGATTGAAAATACAAAATTTTGAAATGATGTAATGAAATAAGATGCTATAATGAACTCTAAATGATATTTTCACTAATCCAACTTTAAGAAGCCCTAGGATGCAAAAATAATGCAAAAGAAAATGAAATGAAGTCCTAGGATAAAAATGAAAATGTAAATCAAAAAGATATAATGTTCAATATGCAGCTTCACCAAATTGAACCAAATATTTTTGATGTGTTATGGACTTCTCTTGCACTCTTAGGATCTTTCACCTAAAAGGAGAGAGATAAAACACCAAAATTGTGATGGTTCACTCAAATAGAGGATTACATGATGCATTTAAAACCAAATGAAATAATGTAAATGAAACTAAATGATTTAATTGACTGATTATTAATGCAAAACTAATGTAAAATGTAATGTTTGAAAACATAGTGGGGTTTGCAAAAAAGCTTAAAAGATTAACAAAAATGCAAATGAAACTAAACAAAAAGATATATTTTAGAATGTGTGCACATGTGAAGCTGAAGATGACTGGAAAGCACTCTAGAAATCTAATAAATCTAACTTTTATGTTGACTGGGACTCATTCACCACCCTGGGAAAATGAGTCCCAGGATAGGGTTTTCTGCCCAGAAACTGGTTTTTGCTCACTGGGTATTAGAATCTGCATCTAACTCAGAAATTCATCTCACGAGGGACTCATTCACCATCCATGGTGAATTAGTCTAGTTTCAAATTTCTGCAAATTCAGATCTTTGTACTACACCTTAACACCTATACAACACTTTTTTATAGAAACTTGAATCGGGATCCTAGAAAATTCCTAGAAAAAAACTTAAAACTTGTTATCTAATGGGGGTTTTTCCTTAGTCAAACCCCTAGTTGAGTAATCAAACCTTAAATGGACAAAAATCTACATAAAACCCTAACCTTAAGTGTGTTGAAGACTAGGAAAGTTTGAAGTATGATAAAAACCCTATTCTATTGTGCTAGAATAAGATGTGCAAATGTGATTTAAGTGATGCAAGACTTCAACCCTAGAAATCATACAACACATAAAAAATGGAGATGAATGACATGAAAATCAGATGTAAATGAAATGAAAACCTTAATCTGAAGATAGAGAGAAAATGGAAGATGGAATCACTTTGAAAACAAATCTTTAGGTGTGATTTGATGGCCAGTTGGATCTCCTCAACCTAGATTTCTCCATGATTCACCTGTTAGAACTGTAAAATTTCAAAAATTTTATCGCTGTCTATACTCATAAGTTTCCTAAGAAGCCCATACCATAAGTATAAGAATCTGCTTTGCATAACATATTCACTCATGTTCTAGTTAGTTTTTATCATTTGGTCCTATAAAATTCACTTGAACTTGAGCATTTGAATGCATAAATCATATCAGCATAAGACGATGCAAGTCTCTCTGATCCATAAATATTTATTCTAACACATATATTTTTTAGTATATCGGCAAGAGGTTGAGAATGTCATATCGATAAAATCTCATTTGAGGATACACATTGAGAAGATGCAGTTCACAGTCTCAAACGACAAATAGATCCTATCGTCTAGATAATAATCATCGGGGTGATAGTGAGAATTCATATCGAGCTTATATCTATCTTACCACTCGAAGCACAAGGAAATATGTCGGCTAGACCAGAGCCATTGAAGTAAAGTTCCTAAAGTCAGCCTGAGACATTCATTTGGTCTTGCTGATGAAGCGAAGGAGGATTTTATCGATAGGATAATGTTACCAGGATGGGTTTGAGGAGTCCTGCTGACCCTCTATGATGCATCGACATAATTGTATTGGTAAGGGACTTGGCGATGTGTTTGGAGGGAATGATAATTGAAAATACATGATTCATGGTCTTGCCGATGAAGAAATTCATCGGTGAGACAGACTTCAGCAGAGAGAGATAAGAAGGTCATACCGAGTGTAGTTCCATTGGCAAGAAAATCATTGTCTTAGCGATCAGAATTGACGAAGAAAACAGACCAACAGGATTAGCTTGGGGATCTTGTCAATAAAGAATGAAGGAAATATCTTGGCAAGATACATATCTTTGGAGTAAGATGAGGACTGTCTGCTTGACTTACTAAGTCACAATGATAGGTTTGCATCAGTGGGAGTTATAGTGATATACTTAAGACCAAAAGGATAACTCTTGAGGAGATTCATAATGCCAGTGAACCTACTGGACATCTTAGTGATATATGATCTATTGATAGAAAAGTAAAAAAAAACTATCGAGGAGACTCAAAGTGTCGGGGAAACTACAAGATGTCTTAGCGGGTGTTTAATGAACGTTGGTAAAATCCCGAATAAAAGGATCACCCAAGATTTGAAAATGTCTTACCGACAAGATTACATGATGTGACAGTGAGAGTTTCGAAAAAACCTACTACACTCGTGTTTTAGCTAAAACATTAATGGTGCCACGAAGCATAAGTAATTTCATGAACCAAGGAGAATTCAATTGAAAACATTTTTGTGGAATTGATAGCGGAGGAAGTAGAGGGGCGAGCAAAGGACTAGGGAATTCTTTCAGTTCAAAATTTTTGAGCAAAATATAATAAGTTCTTCATACCTTAATTTTGCAATTTTGAAGAATGGAAGCCACTAGTTCAGGAAAATCAGAGGGTAGAAAACATGGGGAAATTAGTCAGTCTAAAGGGAAAAAAAATAAAATTGAAATTCAGCCAGAGGGCACTGAACAAAAGCTAAGTCAAGATCTTATCGACCAATTACTTGGCTCTGGACCTAAAGCTAGATGATCTACACAACTTAGGGCAGAAGTGGATATATTAGATGACAAATGTAAGATCATAGGAGATATTTGGACTCCAATAAGAGGTTATGAATTATTTAGCTTCCATTACTTTAGGAGGAATAGTTTTGAACCAGTATGTAACCCATGGAAGCTTAATCTGGGGAAGTTGGTTTGCCCTAATGTATTTTTCAATGTTGAATTGGTGACATTGTTGGCCAATTGTTATAATTCAAAACTCAAAGCCATTTGTGACCCATCCGGGAACCCATTGATACACATATTAGAGGATGCAATAGGCGAAGTCTTTAAATTGGAAGGGGTATGCAATGAAAAGATCATATGTGAAGAGTTAGAAAAGGAATTCAGGAGGATGGACACAATTTATAAAGGTTGGAGATTTCCCTTGCATAGAATTAGACATGGTGGTAAACCAATTCCTCTAGAAGATAGTAAAGGACCCCCATTCCATGTTGATCCTTTTGAGCCCTATATGAAATACACTTATTTCTTGGTAGGTCAAGTATTGGGAATGGAAGTCCTTGAGTATATGACAATTGTTCCCATGGTAATTTCAGCAAATATTCAGTATCACAACTCTAGACCTTTTGATTATGCCTAATACATTTTTAAGGGGCTCGATTATGGGTTGATGGAAGTAAAAGGTGGAGCCTCTATCTTACATCTTAGGAATTATTCACTATTGATGCATATAGTGTTGTATTTTGGATCGGAGTTAGGGTTGTGGCCTCAGGAGATGAAATTTTAACAATTTGACAAGGAAGGCATGTCATTACCTATTCAATTATGGACTACTGTTTGGGACAACAGGTTTGCTAATTCTAGTTTTGTACACTTCGAGGAATATTTTGTAAAGCCATTGTACAAATTTTATAATCATCCAAAGAGGTTTCTTAGGCCTAAGGACTTCAATGGGCCAATTAGCCACAATTGGGGGTATTGGTACTATTTGGAGGATTCTACCATGATTAGGGTTTATGGATTTGAAGATGCCCCATTCATTTTTCCTAAAATAGTTCCAGACAGGATTGCATACTTGGAAATTGTTAGGCAAATGGACTTTTCCAATGTTATGAATTTGAGTTCTTTTGAAAAGTAGGCTTTTATGCCCAGTACATTATGCTTCGGTGATTTTAATGTATTGGCAAAGGAAGGGTATAATATGATTCTTGATAAGTTACTGCAATATAACATGAAAAGAGGACCACCAAGAAAGAATTTTGATCTAGAAGGATATATCAATTCTGCTAAACAAAGGATAAAATATGGGGGGTATCAACATGTGCCCTATCAATTTGATGATATGATTAGGAACTTGGAGGTAGAAGAAGCAGAAATGGTGGTTGAAGAATACAATCAAGGATTGTAAGATATAGCTCACTATTGTCTTCCAAGGAAGAGACATCTGGGACTAATGTACCACAAGATCTACCTAACAAGATGTCAAGATTGAGAACTCAGGATTATGCATGCCTTGCTAGGGAATTAAATGTTGAAGAGAGTATAGATAAATATGCAAGACACGTAGAGTATAAGTCATTTGTAGCAGATAATGAATTTATAAATTCTCTAGAATTTAAGGCATTCCTATATAAACAAAAAGGAAAAGAGATAAGAGAAATGGTTGACAATGTCACACCAGGTAATGAAGAACAGTTACTGAATGATCTAAAGATGAGTGTGGATAGAGAGATGGCAGGTATTACCCCTAAAAAGGGAAGGAAAATGTTAGAAAGTGTTGGTGTTATGATTTTTCTAGGGTTGGATCTCAATTCTGCATTAGTCTTTGATAGTTTCCTAAAAAATAGTAATGCTACACAGAAGCTCAGCCTAGAAAAGGTGACAAAAGTATATGCAGGGTCAAAGTACAATCCAGATGAAGGGTCTTTAATGATTTGGGCCTTGTATCCACCTCACAGGAAATCAGTTGTCATTGATACTGAGAAGGAATTCAGGCATGTTATGAATCTAAAGGTTGGGGAGACTGATCCTGTGGCAACAAAAGAGATTGGGATCAATGTAGAAAAACTGAACAAAGCTCAAATATAGATGTTGATCAAGGAAAAAGAAATGTACAAAATGAATAATGAGAGAATATTGAGAGAAAATGACCACCTGAAAGATTTATTAGGAGTTACATGGGATCAACCAAGCTTCTCACCCATGGTGAAAGTTCACAAGCAAAAGATCATTGGGAAGAATCAAGTGCATATTCTCAAGGGAAGTATGATGCACTTGTGGCAGTAATTAAGAAAAGACAAGCCAGTCTAACAACTTGGTTGAATAAGCTCTGGGGAATACACTCACATAACTTTGTTGCATTACAAGAACACAAGAGAATGGATGGTAGGATCCTTTTGAAGCTCTAGGAAATAAACCAGAGGGATGCTCCTGATAATGCACAACAATTGAGGCTACAAATCATCTTATGAATAAGCACAAATACTTCTTTGAAGAATTGCAAGGGGATGCGCAGGGATTAATTGATGCCACCAAAAAGGGATTGACTGCATTCTTCGATGATAGAGGAAGATTAAAAGAAATGACTAGGTGGAAAGGTGAAAGTGAGTCAATATTGCAAGAAATTTCGAAGAAAACTACCATGAAAGATATAACACTAGATGAAGCATGCAAACAAAATGAAAAGATGGTGAAAATGGAGATCATGATCCAGAATGCATTGGGAGATGCAAATACGCATGAGCGTCGGGACTACTTGGACCACTTGTCAAAGAAATTCATTTATGGCTTAATAGATCCTAATTACCTTTTTTAATTTATTGTTGTTTTAACATAAGACATTTCTGAAAGGACGTGTCCTTTCAAGCAGTTGATGTATAAATATCCATTTTTGGTAGCGAAAGGGATATAGTGAATAGGAAAAGGATACAATAGATTGCAATGTTCATAATCATGAGACTATGATGCATATTTGAAATTATGGAGATATCAATGAAAATCATTTGATGTGGTGGCGTATTTCTAGTATTAGTTGTTTGTTGTGCTAATTGATATTATTGTTGAAGTTGTCTCCAAGGTTGATTTTTTCTAGTTATTTAAATTGATATAACAAGTGTGTATTCAATTTATCAGTGCATACTTGTTGTATCTATATGGTTTAATTAATTGGTTCTTTCAAGGAAATATTAAATCCTTTTAGTCAGTCATAGTAATTAGGGAATCTCATTTGGATCATGAAGAAGAACTTTGTAATCATTTTCTTGCATGTTTATACAAGTTTTAAACTTGAATTTATATGCCAAACAATTAGAGTATCTACCAAAAAGAAGTTACTTATTTTAGATCTTTAATTTGACTCCGTACACCCAATAAGGCACTAGTCTCTACCACTCCACCGTTTAGTTTCATTCATTTTTACATCTGTTAACTAAACATATTAGATTTTAGCCTTGATATTGCTCATACAATTTATACTAAAATAAAACTCATTTATCCACTCCCATTTTCCATTGTGGGAAAATTACTTTAAGGAATAAACACAAGTCAAGTCTTCCTCGTTCATATAGGTGTACTTGCCTAGGTCTAGTAGCACCTGAAGAGAAGAAGGTCTAAACCATTTGGCCTTGTTTGTTACCCTAAAATGTACCAAGAGTTTGGCAACCTCTTGAGGTATTTTTCCTACATTTTTGAGAGTTAAAAAATTGGCGAATCCGCTGGGGAGTCAACTCAAAGTCAGGGCCTTAGTCATAGAGTCAAAAATCCTATATAGATTCCACTGGGAATAAAAAATAATAAACACTTTCTCACTTTTTTTAAAAAGTGAGTGGTGACTCTACAAAGAACATTGCATCAATTCAACATGAATGGTAGAAGATCCCAACACAAAGGAGGTCCCACTGGCAACAATAAGTGGCCACATAAGGATGATAAGGGTAAGAAGATATCTGATGACATGTGCATAACAAACAAAGATAGAGCATCAAGACCACATTGTGAGACATATGACCATTATGATACATGGAGAGATAGTTTAGGTGGAGAACCTTGTACCCCTGAAGAAAAAATAAATCCTTTTTATAATCCTCATAAACATGCATATTTTGATGCTAAACTTGAGGCTGAAAGAATCAAGTATCAACAGGAAAATGATCAAAATGAGCCCATTGATAATGTAACCCCTCAAGAAAGTTATGAGTTATTGAATGACAAAGAATTAGAAATACAATTGGAGTTTCAGAGACAAGAAGTAGAAAGAGCAAAAGTAGAGTAGGAACAACATAGGCTCCAAATGATAAAGGAACTCCAAGACTTGAAATTGCAGAAAGCCCAAATTAATGCTCAAACAACTAGTCTTTCAAAGTATATACTGCCTCATAGGAAAGGAAACAATAATGCAGGGCCTTCAAATCCACCAAAGGCTCCTCAAAATTAGATAGGAAATCAATACAAGCAGCCAAACCATCCACCACATACCTCATCACAACATACAAATGCACAACCACCTCATGGTCAATAATATGTGCCATATCCTCATACACAATACAATAATCCATTGTACAAGTATCAACACCTGCATAACCCTCTCCCTTAGCAATACACAAAAATGATTAGATAGTTTGATTTGATAGGGTTTCAATTATATCCTTACCCTATGGATAGAAGTTGGAGAAGTCTTGTTCCTAAGTTTACATGGAGCAAAGCAATTACTGCTGAAGATCATTTGAGGATTTTTAATGCTTTTTTCCAAGATTTAGATATGCCATATGAGGATTTACATATGAGGCTATTCATGATGTCACTCACCAAAGAAGCTAGGGATTGGTTCAATAGCCTACCAACAACTTCTATTGATTCTATCCAAGAATTTTAGGATCAATTTCTTGAACAATATGGAAATCTATGTGCACCAGATGTTGATTTTCATGAATTAGTAGGGATTCAAAAAAATTAGAACGAGTCAATTTATGATTTTAACCGAAGATTCAACAAATTTTAGAATAAGATACCACCTGGGTCAAAATTGGCAGACCCTACAACATTAAGTGTTTATTTGAAAGAATTCGATCCAAAAACAGGGTATGAACTAAGGAATAGGTTCCCAAGAGATTTAGCTGAAGCCCAAAAGATAGCACTGACCATTGAAAACAATAGGAAAGCTGTTGGGATGATCAACAAGAGAGATAATTCTAGGGTTCCTCAACAAGTCAATAATTATCAATACAAATAGGAAAACACGTACAAAAATGAGAGGCCTAGGTTACATGACATGCCTTACAATACAAATTGGAAGGATGGAAAACCTATAATAGATAGACCTAGGAACAAAGAAACACCTGATCCATTAAGGAAGAAGGGAGCATATATGTTCAATAATAATCTTTGGTGTGAAATTTCTGATGGGCCACATTCCCCAGACCACTGTGTTGTAGCCCAAGAAATGCAGGAAGAAGGGATGTTAGTAAGTAACAGTGGAGAGGACCACACAGTGTATTTGAACTCAAATAATTTTCACCCAGTTGAGGAGAAATACTCATCTTCAGAAGATGAAGGCTATGAGTACGATGTTTCAAATCAAAGGTGCAATGTCCACATGGATGACCAACAAGTTTTTTCTGATTCTAAAGAAAATCATGTAGAACAACACTCTGTTGAGGTGCCTTCTCAATGCAATATAAGGAGACCCACTAAAGAGGAAATAAAGAGGTTAACCATTGCTGCAGTTGAACAAGCAAAGAGCAAGTATTGGTTAAGAAATAGGATAGTGAATGAAAATGAAGGTGTTCCCAAGGGAATATTTATGAAAGAGAAGTATCACAAAGATTTTTGAAGAAAACAAAAAATAAGCAACATGATAAGAACGAACATAAGCTTGTCCAAAAGGAGGAGAATAAAGAGTTACACAAAGAAAAGTAGAAGACTGATCAAATGAATAAAAGGGAAAAGGAAGAAAACAAAGGAGAAACATTAGAGAAAAAGAAAATGATTAAGGCGAAGGGTTCTTCTTTTGATTTCTCTCAAGCTTTATCTCAAGTAAAAATGTCTATCCCATTGCTCGAGATGATGATAATTAAGGAGTAATGGGATAGTGCTATTCAATTGATATCAAATGGAAACGAGAAAAATACAAGTTTTGAAAATTAGATAGCCACTAAAATTGTTAATAAGCAAGAGAAGGTGACTATCCCAGAAGTTTTCCTAAATGATGTATTAATAAATCCCCCCACAAGTTGTTCCTTTTTTCACCACACTACTTATAAATAACAAACTATTGAGGAATTGCATGATAGAATCTGGTGCTACTATCAATATTATGCCAGTTGGAATTATGAAACAACTTGGCGTGTGGGTGGATACTAAAGGAGGGAAGTGTTATGTAATGGATAGCAGGCATGTTCCAGTAACAAGTATTATGAAAGATGTTGGGGGAAATGTCCAATTTGATTTATCTTATGCAACAATTGCAGTGAATGGTTAGGAAGTTAAGTTGTACAGGGAGCCAAGGATGAACCAAATTGTAGATTTTGTACCTCAAGATCAATTCAATTTCTTTTGTGATGTGGATCTTGGGAATTTTAAGATAGAACCAACCCATCTAGAACTAGTCAATGCTTATCCAATTGATAAACATGTTGCAAAAAACTGTGCTGGTGTGTGGAAAATGTACTTTGATGGAGCATGTATCCAAGAAGGTAATGGAGAAGGAATAGTATTTGTTTCACCTAAAGGAGTTACATTTAAATATTCATTCTTATTGGCATTCAAATGTATGAACAACATGGCAGAGTATGAAGCTTTATTAATAGGTTTGAATATAGTTGTAAAACATAAGATCAAGCTGCTAGCTATTCTAGGGGATTCTAAGCTAGTTGTTTCTTAAGTTAAATCAAAATATGCAGGCAAACACAAGAGGCTGAAGCAATATAGGAATGTTGTATGGGACACAATTGAGTTGTTTGATGTTTTCTCCATTGAGTGGATAGATAGGTCAAAAAACATAATGGCATACTTTTTAGCCAATGTAGCACTAAGAAGAGATGGCATTACGCTGGTTGGAGTGTCTCAAATTGAGTTCAAAACAAGACCTATTGTGCCTAACAATATATACAGTTGGGATGTTTTTAATGATGATACTGACCTCCTAAAATTTCTTCACTATATAGATCAATATGAAGCTCAATAAATTGACTTCAATGCCTTTGTAGAAGAAGTAGATGGAAAGTAGACAGTATTTGGGAAGGAGGTCTTATAGCTTAGAACTAATAAGCTTCCCAAAGGGCTAGTAGCATTGGAGAGGGTATATGATGGAAATGATCGATCCCTCATGAAGCAGACACTAGTCAAGAGGGAGGATATTGAAGAGGTCAATTTAGGGATTGAGCTGGCACCAAGAAAAGTATATATTGGAAAGAAAATAAGCTTGACAATTCAAAGAATGTTGATTGCATTATTGATAAAACATAAACATGTGTTTGCATGGTCTTATGAAGATCTCAAAGCATATAGGGAGGATTTGTTTCAACACAAAATCTCGTTGAAACCAGATGCAAAGCCATTTAGGCAGAAGCAAAGACCTATTAACCCAACAATGGAACCAAAAATTTCAGAGGAATTGGAAAAGCTTAGAGATGGGGGTATCATCAAACTAATCAGGCATTTAACATGGGTTTCAAACCTGGTTCCTATGAGGAAGAAGAGTGGGGATATCAGATTATGTGTGGAATTCAGAAATCTAAATGTGGCATCCCTCAAGGATAATTACCCTCTACCTAATATGGAAGTTGTACTACATAAAGTAATGGGGTATGAGCTATTGTCTATGATGGATGGGTTCTCTGGTTACAATCAAGTCAAAGTCAAAGAATCTGAGTAGTACATGACAACTTTTACAACCCCATGGGGAACATATGTTTATGTGAGAATGCCATTCGGTCTCGCAAATGCAGGAGCAACCTTTCAAAGAGCTATGGATGTAGCATTTGTAGACTTAATTAATGCTATAATGGTAGTATATCAAGATGACCTTACTGCTTATTCAAAAAGGGCTGAAGATCATGTAGAACATTTAGAAAAAATATTTATTAAAGCTTTAGAATATGGTATTAGTTTGAACCCTAAAAAATGTCATTTTGCAGTCATAGAGGGAAAACTCTTAGGACATATTGTGTGAAAGGAGGGAATTAGAATAGATCCTGAGAGGGTTGAGGCCATAGATAAAATCCCTATTCCTAAAACTGTCAAGGCCATCCAATCATTTTTTGGATAGATCAACTTTGTTAGGAGATTTGTGTCTAATTTTGCTGAAATTATTAAGCCCATATAAAAAATGCTAAGGGACAAAAAATAGATTGGACTTTAGAAGCATTGGAAGCTTTTATATCCATCAAAAAGGCCATCAAAGAAGCCCCTGTCCTTAAATCTCTAGATTTTGCAAAACCCTTTCAAATATTTTCATTTTCTTCGTTGCACACTATAGTTGTTATATTACAGAAGAATGAGGAAGGTCATGAGCAGCATGTGTCTTTTTTTAGGAAGTCATTGTAGGGGTCAGAATTGAAATATGATATAATGGAAAAAAAAGTATTTGCATTGGTAAAAGACACAAAGGCTTTTAGACCGTATCTTGTTGGAGCCAAAGTGATTGCTTATGTCCCTCATGCAGCTGTTAAAGATATCTTGACATGCTCAGAAGTAACAGGGAAAAGATGCAGGTGGATTAATAAAATTCAAGAATTTAATATGGAAATACAAATCACCAAATTAGTAAGAGGTCAGGGTTTGGCCAAGTTAATGATAGAAACAAATATTGAAGCATATCAAATTTGTAATGTAGAAGATGAAGGAAATGCAATTACGAGCATTGAGCATACTTCTTGGTATACAGAAATCATGTATTACCTCAAATACATGAAGTTCCCTGAAGGATTAAGTGATAATCAGAGAAGAACTTTGAAGCTGCAAGCATCTAAATATGTGTTCATGGAAGGTGATTTGTTTTTGAAAAATAGGGACGGGATGTTGTTGTTATGTCTAGATGAATCACAAGATAAGCATGTTTTAAGAGAGATGCATGAAGGGGTATGTGGAGGCCATTATTCTGCAAAGAAAACTACACATAAGATTCTCAGGGAAGGTTATTACTGGCCAAAAGTCTTTAATGATTCATTTTCATATGTAAGAAGATGTGAAGCATGCCAAAAGTTCTCGGGGAAAATGAAGTATCAGGGAGCTTTACCACTTAGACCTTTGCAGTTCGAAGCCACTTGTCATTAGTGGGGGATTGATTTTATTGGGGAGATACAAGAGAAATAAAATGGAGTACATAAGTGGATACTGGTAGCTACTAATTAATTCACCAAATTGGTAGAGGCAATCCCAACCAAGCAAGCAACAAGTAAAGTTGTGATCAATTTTTTAATGGATAACATTATTATCATATTCAGTAGACCATTAAGATTGATTATAGATAATGGGATGTGTTTCAGATCTGATGAGTTCAAATATTTTTGCAGTACACATGGTATCACTATTTCTTATGCGGCTCCTTACCATCCACAAGCTAATGGTCAGGCAGAGTCCAGGAACAAAAGTCTTCTGAAAATCATAAGGAGAATGCTAGGTGGGAATAAAAAGGCTTGGGATTCAAAATTGAAGATGGTTGTGTGGGATGATAGGATCACTGTGAAAAAGGCAATTGGAAAATCCCCATTTGAATTGGTATATGGAACACAAGCTAGGATGCCTTTACAAAATTTGTTACCAGTTTACAAATTTATCCTTCAGGAAGATATAGATATTCCAGAACTAATGGAGGAAAGAATGGAGCAGCTGGTAGAGCTTGATGAAATGAGAAGAGTAGCTCAAAACCAAAATGCGAAGTTGCAGGCACAAATGATGTATTTATTTGATAGAAAAGCAAAAGATAGAAAATTTGAAGAAACTGATCTAGTGCTAATGTGGAATGCAAGGTGTTAGGAGAAGGGAAAACATAGGAAATTTGAAGCCTTGTGGCTGGGACCCTTTGTTGTTGTTGGTAAGAAAGGAGAAGATTCATATTACTTACAAAACATGACTGGTGAAGAACAGGAGTTTCCTGTACATGGGAAATTTTTTAAGAACTTTTTCTCTTAAAAAAAAAATACAGAGGATTAAGGGTTGCCAGTGCATGAACAACTCTTGACAAACCTCTCAGAATTTTCTCCATG
Organism: Sequoia sempervirens; assembly: GCA_007258455.2. Classification (NCBI taxonomy): domain Eukaryota; kingdom Viridiplantae; phylum Streptophyta; class Pinopsida; order Cupressales; family Cupressaceae; genus Sequoia; species Sequoia sempervirens. The sequence goes on from VDFB02358134.1 coordinate 64,229,176, forward strand.
CACAATAGTTCAGAAAATAAAAGGAATAGGAATTGTTAGTACATGGACAATCCTGAAATTCCTTCATTTAAAATAAATTCTCTCCATGTACAGTAGTATAGGATCATGTTCATCTCTACTTCCTTTCATTCCATCCTTCTCACTAATCCATGACCCTAGAAGTTTGGTCTTCTCATCTAGATATTTGGATCCTTGCAATGATCTCACAATCATTCGTCCCCAGACAAGGCCACTATTAGAACTGTAAAATTTTGAAAAATTTATGGTTTTCTATACTCATAAGTTTCCTAAGAAGCCCATACCATAAGTATAAGAATCTGCTTTGCATAACATATTTGCTCATGTTCTAGTCAATTTTTATCATTTGGTCCTATAAAATTCACATGACACTGAGCATTTGAATGTATAAATCATACTGGCATAAGACGATGCGGGTCTCTCCGATCCATAAATCATTTTATACTAATGCATATCTTTTTCAGTATATTGGCAAGAGGTCGAGAAAGTCATACCGATAAAATCTCATTTGAGGATACACATTGGGAAGATGCAGTTCACAATCACAAATGAAAAATAGATCCTATCGGCTAGATAATAATCATCAGGGTGATAGTGAAAATTCATATCGAGCTTATATATGTCTTACCGCTCGAAGAACAAGGAAATATGTTAGCCAAACCAGAGCCATCGGAGTAAAGTTCCTAAAGTCAGCCCGAGACATTCATCTGGTCTTGCTGATGAAGCGGAGGAGGATTCTGTTGGTAGGATAATGTTACTAGGATGAGTTCGAGGAGTCCTTCCAACCCTCCATGATGCACCGATAGAATTGTATTGGTAAGGGACTTGGCGATGTGTTTGGAGGGAATGATCATCGGAAAGACATGATTCATGGTCTCGTCAATGAAGAAATTCATTGGTGAGATAGACTTCAGTGGAGAGAGATAAGAAGGTCATACTGAGTGTAGTTCCATTGGAAAGAAAATAATTATGTCTTAGCGATCAAAATTGACGAAGAAAACAGACCGACAGGATTGGCTTGGGGATCTTGTTGATAAAGAATGAAGGATCGAAAAGATACCTATCTTTGGAGTAAGATGAGGATTGTCTGCCTGACTTACTAAGTCACAGTGATAGATTTACATCGGTGGGAGTTATAGCGATATAATTAAGACTAAAAGGACAACTCTCGAGGAGACTCATAATGTCGGTGAACCTACAGGACATCTTAGCGATATATGATCTATTGATAGCAAAGATACAAAATAACTGTCGGGGAGACTCAAAGTGTTAGGGAAACTACAAGATGTCTTAGCGAGTGTTTAATGAACATTGGTAAAAGCCCGAATAAAAGGATTGGCCAAGATTTGAAAATGTCTCACCGACAAGATTACATGATGTGACAGTGAGAGTTTTGAAAAAACCTTCTACACTCGTGTTTTAGCTAAAACATTAATGGTGCCATGGAGCATAAGTAATTTCATGAACCAAGGAGAATTCAATTGAAAACATTATTGCGGAATTGATAGTGGAGGAAGCAGAGGGGCGAGCAAATGACCAAGGCATTCTTTCAGTTCAAAAATTTTAAGCAAAATATAGTAAGTTCTTCATACCTTATTTTTGCAATTTTGAAGAATGGAAGCCACTAGTTCAGGAAAATCAAAGGGTATAAAACATGGGGAAAGTAGTCAGTCTTCAATTCTTTGCAATGTTGAACCTTGAATGAAGAGTGAGCTTCAATACTTGCAAAAACCCCAGTTTTTTGCCCTAAAATTTCAACTTTGCTAATGAAACTTATTGTGGAAGACTAGACTATAGAATTTGCTTTGTAAAAATGACTAAGAAATGTGAAAAGTGACTTAAAATGAGTACTTTTAAGCATCAACACCTAATTTTCCAATTATTTAGACCTAAGAGGCTGACATTCACCAAAAAATTAAGTTGAATTAATTGAATTTTCACTCAAAATTGAAATTTCCCTCAAAAGGGACTCATTTGACACCCTTGGCGAATGGGTCCCACTAGTGGTTTTTGAAGGTGGTTTTTCAGGATATGCATGAATTAAGTGTTGTTTGTTGGTATTTAAGTGATTTCTCAGGTGAAACGAGCTTCTAGATAAAAAATAATGGGTCTTAGGGGCCTATAAGTATTATTTTTTGAGGATAAATAATGCAAAGTACTCAAAAGTGGGTCCAATTAAGCGTGAAATTTCCTCTTTTCTCAAGAGTGTCCAATTTTCTACACCACAACCCCCACTTTAAAGTAGTTGCTAACACCATTACTATGTGCAATTTCTTTAAAGTAGCCAATGTTCAATCCTAAGATATGAGAGCTTCCTTGGAAATCTTTATGCCAAGTCATATGTTTTTGAAATAAAGCTACAACATGAGAGGACTTCCCACCAAAATACATAAGGAATATATGGATTTGAGGTTAGTATATCTTTGCTACAATGTTGTTATAGAGCTCGGAAATGTTATCATTCCCCAAATACTCATAGCACTGGAAGAGTGACACATACAATTTGAAAATAAAGAAAAAAAATTTCAATCAACATGGAAGAGACCTAAATGTCTTGACACCTTGCGTGATCCCCAAAAGGAAAACACAAGATAAGTCAAAAGAGGTAAAAAATTTATGACATAGAGAAGAATGTGGATACATATAGAGGAATACACAAAAAGAGAGAGATAGACCAAACAAAATAATGTGGGGGATCACATTATGCACATGCAATCACATAAAGATCACGAAAATGAAAATAATGCAAAAGACTAGTGTTGGTTAATTTTCTAGTAGAACCTTAGAGTGCTCTAAGGAGTACTAGCCAACTTTTATAATGAAGAAACTACAAAGCTAGTGGCCAACACAATGACTAAAGGATTTTGAGGTCTTTACTCCTACACTTTAGGCTATGTGGGACCTAGGAGTGTGTTCCATACTATGTTTTCATGAGGTTTATCTATTTGATAACACATTTATTCCTACACATGCAAATAATGTACTTCATTGAAGGTTGAGTAGACCTTTAAGCAGATAATTACCTATTTTTTAGGAAATGGGGGTAGCTAAAACCCCTACTATGCTTGAAAATATTTTAAATGAATGTTGTTCTTTATTTCAATTCTATGGCCAGTTGTGCTAATTACTCATTTTCATGCAATATTTTCTAACAAATAAACCAATGTTTCATCAATTGGAGCAACAGAGTCAAGTATATAAGAACTAGTAATATATGTAAGCTACTTAATTCAAAGACGAGTGGACTATTTTCATAGTACTTTGTGTTTATGAAAACTCACAATGCCTAAAAACACTCACTCCTTGCAAATCCTATACAATTCCTTACAAAATCTATAACCCTCAAGCGTTTTAAGCAACTCTTTGAGTTAAACCTAAAATAGAAGCATAGATTCAATGGAACAATTGAATGATAACACCATTAGTATTTTAATTCATAACTTGTGAGAAAGATATATAAGAGAGTATTTGTTTCTGGACTAATATTTGTTTTGATGTTTGTAGCCTTTATAGAACTAATTTAAGACTATTACATACAATAATCATACCCAAGACAACCTACTGTTCTATTCATTCATATTCTTTACAAAGTGCCTTTCCTGAACTTAGCTTGCACCTAAAACACTGTTGAGATTTAAAAATCCGACCTCCTATAATGAGCCCTAAAATCCATTTTATAGAACAAGGGAGCAACAAGAAACATGCTCAATTACATTTACATTTCATTTCATTTGAATATCATTTGCACCAAAATTTGAGACATCCTTAGTTAGTTACATGCACTCATTACAAAAAATGGAAGAAGAAAAGACCAAATTCCACATCCTTTGCATGAAGACATGCCAATTCCTCAAAAGGAAAACTTTGTTATTGAAACAACATCAAATCCTTGTCCTTGTTGACCAAAGAAGATTCTCCACTCATAGCCCTAGCAAAAACTAGCATACCACCCAATAAAAGCCTACATGCCACCAAAGTTAGGAAGTCCCACACTTCTCCAACACACCAGCCTGGAAAATTTCCACATCAGCACTAGAAACAAGAAATAAAATGAATGTTGAATAGGAAAATCCTGATAAAAGGGCAATGGTGTCATCAAAAACAAAAATGGAGCAGATTCATCACTTTGAGTCATCAGCCTTAGAGGATACTCACCCATGTCTTGTTTGTGGTGGAACTGGAGGAACCATCACCACCTCCTCATTAGAAACTTGAGAACATACCAGGGAGAGTGGATAATGTTCACACTTTGAATTAGTATCACCCTCACTATCTAAAGGGCTATTAGAAACCTCAATGGGAGAATTGTGTCCTCCCAGATAAGTCTTACGATACGTGCACCTTTTCTTTTCCTTCTTTTCATATTCCACTAGATTTTCCCCTTTGAACTTGACTAGCTCTTTTGAAATAGTTCAGCTCCTGAGGCCATAATTACTCCTAACACCATACTTATTGAATTTCCTGCATCCCCTTCTACACTTTGGTGTATCAGGAGCGCTCTGTGTCTCAATTTCATCCTCAGGAGAATTTTCCTCAAACTCGAGCAAACTCAATCTTCTAGACCTTCAAACTAGCCTAACAGACTCTCTTGACTTATCTTCTTAGTGATAAGAACCAAAAGAGATTCAATAATTTTACTCTCATAATCAAACTCAAATTTCAGTGTCTGAATGCAATTTTTGAATGAAAAATATGGCCATCGATCCTCATTATATAGATCCATGCAAGCGTACCAACCATTAATACTTAAAGAAAGCTTGAGTGCATGAGCCAACAATAGTTTGATGTGATCCTTTTTACTCTCAACCATTGATCATGTTTTAAAAATAAATTAATGGATAGATTACTGATGCAACCAATTATAACTAAGTTTTAATTGTGCTTTTAATTCCTTTTCTTGATCAGAAAATCCTTAAGTAAATATATAGGCACTTGTACACATATTTCGACCACATACTTGACATCAGTTAAAAATTTTCATGCTATAATTACTTGCTTACCCATGGGAATTAATACACTTTTGTTTCTTCAAAGCAAAAAAATAAGGAATGATCTTGATCTGATCTCAAAATATCAGTTTGTACATTGCCCTGCTTTATTTTCACCTTCCCACACGTATCAATAACTGTTGGAATTGATGGTCAAAATCCAAAACATGTGCTTCAAGGAATAAACTTAAAAAATGGCACTATTTAGAAATAGTACTCTCTTGGCCAATTTTAGTAACCTTCCAACTCCACTAGAGTCCATTAGAGTATTTTATCTAATGTCCACGTGGAACTTTCCCGCTCACCCATTGCAAAATATAGTACACAGGCGGGGCCTTCACAAGATGGCGAGGAGCGGTTAGGATTGAACCACATCACCCATCATCAACCATCGATCTCCTTCATTACGAAGAAATCACCTTCTTCAAAGCTTGGTGAATCCCACAAAAATGACAAGTGTCACTCAGCCGGCTAGCCCGTGTAACTATCTTTCTTTAATGATTTAGATAGACGGGCGCATGAGGAATGGTCTTGATGAGAACATGTGTTGCGATGTCCATCATTCATCTTCTCTAAACTATGTCCACCAACCTTGTGGAGACACTGGTCCCATCGCCAAGCATGATATGTGGTCATTTCCCGTGAGCCCGTGTATTTAAAAATAATATGAAATAAAACAAGATGGGTGCATGAGGAGTGGTAAAGATGTGGCCATGTCTCAAATCTACAATAGTTGATCTTCTTTGAATGGCGCCAGCTATCTTCACCAAGGAGATCGGGCCCACCAACACAGTAGACATGTGGTTGAAGCCTGTCAGCTTGTTTGAATAAAATAAGAAAAAATAAATCAGCATGGGTGCACGGGGAATGACTGGGATCAACTCCTGATGATTGAACGGTCAACATGAAATCCTAAGTCTGCACATGCTAGAAAAGTTAGCTTAAAATGGGGCCATCTCTAGAACAATGAGAATTTGATCATCAGAAATGGGAATTTAAGACTTGAGTCATTTAAAAGTAAAATCATGCCTAACCATAGCAAAATTTTAAACAATGAAAAATGATTAAGGTGATCGACAATCCTAAACTCCCAGGGCCGGTGAAAACGACGAATTTGATGGAATAAATGATAACTTAAAAATTCAGATACTGGGAACACTAGGTCAATGAAAATTTAGAAAAACCAAGGGTGGTTTTTGATTCATAGGTTAATTGTGAGGCATTTAGGCAACAAAAATACCCTAAAATAGTGAAGAGAACACAACCCTTAGCCAAAAACAAGGGTCTAAGCCAATTTTTGCACAAATTGTAAAATAAAACTGAGAATTTTTTGAGGGGTTCCATCAACTAGCAAGGCACATGCAAGTTAACCTATAGTATGTTTTCTACATCCCAATCTCAGTCAGTGTATACAAACGGTGGATGATGCAGAGAATGAAACTTAAACAACTTTTCAAAAGTTTGACCAACCCTTCTATGATAGTTAGGTGATACCCTACTCTACTAGACCTTAAGCCCTCAATTTAGACCCAAATTGACACTTTTCATGAAAACACTCATTGTTGATGCCTTAAAGGGTCTTATAATAGTCATTAAAATCTATTAAAAAAAATCACTTTTAGTAAGGTTTCAACTAGTCCATGTAATCTGACCTATAAGCCTTTCATTCCTAGGATTTAAACCCTTATTTCCTTGGAAAACCTAGCATCTTAACATAAAATAACTTACTTTTGATGGCTTGATCAACTTTAAGATGTGTTATAGAACCTCCACAAACCTCTACCTTGTTTGAAAAACTCAATAAATTCAAACTTTCAACAAACTTTAACTGTTGTAGGGTTATGACAGTCTTTTTGGTAGGGATTTCATGCAAATAGTCCTAAATAACTCATTAAAAAAAAATACGAAGCCCAAAATTGGTGAGAATTTAATCGAGACCCTAACAGAGTTTCTCACAAAATTTCATGGTTTTTTCACCTACCAAAAAAATGATATGAATTTTTTTCCTATTGCTAAAATCCCTAGTTTTTGAACAAAGCAGCAAGGACTATTTTGATCATAACATGAGAAAAAACTCAATGAAATCACCTCAAAAATATTTCATTTGAACCTTATGACATGACATTATCATCCCACATAAACAAAGACCTGTAAATTGACTGTACAAGTCCATACCAAACTATTATTTTCTATTTTTTTAGGAAAACTATCATAAATTGTCAAAAAAACAAGGTTTATCATGAAAATATTGCTCCTCCACTTCTTGGAGCATATATTATCATTCATTCAACTTCCATGAACTTACAAAAGTTAATTACACTTGAGCATATGTCCTTTTCTTCAGTAACCCTTATGTCCATGTCATTAAACTTGGCATTTAGGCTCTTTTTTGCAACTTTTAACCTTATACCACACCTAGGCTAGAAAAAATTACAAAAGATTATATATGGTTTTCTAAGACCATTTTTTTCATCTTTTCTTGAAATACAACTAGGATTCATAGAAAAAAGTGTTTCCAAATTCTCACCTACAACTTGATTTGGTAGAGCAAAGGTAGTTTATTTTCACATTAAAGGTGAAAAGATTCTAACACATTGATGTTATTCTTAACCATTGCATATTTTAAAGTACTTGAAAAAAGGACTGAATTCAGTTTTGTTGTTCAAATTTTTGTGACATAAAGGAAAGTACATAAAGAACACAAGAAATTGCTTTCATTCAATTCTATAATGATTCATTCATTTCACAATGTTTCATTTATTTTGCAAATGAAATATACATAGAATTGCACAAGTGTTGCATTTATATTCATTGGAAATAAAGGAGTAATCAAATGTTCCGCACAAGTTGTGGGAGTAGTGGAACCAGTGCAACATATAAGATATGTTATACATTTGAAGATTAAATAATACAAATACATATGAAAGGAGACATATCCATCATTTCCTATGGGGGGTTTCTTGTTGGTCTTCATTGTTGCTTGCTCCTCCTCGCTCCTGATCTTCAAGTGAACCTACATCATGTTAAAAGATTTGGTTAGAGTTATGGATATGAGTCTCATCATATGCCCTATCAACAAAAATATAGCACATGTTTATGATGCATTAAATAAAAAAATATCAGATGTATGCAAGAGAGCCTAAAAAATAAAACATCACAATAGCACTGACCTTCACTATTTTTTATGGGTATGTGTAGGATCATGGGGGTCCAAACTAGGCCTCAAAGTGGCAATGAAAATTTAGAAAATCAAAGTTAGGAAACTTGACATAAAAATTTTAATAGGTTATTAACATAATTTGAAAAATATATAAGAACAAAATTTGTAGCAAATTGATTGTAGTTTCTGGGCTAGAAGTCATTTTTTGGAAAAAGTAAATTTGTTTTGAGAAAATTTGAAATTTCAATGTAGTGGTACTAATTTTTTTAGAAAAAGATAAGAAGCAAGTTTGTGTCTGACCACCCTAAGTACAAGAAAAACATAATATTTTTTTCTGAATTTTTTAATATAAGTAGAGGACACATGTTTTGATGTTCTAGATTTTTTTTGTAATTTTTTTCCACGTAAATAATTAGTTATGATTTTTTAACTATAACTTTCTAGAATTATTAAAATGTTTGTGTCTAACCACCATAACTTGGTCAAAAAACTATGAAATTAATTTTTTTTTTATCCTATAGTATGTGAAGCATAGAATGTGGTACATATTCTAGATTCAAAAAATGTTAAGTAGTTTGAAAGTTATAGAAGTTTTTCAATCAGCCTATCAATTAGGACTTTACACATAATGTAGGTAGAAAATCAATAATAATTACTTATTTAATTCAAAATAAGGAAAAATTTATATTGGTGGAAAGCTGACAATATTTTTCATAAACCCTTTTCATTTGATGAAATTTGGGTCAAAAAAAGTTGTCAGCTACAAGGGTGAACTTCAGAAAACTAAACACATTTTTTGGGTTGGATTTCCAGGTCAGGGAATCCCAAACCAAATCCCAAGCCAATATCCATTTTGGTTTGGTAATACCAAAGCAAAATGGATATCCATTTTGTTTTTCGAAACAGATATCCATTTTGTTTTTCAAAACGGATATCCGTTAGTTATATTTTTGTTATATTATTTATAATACATAATATGATATAATATGTGCATGTGTGCTAAATGTGAAAAGTTAGTATCAACACAAATGTTAATGAAATGATTTATATTGAAAGATTCAAAGCAAAGTAAAACTATTCTAAGTTGCAATAAAGATAAATCTTCCAAGAACGACTCATTGTCCTCTATTCTTAAATGATTCTTTTTAACCTTTTTGGCCCTCAGATTTCTATGTGCACAAAGGCTATTAGAATGACACTTAAGAAATGAGATTAGTATTCAACATGCAAGCCAACTATATGCCTACATGAAACTATGTGCAAACAATGATGATGAATGGCATGATGGATGGAGGATGATGTTGATGATAAATGAACAAGTGGAGGTGGATGCTATGGTATTGAACTATGATGATCTATATATGATTCTACATATGCTCAAATGCAAAATAATAATGACTATGATGATACTCCATATGCTCAAATTCAAACTTAAAATAAACTAATCTAAAATGAAACTATGATGCAAGATGGATGATAAAATGAAACTATGATGCAATACGTTAATCTAAGATCTAAATATGATGCAAAAAGTGATATAAAAACTAGCTATAAGACTCCAAGAATGCTCCAATCTCTAATGATAAACTTGCATGATAAGTTTAATTAAAATGTGGATGCAAAATACAAGGCCCAAGGGTTGTATTTATAGCCTTTTCCAAGCATATAGTGAGGTGGCAATAATCAATGGTCCATATTCAAATAATAAAAATGGATGGTGAAGATGAAGAGAATCAGGTTGTTGTCCCCTTGACCAAATACAACATGCCATGTGTGTGGAAGAATCTCTTAACCAATGGGAAACATGCCATTTGGATGGAAGATTCAAGTGTGGGAAGAGAAGACCATGTGCTTCCAAAATTGGTGGAACTGTGGGAAGAATAAATCATGTGCTCCAAAATTGGTGGAAGTGTGGGAAGAAAAGACCATGCCATGTGTGTGGAAGAATCTCTTCACCAATGGGAAACATGCCATTTGGATGGAATATTCAAGTGTGGGAGGAATAGATCATGTGCTCCAAAATTGGTGGAAGTGTGGGAAGAAAAGACCATGTGCCTTTTGAAATTGATGGAAGTGTGGGAAGGAAAGACCATGTGCTTTTTGAAATTGGTGGAGGATAATTCTAATTAAAAATTAGAGTTATTTATTTTCATGTGACCTTGATGAGGTGACACACAAAAAGTCGTAGAAATGTGCTCTAATTCCTAATTGGATTTAATGAAGTTTAATTAAATAAAACAAGTTTAGGGAACCTTGTTTATTTAATTAATTTAGAAGAAAGTGTTTTAGATTTTGGAGAATTAGAGAAGGGTGAACAATATAAATAAATTGAGCATTTATTTATATGTAGTTGAAATATTAATCAAATAGCTAGTATTTAATTAATTAAAGGTGATGACTATTTTTATATGTTTATTTAATTAATTTAGAAGAAAGTGTTTTAGATTTTGGAGAATTAAAGAAGGGTGAACAATATAAATAAAGTGAGCATTTATTTATATGTAGTTTAAATATTAATCAAATAGCTAGTATTTAATTAATTAAAGGTGATGACCATTTTTAGGTGTATACATTTTTCCCCTCTTTGAAGTAATGTGTTTACACCTTGCTTCAAAGGAAAATTTGATACTGATGTTGAGAAAAGTTTTTGATGCCCTAGATGATGCCCCAGATGTTGATTTTCTGGTACTGATGGATATATGCCCCCTCGAGAGATAAATTGGTGAAGTTTGGAATTTTGATAATTTGTCAATGATTTGATGATTGTGTGATGATGTTGTAATGATGTGATGATGATCCCATGTTAAGCCAATGATACCATGATAATAAACATGATTTATCTCTCTAAAAAGAAGATTGAGCCTACTAGAATGATTAATTGATTAATTGATTCCTTATGTTTCCTCCTTGTGTTTGATGTTTGATGATCACATTCAGCCTTTATGTTGATAATGATTGATGATGTTGATAGATTATATTTCCATTGATCTCATGATAGGTGAGATGCAATGATAGGATGATGATAATTGACCTCATGATAGGCAGGTTGATTTGATTAATGAACCTCATGATAGGCGAGGATCAATGATAGATTGATGATTGACCTCATGATAGACGAGGATCAATGATAGTTTGATTGATTGAACTCATGATAGGCGAGGTGCATTGATCGATGAACCTCATGATAGGGGAGGTTGAATTGATTGATGAACCTCACCATAGGCGAGGTTGAATTGATTGATAAGGTTGTTGATTTGGTATATGTTATTGATCATAGGAGGATTTCTGCATCTAGTGTAGGTGGATTCAGATTTGATTGGGCAATGTGGTTTGACTTCTCTGATTGATTGATATTCCCTAGTATAGGATTGATTGATGTACTAAGACTTGATGATGTACTGAGACCTGATGTATACACTGATTCAATTGAGACATTGATGATGTACCTCTTGATTTGAGACATTGTGATACACTACTAGTTTTGATATTGATGTATCTCCTTATACCTTTGGATATCCTTGTACACTTTGACATCATTTTGAGGTATATGATATGCGGTGATGATTATGATCTATGTGTCTATATGATGTTTATATATGAGGATTATCATGATGATTATGATGGATGGATTTGATTTCTATTTTATGATGCTATGTGATGTTCTGCATGATGGTGATATGATATGTTATGGATGTGATTATGCAAATGACATGTGATGTTTATATCTAGTTAGTCTTTTATCAATCTTGGATTTGAGTAATTATAAATTCATCTTCACTACTAATTTTAGATGTTCATAACAAGGGCATTATATCCTTGTTAATCAATCATGTTTTTAAGTAGCTTTTTCTTCTCAGAAATCTTACTCTACCGGATATGTCTTTCAATCTTTTTAATGGACCAATTTCTTAATCCATTAATAATGAATTAGATGATTATGATTATGCAAGTGAGATGGAATGCATTTTGTTTTGTGTTTTCTGATGCAAATATAATGATGTGATGCATGGATGGATGAATGATGTAATCATGTTTTCCAATGTATGCAAATGATGATGCAACTGATATGCAACTAAATGAGAATGATGTGTTTTTGGTTAATGTTAAGTGTACTCAATCCATTGACAATAGAGATAACATCATTGTTGCAGCTTTGGAAATGCCATAAATACAGATGCAAACTAACATGGATGCAATCTACTCTAACCATGTAGATCTTGTATGAAATTTTTTTCATTTGTAATAGCTAAATTTTCATGCTTTTTATCATCATTGGGCCTTTAAAATGTTGAAAGTGAGTACAAGAATTGATGGTATATTTAGACCATGATGACCTCAGTACTACTTCCATGATGTTTGATAGTGCAAGTTAACAAAAGAATCTAAGTATAATTAAACCGAGATGACCTAAGTATTGCTTGCATAAATAGACAAGAGTAAATCTTTTTCTTATGAAAATTTGGAATGTCATTAGTGATACTTTGTAGCGCATGTCTCGCAACAATTTTCACAATAATAATGATCAACTCATAGACAACAGAAAAAGAAAAATCATACTTCTTCCTGGATCCTCTAGTTCGATACATCATCAAGGGGCTCTAGAGATATGATAAATAAAATAAAATTACAACAATTGAACATTTGTGTTTAATGTGATAAACCCATGATTCAAAAGAGCATCATCCTTTTGATTTGATTTTATGATGTTTTTGGGATTTTTTCATTTTTTCCAATTTTTAGGTGTTTTCTGAGATTTTGACCAAGAACCTAACCTAAAGACCTATCCTAGGGGCCTCAGGGGCTGATCAAAGATTAGCCTTCCCTATGTTATACACGTAGAGACCAAGTAGTTTGAGTGACTCAACCGATTTACAGGACCAAGATATGAATAGACAAGAGATGACAACTAATTATAATAGATCGCTAAAGGACCTAACCTAGGGTGTCTCGAGGGCTGATCAAAGATTAGGCTTGCCTACATTTAAGCTTAGAGACAACATAGTTCAACAAGATGACTCTATTTTTGACTTTCTGACTTTTTGACTTGTTTTTGGATTTCTATATGATATGGATGTTTGATGTGTTTCTGATGGTGATTGATGTTCAATGTTGGGTTGCATTATGATCATTTTTTTTGTTGTGTTTTTCTTCCTAATATTTTTCTATTGGTTCAATCTCAAGGTTTGTTTCCCCAAGTGAGTTCAATATTTTTACCCTAGTCCATGGTGAGACACAATCACGATGCCAAGATATGTACATAGTGCTTTCAAAGGATAGGCAGATAGATGGAAAAAGCGATTGGCGAAATCGAATGGTTGACATGCTCAAATAGTGCCTATTGCTAGGTTTTCACTACTTGTTTTTATTGTACTTTTTTAGATTTTATTATTTTTTATGATTTTTTTGAACTTTTTGATTTTTTTTTGTATTTTTCTCTTTTTCTATTTTTTTTGGATTTTCTCAAGATATTTAAGATGGAATGAGATGATATGATCAATTGAAATAACAGGATGCCCCACAATAGAGGTAATGCAACTATGGATAAATGATAGATCAGACTAAAAGATTGATTGCAAAACATGTCACACAAGCAACATATCTCCTATCAAAAGATGATAATGGTTGATTGATTAAGATGCCATAAATGATTGATTCCATAAGGCATGATGATGATAAGATTGATGATTATTTATCATTTATTGACAAAAGATATGATGATTGGATTTTTTTTTATAGCTCTGTTTAAATATGATTTACATCATAAAATTCAAGGTTGCAAAGGGACATGATGACATGGACTTTGATAAGCTAGGAGATATGGAATGGAAGAAAGTGAGGATAAAGATAATGAATTGGATGATCAAGATCAACTAGATAAGATACAAACATAGGCCCAAGTATTTTTCCCCTATTCCTCATCAAGACCAAGGACAAGAAGAAAGGATGTATCTAGTAAGAATGATGGAATATGTATAAGATGAAAGATATGGTACGAAAGATATGGATAAATCATATAGGATAAGATATATGATGTTCAAGAATATCCTTAACCTTGTCAAGATCAAAGTTGGGAAATGTAAGGAATGATAAGATGGATGAAACTTTCTCCCCAATTGTAGAGTACAAGAGGAATATGGAAAATAGGATATGGATGATAGGGAGATGGAGGAAGGACTTAAGCATCAAGTTTCACGACCAAATATCCCTTTAATAAACCATGGTAAATGGAAATTAGACTCATAAATGTTGGCCTATTAAAGGTACGATGGAAGAACTAAGGACCTATCCAAAGGTTTGGATTAAAGGAGAATGATGGGGGATGAATGTTGGGTAATGGATAGGAGGTGAGAAGACTTGCTGATGGATCGATGGAAAGGATTGCAAGGTAAACATTAGCAAACACCTTGAAGGGTGGTGGAGTGATGGAGGAAAAATGTATTTGGAAGATGATAGGTTTTTAGATGGAAAATTGAAGGAAGCTTTTGGATTAACAAATTTGGATGCCAATTTAGATTTTATTGCTTCTATGAGACTTTTTGGAATCCACATGACTTTTGACTTTGATTTTTGCTTTGTGGGCCTTTGTGGCCTTTGATATTTTTCCTTTTTCTTTATGGACCTTTGTGGTCTTGGGAATTTTTCCTTTTTCTTTGACAGGCCTTTGTGGCCTTTTGTAATTTCCTTTTGATTTATGGACATTTGTGGTCTTGGAAATTTTTATTTTTTCTTTGATGGTCCTTTGTGGCCTTTTTTATTTTTCCTTTGATTTTGTATCAAATTTTCTTTTATTTTTGCATGCCTCTTCAAGGACACATGTTGATCCTTTGACACATGTGGATTTTGATATGGAAGCTTTTGACATTTGGCACCTAAATTGCTTCCAAGAGCAATGGGAGGGGTGGATTGAGATGAATGGTATGGAGGTATTATGGATGAGTGAGTGTAGGTATAATTTTGAAAGGGAATCAAGGATGTGTGCCTTTGTTGTTCTTGAGGAATAGGATATGGACCTAGGATAGATGGAAGGTTTGGTGGATTAGGATGAGGACCTAGGATAGACGGAAGGTTTGGTGGATTAGGATGAGGACCTAAGATAGATGGAAGGTTTGAAGGACTAGGATACTCAGGAATATAACCAAGGCCATGGCAATGTGGGTTTTCTTGAGCAAAAAGGGGTTCTAGGATACCTTGTTCATGAAGGCCTAATCTTTTCCCTTTGTAATTCATACTTTGAAACATTGGCTTACCAATGGGATATGTATTGTTCATGAAACAAGATGCAAGTCTATTTTGGGAAGTATATGATATGGATGAAAGGATAGGTGTTGGAAGTAAACCGAAGTGGATAAAGGTGGAGGGTCCCAATTTGTAAGTGTGGGGTTCATGGATAGCTAGTATAGGTGTGATAGGATCTTGACATGGGGATGATGGGGTGTTTTGATCTTGACTTGGAAAAGGATCATGAGGTGTAGGAGATGGAGTATCTTGCTCTTTACTAGGTGTGGAATCATCATGAAGTAGTATGGAAGGAATATCTTGATCTTGAGAAGGATAAATGTCCTCATGGAATGAAGGGATATCCTCAGATGGAAGCATATCTTGATCTTGATGAGGAAGGGAATCGTGAAATTTTGTAGAAATCATTTCTTGATCATCAGGTGATAGGAAATCATTAGATAGGATGGAAGAATTATCATGCTCCTGGGATGTAATGAAATCATGAGATGGTATGAATTCATTAGGTGGGCTAGAAGAAGAACTCAAAAGGATACTTTTCTCTTGAGATGGAAAGGAGTCATCATGGATGAAAACTAAAAGGAGGGGATCACCATAGAATTCTTGAGAGATTTGGTCTTGGTCAAAGATTGGAAGAACTTGTAGAATTTTTGTATCATTGGATGAAGTGGAAAAAATGTTTTGATCTTGATGTGTTAGGGAATATATGCTAGCATGGTTTGGACTAAGAGATTAGCATGAATCATTGGATGCAAAAGATATGATAGAAGAAGGCAGTTGGATGGAATCGTTAACTTGGATGAAAGAATCATGAGATTTATTTTGGCTTATAGGAGATGAAGATAGATGTATGACATGGTATGATTGTTCAATATCATTTATGTTTGAAGACTTTGATTTGGGATTATTGATTTTTTGCTAAAATTCAAAGAAATTGAACTTGGATGATGTAGTTGTTGGTGGAGAAGGTGTCATGTTTGTATTTCTATCAGAACAATAAGAATACATGTCTGACAACACATGTCTTTCTGTGGTTGTTTCCCTTTGCATATCCCAGATTTGTTGTTGAAGGTTTTTCATTTGATGAGCCAAAGAAACTACTTGTTCAAGATCATTTTTGGGCTTTTTGGGTGGAGCCTTCAATTGATTCACATCAAAGTCTTATGGTAATTTGGCACCTTGTTTGGCTAGCATAAGGAGGTATTTTTCCCCATTTCTTTCAAAAATATTTTCTAAACACTTGTGGAAATTGGGGTCTTATTCAACATGTTGGACATCTTCTTTGGTTACTTCTTCCCCATCAGTGTTGTTGAGTCCATTAAAAGGATTCTCTTTAGCCTCTTCCATGGTGTTTTTTGTTTCATTGTTTTGAGTTTCAGTGTTTTGAGTCTCAATGATCAGAGTTTCAATGGTTGGAATTTCAATGTTCAGAGTTTCAAAGGTTGGAGTTTCAATGTTTGGCTCTTCAATGTTTTGATTTTCAAATACTTTTTCCTTGAGCTTTTCTTTTTGTAACCTCGTTTGAATAGGCATACAAGTTTTATAGTTTAGACTAAACTTTGATCTAGGTTTTGGAAAAGTGCCAAGGATTACAACTAAGTCAAATAGAGTGACAAATTCTAATGATACGAAGTTTGATTTGACTATGTAACTTCATTTTGTGATGAGAGGATGATAAATCCTAA
The DNA here is from genome assembly GCA_007258455.2 of Sequoia sempervirens. Classification (NCBI taxonomy): domain Eukaryota; kingdom Viridiplantae; phylum Streptophyta; class Pinopsida; order Cupressales; family Cupressaceae; genus Sequoia; species Sequoia sempervirens. The sequence continues at coordinate 64,246,263 of VDFB02358134.1, forward strand.
TGATGAAACTAGGCCTAATAATCAAAGGTGTGAAAAAATTGATGATGTTGGTACTTTGTGATGTTAGATCTTGGTTTAGGTTGGAAAATTCCAGTTGTAGAGGTCAGTTTTAACAAGTTTGAATTCTAAGGTATCTAAGGAATGATCTTGGACTTTGGGAAAGTTTCAAAATTTTGGTTCAAACTATGAAACCGACGGTAAATGTTCTTCCTAAATGAGGTACTCAAATCTTTGGAAAAGTTGTGGATTTTGACAATAGTAAAAGATGTATAATTTAGAATTGTTCTTGCAAGCTCTTTTGTAGAAATTGAAGGTCAACCTCTCTCTAAAGTCATAAAGTGTTGATAAACATTTTTGATGTTCTTTTGGACTAAGAGGTTTGGACTTTGGTTTTTGAATTTTAATCTTTTGTGAAATCATTTGCTAACACACATGTTCAAACTTTGTTTTACCTAAGGAATGGTTGAATACTTCTAAGGATTCCCAAGATAAGACTGATTGTTGGACAAGAGATGAACCTAGGTCATTGTTTTGTGTTCTGCAAAAGGCTCCAAAACAAAGACAAAAGGCAGCACTTGGGACCCCAAAGGCATGAAAATAGAGACAAAAGGCACCAAAATAGGTTCAGACTTGGTTTTTTGAAAGTTTCTTTGAAAATTTGCTTGGTTTTTCTAACTTTTCAATGGGAGACTTGGTTGTTTCACTAAATGCAATTCCGAATCATGGTTTTCACTTTTGATATGCAACAATTTTCTTTTTTGAAAACACTTGGATAAAGACACTTCAAGAAAATGTACATTCCTAAGGTTGTGAAAGACTGCATTCTTTTGTATTCCATGTGGGTTTTACCCCAACCGCACTTTTTCTTAGCGGATGACTAGATGCTTGACCCCACTGGCTCCCCTCCATGGCACTCACTTCTCGGGGCAACCAAGCACCAATACCCATGAATCTCCCATGGCATATTTTTCATCTCTACTAAGAATTGTGAGAATGTGGATGCCTTCGTAATGACAGTTGCTGCACCAAAGAATAGATAAAGGTTTTGTCCAAACTACAACAAGGGTTTTAGTAAGGACTTTCTATTCAAGGGGGTTGATCCATGCAGTAAGAGACCATTTCTGCCCTTCTCGTCGGAACCAACCTCGTGATATTGGCCTTTGTTCCAGTATCCACACTTATATACCGGTTGGAAATGTGCTTGGCTTTAGTGTGTTACTGGTTCGGTCATTCCCTTGGGTGAGTACTTTTTCCCACAAGGTAGGCCCTATAAGATAAACAAAAGCAGGAAAGTACCATATTTCGATCAATCTTTATTCCACATGAATAAAAAGAGAACACATGTGATATACTCAACTCACACTCACACACAAAGTGAATGGGTCTAGCTTTTTGGTCACCCAGTTAAGGGGAGAGCCTATGCTTACCATCTGTCACACACAAAAGACATGGTGTTCATCAACCTTTTAATTAAGCTATGTTCCTAACTTAACCAAAATAAAACATGGTGTTTGTTAACCTTTTAATTAAGCTATGTTCCTATCTTAACCAAAAAGAAACCAAGTAAATCACTTCCATCCCCTGCAATATGTCAGTAGTTTCATAAGAATGTCTTTGACCAGTATTTTTGGGAAACCAGAATGATGCAAAAGGTGCCAAAAGGCTCCAAAAGGCTCACGTTCGTACCTATGAACATAAATTTTCAATCATGTTAGTAATAAATGGGGCAAGGCCCCATGATGGGTGTCATTTTGTGTGTGTGTTAAATGTGCAAAGTTATTATCAACACAAACCTTAATGAAATGATTTATATTGAAAGATTCAAAGCAAAGTAAAACTATTCTAAGTTGCAATAAAGATAAATCTTCCAAGAACATCTCATTGTCCTCTATTCTTAAATGATTCTTTTTAACCTTTTTGACCCTCATATTTCTATGTGCACAAAGTATATTAGAATGACACTTAAGAAATGAGATTTGTATTCAACATGCAGGCCAACTATATGCCTACATGAAACTATGTGCAAAAAATTATGATGAATGCCATGATGGATGGAGGATGATGTTGATGATAAATGAACAAGTGGAGGTGGATGCTATGGTATTGAACTATGATGATCTATATATGATACTACATATTCTAAAATGCAAACTAACAATGACTAAGATGATACTCCATATGTTCAAATGCAAACTTAAAATGAACTAATCTAAAATGCAACTATGATGCAATATGTTAATCTAAGATCTAAATATGATGAAAAAAATGATACAAAAACTAGTTATAAGACTCCAAGAATGCTCCAAGCTCCAATGATAAACCTACATGATAAGTTTACTTAAAATGTGGATGCAAAATACAAGGCCCAAGGGTTGTATTTATAGCCTTTTCCAAGCATAGTGAGGTGGAAATAATCAACGGTCCAGATTTGAATAAGAAAAATGGATGGTGAAGATGAAGAGAATCAGGATGTTGTCCCCTCAAGACCAAAGACAACATGCCATTTGTGTGAAATAATCTCTTGACCAATGGGCAACATGCCATTTGAATGGAAGATTCAAGTGTGGGAAGAGAAGACCACGTGCTTCCAAAATTGGTGGAAGTGTGGGAAGAAAAGACCATGCCATGTGTGTGGAAGAATCTCTTCACCAATGGGAAACATGCCATTTGGATGGAAGATTCAAGTGTGGGAGGAGTAAATCATGTGCTCCAAAATTGGTTGAAGTGTGGGAAGAAAAGACCATGTGATTTTTGAAATTGGTGGAAGTGTGGGAAGGAAAGACCATGTGCTTTTTGAAATTGGTGGATGATAATTCTAATTAAAAATTAGAGTTATTTATTTTCATGTGACCTTGATGAGGTGGCACACAAAAAGTTGTAGAAATGTGCTCTAATTCCTAATTGGATTTAATGAAGTTTAATTAAATAAAACAAGTTTAGGGAACCTTGTTTATTTAATTAATTTAGAAGAAAGTGTTTTAGATTTTGAAGAATTAGAGAAGGATGAACAATATAAATAAATTGAGCATTTATTTTATGTAGTTGAAATATTTTTTTATTTTTATTTTTTAGTTTTTTAATTTTTAATTTTTTAAACGAGGGGAATCAGGTGCAGCACGACCCCCCATATAACCCCCCACCGCCGATAAACTTTTTACCGTGACCGGCAGTGCTGGTGGGACACGCCAACCTATACCACGGGAGCGCTGGAGAGTCAAACCCATGGTCGGCGCCCTGCTACAGGGAACACCTTAACCAACTGGGCTCGGACCGGCGCCCCTATATGTAGTTGAAATATTAATCAAATAGCTAGTATTTAATTAATTAAAGGTGATGACCATTTTTAGGTGTTTATTTAATTAATTTAGAAGAAAGTGTTTTAGATTTTGGAGAATTAGAGTAGGGTGAACAATATAAATAAAGTGAGCATTTATTTATATGTAGTTGAAATATTAATCAAATAACTAGTATTTAATGAATTAAAGGTGATGATCATTTTTAGGTGTATACAATATGTATTATGTATTTATAATACATGAATATATAATATTACGTATTATATATAATATATTATATAGTATATTATATATTATTATATTATATATTATATAGTACACATATTAATTATTATATATAGTATATAGTATACATATCAATATTATATATAGTATATAGTATATATATGAAATATGATAGGAGAGGGGGAGAGAGAGAGAGAAGAGAGAGAGAGAGAGTAGAGAGTTGAGAGGGAGAGAGGGAGAGAGAAAGACTTGATGTAACACCACCACCGAGAGCCCTAGAGGAAAAAACTAATACTACAAAATACAGATAATTTTTTTTCTAAAAATGCAATGTTGCGCAAAGAAATTAAGCAACAGAGCATTGCTTCCATAGGAATACCACAACAAAAAGAGAAAAACATCACACGCCAAGAACCCTAGAGGAAAAAACTAATACTACAAAATACAGACAATTTTTTTTTTAAATGCAATGTTGTGCAAAGAAATTAAGCAACAAAACACTGCTTCCAAAGGCATACCATAACAAAAAGAGACAAACATCACTAGGATACTTAGTTGATGTAGGAGGAGTGTCATTGCATAATTTGTTATGGGTTACCCTGGTGTAACCTTCCTAGGATACCGGATCCCCATCCTGGGTTACCTTGGCTACCTCTATCGGTTGTTGGACACCCATACAAACTATGCTTCTCATCTCACCTCAAGCCTAAACAAGCGCTTGAGCCATGAGAGAGGCATTCATTATCTTATTTAGTGAAAACTACCCAAACCCCCTAATTAAATTTATTAGATTATCACTTGTTTAAACCCTCAGTGAGTTACCCTGGTGCCCTTTTGTGTGTCGGACCCCCACTGAGAGCCACTCCCCTACTTGACAACTAGGAAACCATATATAATCAAGGAAAAATGTCACTTGCACAACACAAACTTGAACAAGATCTCATGGTGAGGCATAATCCTTCCCACCCATAGGCTTCCAAAAGATCAACCACAAAAGTGGTCACGTTGTGTCGACTAATGGACATCACATAAATGCTCAATACAAAACCAATTATCTCCAAGATTTAGCAAAATCTCATAAAGAGTGGAGTTTCTCCCCTAGCCTCTAGAAGAGAAGCTAATCATTACACAAAAATTCCCATAATAAAATAACCACAAGAATTCTCATTCAACTAGACAACACACTTCCCATCCATCAATTTGCATGGGGAGTTTGTAGCAAATCGACGCCCCATTGCCTTATCATGCAATACTTAAGATTGTTAAGGGAAAAAGTCAAATTACACATTTAACTTACTCATTCTATATAAAAAAAATCATTTAATCATCTAATTTAATTTGCAGAGAAAAGACACATTTTAACAGTTATTTCTTTTAAACTATGTTTCAATTTGATATTCACACCTATTCGATAGTAGTATATATATGTGTATGCATATATATATATATATTGTGTGTGTGTGTGTTTGTATGATATGTTGATAAATGACGATCAACAACTGCTATAAACCAAACCATTTAAATGTATATATATCAACTCTTATATAATTTAGACACAAGCAATCCTACAATATGGTAAATTATGAACTGCTGTCAAAAAAGGAACTTCTAAGAGTAACCATTATTAGAATACATTGTGTGTGTAAATGTTGATAAATGACGATCAACAACTGCTATAAACCAAACCATTTAAATGTATATATATCAAATCTTATATAATTTAGGCACAAGCAATCCTACAACATGGTAATTATGAACTGTTGTCAAAAAAGGAACTTCTGAGAGTAACCGTTATTAGAATACGTTCTGACACATAAATATAAGTATATATATACCAAAACAGATTTTTCATTGACGTGTATGAGGAAACGCCAGATTGATACCACCCACCAATAAAAATTACACTGGTTAAGTGACATGCAATATACTACCCATCCATAGAGAGCGCCCTATCTGATACCACTAACAGGAACTAAAGTCTAAGTTAAAATTGCATTCAGTGGTTGGCTAATAGATCAAACTAAATTAAATAGTCGATACCATGCTACCAATCAGACTCAGCCAAGCATAAGAGATTACAACGAGAAAAAGTGATGAAGGAATGAATTTCCAGATGCCTAAATCTAAAGCATACAAACACATGTTGCAAGTTAGTATGAAGTAAGGATCGGTCTTTCTGGAGACGTCGACGACTATTCCTATCAGGAACTACAATTTAACAATGCAGGTCGACATCATTCCTATGGCACAATCAAGTGATATATGGTGCACACCAATAAATTAAAAGGAAACATGCATCTCAATTTGATCAACGTAGTGATCTAATATGTAACTCATTAACTATCAATTCCTACTATTTTTATCTGAAGATTAATTTTCAAGAGAGGGCGACGCAGTATATGGTTCCATTTCAAGCAACCGTCAACAAGAGTGTGACAAATAAGAAAAATCTAAAAAGAACAGAGAGGGCTACACGGGTGACTCAGGAAACTTCAGTTACATCAACTTAAAAAAGAGGTTAAGATTCAAACGACACTGTAGAGACAATTACATCAATGGTTTAAGCCGACTACTTGCATAGGTTGTTGATCTTAACACATAGAGATAATATTTCCCATTGACCTCTGCCAAGGGGTGAGAAATAATGAAGCACAAATCTCAGAGGTAAAAATAGATATATACAAATTGATCAGATTGCATGGCTCTAATTAGCAGAGTAAGGCATAGAAAGATACTACAAATCCTGCCAGGCATATTCAAACTAAGAAAAATTTGTTAAAGGATGAGAATCCTCTCCTATGCAAAGCCGCGACTGGAAACAAGATAATCTGAATGAAAGCAACGCATAGCCTAAGTCAGGAGTTCGCTAGGAAGAGGGTTATCTGTTATCTATTGAATTACAGCGACGCCCAACCACCTCAAAGTGTTAAAATTCAACAAAATGGAGAACATACCTAATGTCCAGGCACTGGCTTTAGTGCTTACTACATGCCAGCATCCTAATAGTATTTTGGTTAATGAAATTTCCTTTAGACCCAAGGATTCAAGAAAATCAACATGTGTTACAAAGATTAAATCCCACAGATGACCCGAAACAATGAAAAGCTCTCAATAGGAAACGAAAATGAAATTAAAGACCACCAAGGATCTCTCCTTGTCAATACTATGTCCATATTTTATTTTCAAGTGCTGCAACTGCGATAAATTATCAGGAGAATCAATGAGGTTATTTTAATCTTTAAACTTCCTATTAAATTCAACTGCTGCAGATGTGACAAGTTACTAATAGAATCAAGGAGGTTATTGAATTCGTTAAACTTCCTATTATGATTAGGAAAGTCTTCGTCTCTAATAGATAGCAACTAGGGCAGTGGAGCATGTAAAAAGGTTAGACAACTAAGGGAATAAAGGCATTGTAGCTGAGATAACAGTAATTAGGCTAAGGAAATTTCCTTCAGATCTAGGGAATTCAAACCACTTCAACCCCATGATTCTATTGATTAAATCCCATAACCAGTCAGTAGCAATCATGGAAGAGTCTGAAAGGAAATGAGCAGCGAGAAAAGCTACGTGAGTATCTCAGGAGAAATCAACAACCAAAATTATATGCATATTGTCTATGTACCTATCCTTTAAAAAATTTATCCTGAAATTCGAAGACTATGAAAATTTTCCAAAAGGAATTTCAAGCCACAGCAAGATAAATATTCACAATCTCCTGCATACAAGCTTTCAAGGTAACATGAAAACAATCTATATGGAGAGTTATTATAATATAGAGAATTTCAATAATAGCTTTCAAATTCAAACATTTATTTCCAAAACGAGAACAAGAACAAGAATTACAAAAAGAGAAACCTGAACTAATTCATTCATTGAGCTGGAAATATTGTCAAAATTGAAATCCCGATGCAACTTCAGCGCTCCAAATTCTCCAGCCTTTATAAAAGCCCCAACTTCAAAGCCTCCAAAACTTTCAACACCAGTTTTTTTGTTTCCCAGAAAACCTCGTAGAAGAAATTCACGGCAAAAAGCATTCCCAATTAGTTTTTCCTCTAGAGAATAAAGGCCAATTTTTCTTATGGAGTTAACTCCACTTCCCTTTAATTACTCTCCACTACTTCAAATTACCTTCCTTTCCGAGAATTCCTTCACTTTAAAATTTTCATTTATTTTTTTCTTTCTTAAAATTGCCTCCCACTTGCGCATTTTACTTAATTTATTTCCTCTCTAAAATTTTAACCCCCTTCATGCAATTTACACTCCATAACCACTAGTTTATTAATTTATTATTTACACAAACATAATAATAAATATACATTTATACATTTATATAAATATATACGTATTATTATAAATAACTATTTGAACAATAAATCTTAATTTATTAATGTTATATACCATATTGGTGTTAATTTATACTTTTTTAAAAAAAATTGACAACTTACATTTAATGAAATTATCGGTAGAGCACAAGTTGCGAGCATAACTCACTAATGGAACAATCAAACAATAAAAAAAAAAGCAACAAATCAGGTAATAAGATGACAACCAACAAAGACGGATTGAGCTACATGCAACAAAGTTGTCAGGACAAAGCGTGGAGGGGCATCACACTTGAGAGGGACAGAGGGAGAGAGAGAGAGTCTTGAGATGGAGAGAGAGAGAGAGAGAGATACTTGAGAGGGAGAGAGGGAGGGAGAGAGTCCAAGAGAGAGAGACTTGAGAGAGACAGAGGGGGGCCTGAGAGTGAGAGGGAGAGAGAGAAAAAGAGAAAGTCCTGAGAGGGAAAGAGAGAGAGTTGAGAGAGAGAGACCCAAGAGGGAGGCAGAGAGGAAGCTCTGAGGGACTTGAGAGGGGTGGGACGTACCTAAGTGTGAGAGGGAGAGATAGATAGAGAGTTGAGACAAAGAGAGGGAGAGAGAGGGAGAGAGGGAGAGATAGGGAGAGAGGGAGAGACCTGAGAGAGAGGGAGAGAGAGAGAGTTGAGAGGAAGAGTGTTTTCTCGTGTTGGGATGGGCTCTAGAATAAGAAGAGATGCAACCAACAAACAAAACCATTACAACTCAATTCAACATTCATGCCATTAAAACCTTCAAGTTTAATAACATGTGATTAGATCATTCATGTAAAAGACCATAAAATCATCATGAATAAGAATCACTATCTTCCAATTATGGTACATAAATAAGAACATTATGCAACTTTCAAACAAAATCCTTAGAAGACATCAACATACATGTTAATTAGATTGTTCATGTGAAATCTATACAATGATTATGATCAACAAATAAGTCATCAGTCAACCATGATGCATGAATAAACACTATATATGCACACTATATACATTAACAAACACTAAATGAATAGATTATTTAATATTTATTACTAAATTTTTGTCTCATCATTATACTATTAAATATTCATAAATTCAACACTAAAAATTCCATCCAACCAAATTCTTTACAAAATATCCATCCAACAAAATTCTTTATAAAATAACCATTCAAGATCAATTTTTTTATAAATATAAGATCATTGTCTTAATAAAGTTTTGTGGCTCTCAATTGCATCTATTCATTTCTTTGTGTTTTCCTCTTTAGATTGGGATTGTCTCCTTTCCTCTAGCCATCATTGATTCCCGTCTAAATCCACTTCCATGGACCTAACTGTATCAACAACAGTTTTCATTTTTTATGCAAAATGCCTCAATAATAGGTGAACACATTCTTCATTTTGAATAGCGTTAACTTGATCCTTAATGGTTCTAACATTCACATCGAATTGTTCTTGAAAGTGAGCACCATCAGCTGTAGCTAGTAGAGGTGGGGGGTTTCGAGGTGGAGTGGTTGGAGTTGGAGGGTGTGGATCCATGATTTAGATATAAGTGAACCTACATTAAATTTGTAATTTAAAAATGTAAGATAGATGTTTAAAATCCCCTTAAACCATTCAATATAAATGACTTAATTAAATACAAATGAAAAAATGTGTAAAGCTCATTTATGTCTAAGGAATGTAAATGGAAAACAAATAATTGTTAAAGTGATGTGAAATCTCATTTAAAAATACATTAAATTTTTACCTCAATATAATGTAGAAGTGTTAAGCTCCAAATTGATTCAACAAACGTGGAAGTGTTAAGCTCCAAATTGATTCAACAAAGGTAGAAGTGCTAAGCTCCTAATTGCCAATACTTAGTGAATCTGTATACATAGTTAGTAATGGTTAAACAAAACTTGTCCCAACAACCATAGGGAAATGGGAAAATTTAATGGGCAATAAGTGATGGGTTGTGTGAGAGGCTATCATTTGTATATGATTCAATATGATAGCCTCCTGCATAGCCCATCAATTATTACCCATTCACTTCGCCCATTTTCCTATGGTTACAGGGACAAGTTTTATCTAGTCAATATTAACAATGGATCTAGATTCACCAAGAATTTGAAATTTAGAGCACTTCCAACAAGGATCCTTTCTATTTTGAGAGCTAAGGAGAGTCAAAATTAAAAAATTAAAAAAACAAATAGTTTAGCAAAGAAATACTAACTTAAAAATAAGAAACAAAGCAAGAATTTAAGAAACATGAAAATAAGTGATAAAGAAGAATGCAAAATAGACAAGAATGTAAAGGGTATCTATAGGATCATCATGGAAAAAATGGGCCCTTAAGTGGCAAAAAAATCAGAAAAATCAGAGTTAGGAAATTGAATGTAGTTTCTAACTACTAGTTTTTTTAAATCTATTTAGTGAAAATTTGAAATTTCAATGCAGTACTACTTAAATTTCAGGGAAAAAATAAGAAGTAGGTGTCTGTCTGACCACCCTAACCACAATAAAATGATAATATTTTTTATAAGATTTTAGATATAAGTAGAGGACTGATGTCTCGATGTGATACATATTTTTTTGTAATTTATTTCCAAGTAAATAATTAATTATGAATTTTTTATTGCAAATTTTAAAAAATATAAAAATCGTATGTTTGACCACCTTAACTTGGTCAAAACTTCATGAAATTCAAATTTTCCTTTTTTAATCCTATAGAATGTGAAGCATAGAATGTGATGCATGTTTTGGATTTAAAAAATGTGATACCGTTGGAAAGCTATAGATGTTTTTCAATCAACCTATTAATCAGGACTTTAGTCGTAATTCAAATAAAAAATGAATAATAATTACTTATTAAATTCAATGTAAAGCATAATTTATATTGGTGGAAATTTGAGAATCTCGTTTAAAAACCCTTTTCGTTTCATCAATTTTGGGTAAAAGAAAAGTTGGCAGCCACATACCCATCATATTGCCACTTTTTGGCCCATCATGATCCTACACATACCCTAAAATAGTTTTTAAAAATGCAGAAAGGGGGTAATGAAAGTTCTATTTTATGTTTTTTTGGTATGCTAGGTTCAATTTTATGCTTTTTTTCTAGTAATGAAGGTTCCATTTTTTTGTTCAATGTTTTTTTTAGTTTTCCACTAACTAGGGTTTCAAATTTTTTTGTAAGCTTAGATAGAAATGAAAAAAATCAACAAATCTACAAAGAATGCAAAAAAAAAACTTAAATTTATCACTAATTAGCAAAAAAAATGAAAAAATGCAAAAATAACATACTTGGAGATCATTGGAGGTTGTTGCTCGACTGGTGCATCACCAAAATGAGGTAGGGTTTGTGAAAATGAGGAAGAATTCATGTTATAAAGTCCTCAAAGAAATGGATATCCATTTATTATATCATAAATTTATTGTATAGAAATATACAATAATATATTTCACATATAAGTTTTATATTATATATATTATGTAATATATATGAAATATATTATATTATATTATATATTATATAAATTATATAATATATATTATGTAATATATATTAAATATATTAAATGTTATACATTTTCTCTATTTCAAAATGAGGCAACAAAATAGATATCCGCTCAAAACGAATATCTGTTTAGATCAGATATCTATTATGCAACACCATTCTGATTTTTCATGGGACATCAAAATCCATTTTTTCTATTATAAATTTGTTAAATATAAATATACTATATATTATATATTAAATATATTATAATATATACTACAATATATATTATTTATAGTCTAGATATATTATATATATTAAATAATATATTCAATACATAGTATCCCTTTGAAGACCCCATCTCCCTTTCAGATATATTGTTGAGGGTTTAGGGAGAGAGGGAGAGGGGAGAGAGTGGGATAAGGTTTATAGAGTGGGAGAGAGGAGGGAGGGAGAGGGAGGGAGG